>JAXCHB010000202.1:5065000-5399873 GCA_036926305.1 Uropetala carovei | reverse complement strand
AGAGAGAGAGAGAGAGAGAGAGAGAGAGAGAGAGAGAGATTTTTCGACTCCAAATGATCCCTTTCCGCAACTCTTTCAGACTTATCCCGTCCTCGACGCGCTGTAAATAGCAATTCCCTCCGGCTACCGAACGAACTGGACGCAAACTCGCGTCCCTTAACAACTCCATCAGGTAGTAGAGCTCTTTAAAAGAAGGACTCCTTATTGCAGAGGCCGGACTCCATCCTTCTTGACCGCTCCTCTGGACCAGAGTGGGTCATTTGTCAATCGGTCCCCAGCGACCGACGCGGCAGCTTCCACCCACCCACTCCCCCACCCCTCTTCCCTCCTTGTCCCCTTGCTCGTACCTTCCTCCCACCTCTCTCTCTCTCTCTACTTTCCCCTCTTTCTCTATCAGCCGACGCTGCTCTGTATTCAAAGCGCACCACCGCTGCCAAACTACATCACACCTAACCCACACGCCGCGGCGAATCTGCGCACGGCCGTGTGGGAAGCTGCCCTGCGGCGATCCCGAATCGCTCGAGTGCCACGTATGAGAATGTGACAGGCCGATTGACAGCGTCGCTCCTATTCCGTAACCTTCTCGAGTCAAGAAAAAAAAATAATTCGTCTTTTCCCTTCCTCGAGGTAGTGGCCTTTCCCACCAACCTTCTCCCTTGTCTCCTCCTGATATCGAAAAGAAAACAAGAAGAAATACCGCCATCTGCTTTCTCCTCCGTCTCTCCCACCTTACCTCCTTCCCCTCTCTCTTTCTCTCTCGATACCCCCCTCTCTCCCTTCGTCCATACCTCCTCTCCTTACCTCTTTCCTTCTCTTCCTTCTCACTCTCCCTTTCTCCCTCCTCACTCGCACTCCTCACTCTCAAAACCCCTCCCTATCTCCCTTCTCACTCTCCCTTTCTTCCTTCTCACTCCTCTCTCTCTCTCTCTTCTTCCATCCATCTCCTCCTCACTCCAAGCGTCCATACCTCCCTCTCTCCTAACCTCCTTTCTCTCCCTTCTCATTCCCTTTCTCCCTCCTCCTCCCTCTCCCTCCATTTCTCCCTCACTCCAAAAACCACACCTGAGATGTGCAGAGACTTCCAAAGGTCTTAATAACGTGACGAAAGAATTGAGGGCTTGGAAGGTATCGAAAGCTCCCCTTAAATTCCGGTTTTCTAAAGAAATCATCATCCAATCCGCCGGAAATCTGCTTGAAATATTTGTAAATGATATGATTTAGGTTTGAGGAAAATGTATAGAAGAAACCAAGTCGACCTTGGAAGGCCCTCTTTTTATAAGGCTGGACTACATTTAAGGCGCTCATGCATAAAAAAAATTCTCCTCACTCTCTCGTCCTTTTTTTTTCGTTTCGCCCTTAGAATGCCTGCGTGAAAAAATGCCACAGGCTGCGGATATTTATCATTTTGAATGTAAATAAGGGTTGTTTTTAAAAGGGTTGCTTCTTTTTTGAGTTTCGCCACGGAAATAACTATTTCGTATGCCAATTGTTAATGTGAGACTCGTCACTTTAAAATCAATTAGATTAACTAAGTTGTTTTTTTGTGCATTACATCTGCCGCGTAATAGTGTATCTTTTACGTGGCATTTTTGGGAAACAAATCCTTCATGTCAGAAAATTAATGACATAGAATAAACTGGTAAGTATAAATTGAAATCGTAAGAAAATGTATGAGAATGTTTGATTTATTCTATAATCCCTATTCATGATTTAATTTTACAAAGTACTCCCAAGATAACATTATGTGAAGGATAGTTTCTAATAGTTTTTTAGGTGAAATTAATAATATAAAATTTTTCATACATCTAACCAAAATGTCTCTAAAAAATTTAAAAAAAGAAAAGTTATAGAATAAAAATTTTCCATAGTCGAACAAAAACACAATAAATATTCGTGGGAATAAAAGACAAGGATTAATATATCATAGGGAAAATCCCACAGCATTAAAACACCCACACAAGAATGCGAGGATGAAAAATTTGAAAAAACATAGTGACAGTGCAAAAAAACTCACCAGATATTAATAAGTGAAATACGAATACGGTTCCATGGCTGTATATGTATATTGGTTTAAACGTATACATACAGTACATGAATTGTTCAATTTCGCAAAGAATAAATTGAATAAACTGTTGCAAACTCATGCATTATACTTCCGTCAGATATATGAATTGACCAAAATGTTATATTTGAAATGAATAATACACATATTATAAGGAGATGGTCCTCGAAAGTATATTTCTATAAAACTGAATAATCTTAGCCGCATTTTAATACAAAGGTCTTCGCTCATTATAAAAAATGAAAATAAATGCCATCGAATCAACACAACGTCTGTTAAATTAAAAAATTGTATTATTCACAATTTGAGACTGGCACGCACAAATGAATGAAATAAATATTAAATTGGTATATGTTCTTAATTTTAGATTTCACTTATATAAAAATATTTAACGTAGTAAATGTTGTAAATAAAAATATATTTTCAACATAGAAAAGATGAATTTTGCCAATAATCCAAGACATTACGTCATAGGAAATCTGGGAAATTTCACAACTGAATAAATTTCTCGGATTTCAGTATATTCATTATAACCTGAATAAGAGACAAGTTATATTCTTTTGCACAAGGAAATAGAGATTTACTCCACTGATAATTTACTGGTAGGGGAGTATGGCACATACGTATGCGTCGGTCGGACAAAGGTACGGAAAAATTGATTCCTTAATCAAAAGAAAATTGATAGCGAAAACAAAATTTTACGATTTCAGAGTTAAAAACTCATTTTGGATTTGAAATATTTGTTCCAGAGTTAATCGTGAGATACACTAGACAATGAGATGAGCGAATATGAATATAAAAAGTCCTGTGTTGATATTCCCCCTAAATTCTATCTTCTGAACGCTGACAACGCTCCTTTCACATTTTCAAAATTTTCCTGTTAAAAGTGCCAACAATTACATTTTCACTATTAAATGTATTATTGCTAAATCAGGAGGACAAAAATACAAAGAATCCCTAGAATATATTCTGATCACAAAAAAAACGACTGATATTTTAATGAATATGAATGTTTTAGGTGTCCATATGTCCAAAGAAGTTGTTTTACAATTTCGTCGTTTGTCATTCCACTGTGTGCTAGTATAAGGGTTAAACGGTTTAACATAACATGAAGAAATATAGATTTTATATTGGGTATCAACCGGAATGGAAGCTTTGTTGTAAATGAAACATATCCCGCAAAAATGGAATTAATTCTACAATATATCGACTTACTCAAATACGACGAGAAGGATTTTAATAAAAATTCTTTCAGTTAGAGCTTTATGTCGCAAACAATACTTTATACGCTATATTCCTAAATGATTTAGTATACAACGTCCACTGATATAATATTTCGAGTTTTACTCCCATCAATCGCCAAGCTACCCATACCATAATGCAACCAGCGACATTAATTTACGGACTAGATGCGTGAGGGAATAAAAGAAGTTTATGCAATGTACATATGCTGCACCGATTTTTAAAATTCTCGGGCAAAGAAATCTTTAGTTCTGTAACATTGCATCTTTTTGCTGAAATCGAGAGCTCGCATAAAAAATGCTATTTCATGGTGGATGTGTCTTTGCGACGCCATCTACCTGTGCCTCCGCTATTCATTCAGAAGGTCTTTTTTCTATCTTGAAGAAGGCAATAAATCTTCCCCATGCCATCACTTTAGAGGGAAACACCAAAAAGAATGTTAACATAAAAACCTTTTTGGAACTCGGGAATGCTAATCGCGATCCGTGGAACGACTTTTAGCACTTTTTTTTAACAGAATTTATTGTACTGCTGACCTTATTAAAGGATAATGTTTTTTCTTGATATAATCAAATGTCCTTCTGTAGCTAATGCGCCTTTTATGGAATATCTCGAGTTATAATTTTTGCCTATAGAAGTGCGTCCAACGATACTCTTAAAGGCAGCAACAAATTATTAGTTCGCGGACGTTATTAATATGGGTAGAATAAACAAGTACGAATTGTTGTTGCTGGTAAGAGAATATGCGAAAATAATATTTGTTACGTTAATCTCTTCGATTTCAAACTTCTTCCGAATTAACGCCATCGTTCTACATATTGGACAGTGGAGACAAAGCGGCCCTCTAATGACCTCACGGGGGATACGAATCTAACAAAACACAGCCGAAAAAATTAATATCGTGTATTTTCAACCCGTAACTACGTCCTTGTTTGAATTAATGGCAGAGAACTGTTATGCCCTCCGGAAATCCAGTTGCTCCGGCCTTGATGCACGAGTGACTAGGTTGAAGTTTCCCTGATGTTATGGCCGTCAGTTCGAATCCAGCCGCAGGCATCGTCTGACATAAATTATTCCCCATAAATTATATTACTCAATCTCCCAAATCACCGCTCATTTTTAATCGGAGCATTCAATAAAGATTTTTTTAAGCCCAGTGCTACCGTAGTGATCGGAATTTCCTTGACGATGCGTCGCTCTTATTCATTCCCATCAATCCCTTCTTTAAAATCTTTACCGAATCCTAATTTGCGTTCATCAATCGCCTCTCATTATACCAAAATCAATTCCTATCTGTTAAATCGGCTCCATCCGTAAAAACCTAAAAGGGTGAAAATCACGAATTAACCAGTTGCAATTGCGTAGCATTAACTTTCCCCGCAGAAAATCTCCGGCCTCATCGGTTCAAAAGCCATTACGCTTTTTCATCTCCCACACCTACCATTATGGGGGAAGGTATTCCGCTGGAAAAAAACGACGCAACCTTCACTTTGATGGCAATGAATCACTTGTCCCACCGCTTGCGATTCGGCTTTTTTCGGTCGGTGTGGCCCCAACGGTTCCTCTATCACTTTCGGCCTCATTTAGGAGGACAAACCTAACCTTAAGCCTTGTTGTAAGCCTTCCTAGATCGCTTTATGATAATCCGGGCTCCTTATTTCGACGTTTTCTTCGTTCTCATTCCTAATACATTCTTATTCCCTGTCGTACTGATTGAACCATTCCCGAAACATCCTCGTTTGATACGAGATTCTCTTTCTTTTCTGTCTTCGAATTCCTTCTTCTCGACGAAATCCCGATCCCGTGTTCCATTCCTTAATCCCACTCCCATTTCCGATTATCAGCCGATTCCCGACACCGTATTCCATTCCCGACACGCAATCCCATTCCCGAAACCCGGTTCCGTTCCCGACTAATATTCCCATTCCCGATCATACCCGTTCCAAACACACCCCTCTTTCCGTCCCCGTTCCCCACCCCTCGTCCCATTTCCGGCGTTTCCTCGTTCAATTCCTGAAAACCTTTTCCGTCCTGTTCCTGACAAAGTCATTCTCAAATTCCCGACTATATATGTCACGTTCACGATCCTCAATTTTTCAATTTCGGATTCCTATTTATCCAGGTCCAATTCCCGCCTTCTCCTCCCCCTATTTCCCGACAAATCCCCATAATACATTCTCGAATCCTCATTACCCGTCCTCGTCTCCTCCCTTCCACTCATCCAGAGCGGTAGATGGGCCTCGGAGATAAATTGAAATGTTTCTGTTTGGTGGAAGCCGGTGCGTTTGTGTGTGTGCGTGTGTGTCAGTGCGTGAGCGTTCTTGGCCTCAAGGTCGTCCGATTGGCATGTCACGCAGGCTTTTTCTTGATGGATGCGGTCAAGATGGAAGTTCTGTGGGCAACAGTCGCTTTCCGCCGCTTGGGCAACGCTTCGTCTCGTACTCGTTCTTTTTATCCATTATTTTGAATCCCGGGAATATTTTGGAAGGGAAACGAAGGAGGGGAGGGAATGCGAGCGGAGATGGAGGAGGGGGCGGCGGAAAGGAAGTTGGAGAGGATTTAGGGTGGTGGAGGATATCTCGAGAAAACGAAGAGTGAGAAGGTGGCGATAGAAAATAACGTTATTGCGAAGAAGGTAATAAATGGGAGAGAAAAAGATAATAACATTAGGGAATCAGAAGAGAATTATCGAGCTCGTCTTATGGCTTTCTAGAATCTACTTTCCGTGAATTACCGCTGAAGACGGCTGCTTCGTAGCTGAAATGTGCATCTGCTTTTTTTATAACCTCGTTTTTGTTATTGGAGATATATGAAACGAGTACTTTTTTTTAATGCTTGTACTCGAAGCATTTGGGACGAAGATGGAAGAAAATGGAGGCGAAAGTAGGAGTTAGAATAAAGCAGGTGTAAAGAACGGAAGAATAAAATCTAGATAAGATTAAATAAAACGGAGGAGAGAGGGAGAATAAGATGTTGAGGTAAAAGTATATTAATGAAAGAATATAAAGGGGAAAGTGGGAGGAGACGCGTATTCCAGTCAGTCCGAGGTCGAGCAAATACCTCATACGGCTCGCGCGAGATAACACAACTCTTCCCAAACAGTTTGCAATTGACAGCCGCTCCTCCATGTTTCTCCTAGCCGTTCATTTTTTTTTCTGTTCGCCGCTGCATTCCGATATCCCCCTCGATAGAAATCCTCGATGAGCGAAGACGCAGATTTGTTGTCCGAAGGCCTGTCTCATTCTCTTTCTCTCTTCCTTTCTCTCTCGTTCTTTCTTTTAAGGGGAGCTCCTTATGACAAACTGTATGGCGTTGTCTTCACCCACGGTCTATTCGTTTTATGGAATGGGCGGTGGCCAGCTGATTGATGGTGGATTCTCGGCCGTGTTCTCCTTGAATTGAGCGGGAAGCGAATCGGCTCACGAGTGGATATACTTAGCATAATCAGCAGAATGGGTTCTTGGATTGAATGAATTCTAGCATCTTGATGGAACGGGTTTCAACGGATAACACGGCATTGTCTTGATCTCTCATTCTGTCCGTCTCGAATTCGACTGGATGTTTAGCCTACCTCCGGGGCAAAAGAAGTATTATTTGTTCCGTCCTCCCTTTGAAAAGTGTTCAGTATGGTTATTTTTATCAGTCGGTTTTGATGTGGGAAGGAGGAAAGCTTATTCGGTGAATGGTTAATGCATCATCTGAACAAGTCATACCTCACACAAGGAACCTGCAATTGTTATTAAAACCGAAACACTTAATTTTTTTGACAGCTCAGGAAACGTTTTTATCGTTACAACTCCTATACGATAGATAGACTTCCTAAAGTGCTACTGCCTCCGCCTCCCGTAAGTTTCGAATTAAAGAAGGTTTGGCTTTTTACTAACGCTCGATTTATAAAGTTATTTTAACCGAGGTAGAGGAAAGGTATATTTATTTTTGGGCATTTTAATAAAACAGAATGTATATCTTATACCTTGTCAATTAATAGCTTCTGTTAGATTCGAAATAAGCTTTTGTAACGGATGAAAATTTATAAATTCGAACAGCAATTTTATAATGTGGCAGTAGTATATTAATGCGAATCAAATATTCCTCTTAGATTATCGCCTCCTGTGTTATATAATTACACGTTTAAATTCCCCTAAATATGTCTTTATTTCGTTAAACAAGATACCATTTATCCTCACCCCAACTCTCCGTACCTTTTAACACTTTTCCTATTTAAACCCGTTTCCTTGAAAGGTTTGCAACATGACTATGTGCAACAAAATTGTTACTTTTCTCTAATAATATTGAATTACTGACATTTATTTTCCAATTCTTTTTCCTCTACTAAGTAGAGTCTACTTGTTTTGGGTAAGTGAAGAGTTTTACGACTACATGCGTAATCTTTCTGCTTTGAATTTTTATTTCGTAATAGTAATTAAGCGACCAAATATTTGACTTAACCTACTTGGTAACGGCTGAAAAGATATAATTGAAAATAATGCAAAATTATTTCGGACCGAATTTAGGTTTGTATATATTTTTTCAATATGAATATAAAAAATATTTATTGGTGCTAATGCATGTATCTTGGATGGGATTTTATCTCATTTTCTGCAAAAAAAATGCTCATAAAAATAAATCGTATTCTCAAAAAGAAACACTCAAGCTGTCAGAGTTTTTACTAAAAATATAACTAAAATAGCAAAGGACAAACTGAGTTATATTCTTATTTGTTTAAACTTACAAATCATTTGGATGTATATTTTGAAATGGGAAATGACTAAGTTACTACGATAAAAAAATATGAGTTGAAGAATGCCATTTTGGGCTTCGCTACTTATTCAATTTGCACAAATATGTTTGTTACATTTTTTCCTCTACAAATTAATCATATATATATATATGAAATAGCCATATATGCATTTATGAATATATATATCATTCTTTCTTTCCTTCTCGAATTTTTCAGTGTTAATCCATAAATGTTTCAACATGACTACAAACTCAAACGCTAGTACTGGATAAACATTTGTATGGAACAGTAGATGTATAAAGCGCCGTTAATTTACCGAATCCAAGAAATTGCGTTTCTATATGACTGGTCCATTTATTATTAATTCGTGAAACGAATGATGGAGGCATAGTAAATATTCAATTAAATCACTATTTTTACACTACGCATACTTAGAATGAAACCTTAACTTATTATAAGGACCATCGTTAGAGCGATATAGAGTATGAATTTATATTCCTACAAAGTTAGTAGGGACGATTTGGAAGCTATTTACCATGATCCCTCCTAGTTACGTCAGGATGCTCACATTTTCTTTAAATTGTATTATACTTTCAAAACAATTTTACAAAACAACTTCGGTCAGAATCACGAAAGACGAATTTTCTATTTCCACAACGGAAAGTTGCGACAAGCTCCCCCTATTTAACTGCACTTCGATCGTTTTTTATACCGTTATATTTTAACACGATACACCAAACTCCTAAAAAAAAGTGAAATAAGCGTTTTGAAGAATTTCATTTTCACCGAAACCACGCCTCGGCGACCTCTCATCGGATTTTCTATTTTTAGCGAAATAAGTGTCTCTCATTCTTTGTTTACGAGTCTATTAAAAGCGATTTCTTTTACCAATTTCCACAGCCGAGAAGATGCCTCAATTTTTTTTGCCTGAGCAACCTTGGGTGTTGAGCACCTTGAGGCATTTAATAATAAAGGCTCCTATGTTTAGGACCTGTGTTTCAAGCTGAATCCATTACTACGAAGAATAGGGAGACCTGTTTCTTTTACCTATTCACCCGATCCTTTCCTTCCTGTTATTATTTTAATACCATTATTTTTAAACATTACGAACGTCAAACGTTTCATAAACCAGAAATTTTTGTCCAAAATATTATTTTAATACGAGTTATGCAGATTTTAATTTCGCAAGCATTTTATTACTGCTTTGACTTTATGAATAATATATATACTCAGGATGGCTAAATATTTATTAATTCATTCCTACGGCGAATTACATGAAAATGGAAGTTCCGTCCATTCGAAGATCGTTTCGTGTGGCGTAAAGGTGCGGAATCGCTGGTAAATTTCCTCCTCCGTTTCCGAATGCTCTTTTTAGTTTACAAGCTGGCATTTCCAACGTTAAAAGAATTCGTCCCTATTTCGCAATACATTTTTTTCCTTTCCCTCCCTCTTTTACCATTTGAAAGTGAAGGGAGACTATTCACTCGTCCCTCATAAATAAAAGAGCCGCGTCGTTTTTCCTAAGCTGAGCCGCGTGTTGGCTTCGGCAGCCGTTGAGGTAGATGCAATTCGCAGGCTCAAAACACAAGGACGGAAGAGGCGGTCTCTGACGGCGAGAAAGGGAAGCGAAGAGCGGGGGTGGCGGCGAGATGAAAAAAAGAATCCTTTTTTAAGAGAGGCCTTTTGGATTCGAAATGTTATCGAACGCCGCATATCCTCACGTACGAGTTTCGCAAAGGACCGTTAGGCATTCATTGGATGTGCATTACTGTCAAGGATATTCCGCGGTGTAGGAAGCGGTATATTACATATCTATACGTGAAAATCGAAATGGCACGAATGGGAATCAGTCAAGCGGATTGGACCACACTTTCGGACCCTCGATAATACGCGGTGCTATGTAAGCCCGTTTTTTCTCTTTTTCTTTCGCAAAGAGCAGAACCTTATCGATCTTTATTCTTTCGTGATATTTTTTCGCGGATACATGCGACCTTGGGGGGCATATTGGAATTTTTTCCAATCGTTAGATCACGGCTACGATCTCAGGCGGCTACGGCTTTTATTTTGCTCGCGAAGTCCCTGAAAATCTCCCGAAGTTGAAGGAGACCGGATGAAACCTTCGTATTTAAACAGTACGTTTTTGCAGTGTTATCATGGGTTTCAGTCGCCGGATTAAGTGAAACGAAAGTTACGAATTACTGAAGAATTGATAAAATACGAAGTTCTCCCCCATAATTTATTGCGTTATATCATTTAAAAGATGTTGTGGGTATGTGTGAACGTAAACGGTATTGTACATTCTCAACGTTGATGTTTTCTCATTTGTTATCGCGTTTAAAACTACACGCATGTAATATTCACAGATGCACGTGTCTTAGGTACTGAATTTTCATACTCAGCCCGAACTTTATATAAATTGAAGTAATCATTAAACTTTAGCAATCTTTTCTCTTTCTTCATCAAAGGAAATTGATTAAAATGCCGCTAAACGCGCAAAAACCCTGGCCTTTTTGGGGTACAAAAAATAAACTCATATTATGCATATGACTGTATCCATAAAATATAATTTACATCAATATATATGAGACTTAAGTGATGATCTGAAAAATTCACAATTGATTCCATACAATGTGTGAATGATGCAAGTTGTACCTGGCGTATCGTAAATTTATTAAGACCTATTTCATATATGTTTCACTTTCAATGCCTTTCTCTTCATTCGCTCATTTCACTATGGCCGTTTTTTCCTCTCGCATTCCACGTCCTATAAATTTTCCCATTTCCATTAACCCTTCCTCGCATCACTTTTTTACCCTTTCAACAAATGACTCTTTCGAATGCAATTATTTTATACTCCATTACATCGCCGTTCTGCCTTTTTGTTTTCATTCTTAAGCGGACTTTATGGCACTCGAGTTTTTTCCATACGTTATCGCAAATGGCTTTTTCCTTCACAAAGCGCCGATTTTATTGGACAGCCAGAGTGGAAAAGACAAATTATCGCGTCCTTGACACCCGTAGATCCCTTGACCTTAATCAAGGCGAGATAAACGAATAATAAATAATTCGGTCTTATTATTGTAATTCATGTAAGCCATAAATTCTTTCGATTATTTTGCATTTTTCGCAAATCAAGTCGCGATGCTATATTTTTCATTCCTACACCACGTTCGCTCAATCACGACTTCATCGAAATTTCGCCTCGCTGCTTCACTGATTGGACGCCACAACAATGGGAATGCCATGCACCTTTTTCCCCCTACATCGAGCTGATTTTCATTTCAATGGAATGGAACTTTCTAAAGTCATAGATAACATTTGGGCGATCGGAATTATTGGATGACGTATGTCATCGGTTATCACCTTCTTCCCCTTGAGCTTGATCATAACCCAAGTTTCGTGACCCCGGGAGGTCACGCATATATGCTATTTCCGTTATCCACACTTTTGCCCCCCGGCTTAGGTTAAAATGTCAAGGTTCGTATTCACGTTCAAGTCGCTCGTTTATTCTCACTATTTACAATCACTCTTTATCACATTAGGGGCATTGTAACTTCCAATACGTGCGATAAACTCGACTTAAATCTTTAACTGAATCGAACGCTAAATAATTTTTCGCCCCTGCAACACCATCGTTCCGATTATCCCCGTACTCGGCATTAAGCCTTCGCAAAGCTTTATCGAGGGAGATGTAAGCGGAAATCTGACACAACGGACCTCATCGGGCGCAAAATCTGTTTCGCTTCCCTCACGTCTTCCACACGAATGCCAAAGTCTCAATCGCTACTTTGAATACCGTTACCCGTCGAACTTTAGCTCTGAAAAATCTATTCCGCCACAAAATCGGATCGATTTTGAGATTCCTGAGTGCGGCGTCAGAAAACTCCACTTTCCCACCCACCCACCACCCGCTCCTGCCCCCTCTCGCCCCCCCCCCGCCTCCCCTGCCGCCCACTTCTCACAAAACGCCAGTCATGTGGTTCAAGAGCTAAACAATGGAGCCACGATGGCAGCAGCTGCGCGACAGAGCGCGGGGGAAATGAAAAAGAAGTGTGGAGGGTGCGTGTAGTGGGAGAGAGGATTATAGGCGGGAGAAACCGGATAAAGCGACGCCGTCGGTTTATTTACCGCATTGGCCGACGCGGCTTTCGAACGAGGAACCCACCACCTCCTTTACACACCTATCCCATCCGCGTCTTTTTTTTTTTTTTTTTAAGTCCAAGGTTTTTTTCCCGAGCAAAGATTTCCGAACCCCGACCTATAGGTTTGAAGAGGGTGGAAGAGAGCGAGAAAGATTGTGTCAGTGGGTGGAAGGCGGGGCATTCGAGATGATAGAGATTGCCGTCTCATGCAACGAGCTCCTCTCTCCCTCTCTTATACTCTCTCTATCTTTATCTTACCCGTATGAAAGAAACTTTTAAACAGCACAGTCACAATGGCTACCAGTTTCACGGGCTTCTCTTCGACGATCTTGTTTCTCTCCGCGGCGCGTTGAGCAACGCGCTAGCCGTTGGCGAAGACTTTAATTGTTCCTCATATCGAGTCGTGTGCCGTTTCGTTGGCTCATTCCCAGGGATAAAAATATTATTTCCAGATCACGAGCGAAAGTTTTTCGACGGGGCGGTGAAAAGGGAGTGGGAGGGAGAGAGAGAGAGAGGGAATGTGGGGGAGGGAGGCCATCATCGATTGCTTTCCCAACGCAATCCGCGTGTGCCCTCCAGGGATTTTTTTGAACGGACTCGCTCATGCCGACCCGACGGACTGCCTCGAGGCCAAGTGTAAACATTTTCTTATCGTCGGCTCATCGGTTTTCCATTTCGTAGGGTCCGAAAGGAGATGGGTTCACGATTCGTAGTAGAAGGAGGTGGAGGAAAGAAGAGGAATGCCTCAACCCGCGCGCTCGCCGATGTGGAGATACACGGCGTCACGCAATGGAGCCGCCCTAATACGGTTTAAGTGAAGGATGGAAAGTTTTTTTTTTTGGGGGGGGTAGGAGGTGGTGGAACAGAGGGGAGGGGGGGGGGGGCTAGGTAAGGAATTAGTAGGGTAGGTGGAGGAAGTGGAATGGGGTGATTTTTTGGTCTAGGAACTGAACCGGTAGCGGCGGTTCGCTGGAAGGAGTGAGATAAAAATCGTTAGAAATTAGGAAATAAGTTTATATTTTAGTAGAATGGATGCATGGACGAACGGTTCCGAAAACTGTTTTGGGGGATTTTTATTGTACGGAAATAATTGGTCGAGATAAATCTCGAGAACGTGCAGGGAAATCGGAGGAAGTCAGCCGCGAACCTCTTCTTTGGAGCATATAACCGAAAAGGCTGAGTTTGCTGGTATTGTTTGAGAATTATGGTATCACAGATTAGTCTTGATTTAAATATCGAGCAATTTTATTATTGTTTCTTTTTGGGGTATCTTTCGAAAGGCTGGGTATTTTCCATCCTTGATAGTGTCCCTATTCACGCCAATCCTTACGTTTGAAATGATAAGCAATGCATAAGTGGAGATATTACCGGGAGGTTAGATAGATGAATGCATAGTGGAATACCACGGGTATTTATTTGGTAGGACTTGTTTGCGTAATTATTATTTTTATGAAATATTAAGGAATGTTGCACAGTTGAGAGTACATTGAATAATAATATTGCACTTATGTGGCGCGCATTTTTATCGATGTATCGGTCATCTCCTATAAAAATAATATTGCTAAGTATGTAACCCGTTATTGATCTTAGGTGCACCTTTGTCGCTTTAGCTAAAATATTTTTTTACGATTCGATTTTGTGAATAAGGTGATCCAATTAGTTCTAATTTAACGTCAAATTGTGCTAAATTCAACTTTATAACGCAAAAATATATGCTAGCGAAAATCTTCGGCAGTCATTTTATTTTTAATAATCTTGTCCAAATTAAACTTAAGCTCGGCTGAATTCAATTATGCTTTTAATAAATTTTCTGACAATTTAATTTGACATGTAGAAAATTGAAGATGGTTGAGTATTCATCTGATAAGTTTACTCCCTTTAACTGCTCAAAATTATTTGATGAAAACTATTCTCAAAAAACCCTAATAAATTGTAGATCATTTTCATTATTACCGAAAATGTTTTAATTAGTAGTTATGCGGGTACGAGGAGCGCTTAATCGATAAATCAAATTTTGATTCAAGGAAAAAGAATGAAATTGTGCACTCTCATTCCATTTCGTATTTCTGTTTTGTGATAGATCTGAGAAATTCAAGCCTACCATAACCTGCTGAAATGATCTGAATCATTTAAGTGCAAAAATTCTATCACTAGGAATTTTTCCATCTCGTTTAATTAGATTAAGACGTAGCAATTTTATTTTGGGGTAAAAATAAAAATATAACCTGAAAATAATATTTGTGAGCTATTACGGTTAATAGCCTTCATTACAAAGAAACCCCTTCATTTAGTAACAGAGAAATTGTTTGCCTTCGATGTTATTATATTTGAAAACGTTTGATTTTTCGCTATAGTTTCTTAGATCTGAAGCTTAATTAATTTAATTAATTAATTCCGTTTTATACCGCAAATCTAAAAATGTGTTGTACTTTGAATAATTATAAGATGAAATTTTCAACCATTTTATGGTATTGTATAACGTATGCACAGCGTTAAATTATTACACCAAACATGAGTTAAATCGATCGGTCATTGAAGTCTCCAGAATTTCTTTTACCTTGTTTCACGTTCAGATGCCCAGGTTAGGACAAAATCCTTTTCAGCCACAAAAGTTTTCAAAATCCGATCTTTATTTGCCATTAAGTAAACTTTAAAAAACACATCCTAATGACAAAAACCATTAGCTACGGTTGTTACTCCCGAAGTTTTAATCTTTTTTAATTGCACGCTCATTTTTTTCCTTCGACACGTCCAGACATTCTCCAAAAAAAAGCGTGGCAATCGAATCTACAGAGGCCTTCAATTATAAAACCCTCCCTCTCTCTCCCTCTCTCTCTCTCTCTATAGCTTAAGAACGCTGAACTCTCGCTCGGCATAAATTGCGACTTGCGTTTTGTACGTCAATTCAAACAAGCAAGCCAACTTGTACGACATACCCGGGGCTCCAAACGGTAACCCTTAAAAAACCTATATCCGTCCCCGACCTCGCTCATAATGAGATAATCACCGAGTGCGTTTCAGTGTCCTTCGTCTTCTTTATCACTTGGACCGTGTACAAGATGAGCGGGGATTAGAGTCGCGCACTCCTCTCACGTAGTCATCCCTCGCTACTGAACTCTCATTACCGCTCACAGATTTACGATCGCGGAGGCTTAACGAATTGGTAACTCGTAAGGCTTGCCTGGAAGTGGGGAGTGGTCACGACCCGTAGAAGAAGGGTTTGAGGGCGAGAATTTTCATCTGACGTCTCGGATGGACAGTCAAGGAGGAAAAAACCCGAATGATGAAGTTCCCTCGGACATTTTTTCCCTCCAATTTTACGCTTTTATTTTCGAAGAACCCTGCTATTGAGTTACTTTTTTATCCAGCAACCGAAAGTTGAAGTATACCGGGCACGCAATAAAGAGACAGGACCTGGAGTGCCTTTGGAATTTTAGTGTGGTAAGCACAAGGGAGGGATGGAAACGGGGGGGGGGGGGGGGGGATGGTTAGGTTAGAGATTATAAAGGGATGGGAGGCGATACCGGAGGAGTGGTTTTTTGTACGCGTGTGTGTGCGAGAGAGAGAGAGTGTGTGTGTATCTGTGAGGGTATTCGAGTGTTGTGGGGGCGTGGGCATTGGGGGAGTTGGGAGCTGGGAGGTGGCTTGGAGGGAGCGCACGGCTGGGGTGGCCTAGTTTTGCATCTCCCCTCTTCCTTCTCCCTCGCTCTTTATCTCTCTCTCTCTCTCGCACTCTCTCTCTTGGACAGGTCTGCCCAGTTCTCGAGATGAGAGCACAGGTTTGCACAAGTTTCCCGTCAACTAGTACGAGGTTTCCACCATCGCCGCAGCCACCTAAGGAGTCGCTGCTGTCACCCTCTGCTACAACAGGATTCAATTTTGCTTTTTTTTGCGACTATGTCCCCTCTAATGTAGCTTTCGTTATTTCAGGATAATTTTTTGCCACTTTGATTGATATGCGCGCTCAAAGGGTAACAGTCGGTTTCCGGAGGTATTTAGACAAATAAATTGGCTTCAAGTTTCTATCTTTGTATTAGTTTCGACTTCTATTTCTGTTCATTAAATGTATAGCTTGGTATATTTCTTAAAATTATATAGATTGCTCACCGTAAATGAACATTTTGCCTTCGAATGTCTCCATAAAAAGCTTTACATTATTAATGAAATTAATAGCTTCTTATTTTTATCAGATATGTTTTTACTTAAATTCCAAAACAAGGAATATCGATCACAGAAATTTTCGTAATGCATCTGTTTTGTAATCGTATTTATTCTAGTAAAATAAATTCTAACAAATATTTAGTTCCAAATGCCGCATAAATTATTATTTTATTAATATAAATAATGCCTCAAGGGTACCGGAAGTACACAATGTGATATGAGTAAATTAACGTTTCGGATATTACTGAAATTTGAAGTGAATGGAGCGTGTCCGGGGAAAACCTTTATAACGCATAAAATATAGAAGCCGAATTAATTATGTTCATAACGTCAATGACAAAGTAACTTTGAGATGTCATTCTTATTCATGGGTAATTTTTGGAGCCATTGGCGGAGATATAACTATAATTGTTATAACCAGATTTTATAAAAATAATTTATGTAAGCATTGGTGCCACAAGTAGTAAAGTAACATATTCTCAGTCTTTATTATTTTCACGGCATGATTCGATTTATAAGCACGCCATGAATAAATTTGGGCATAAAATATTAAGTAACAGTCTCGTTGTTTCAGTCTTGCTCGATAGGCTAAACATATACAAAATATCTCTTTTTAGAAGCCATATTGAAATTTGCTTCATTTAATGTTAAATGTTCTGCATAAACCAGCAATTTTAAAACTTTATAAAGTATCAGTTTTGATGTTAACTCTATTTCCCCTACAAAAGCTTACCAAATAAATTTCAAGAATTTCAAATATATCTAAACGGCAATGACACCGGATAATTACGGAATATCTTATTATGGATCGGGGTGAAATAACACAGTATATTACAATCATTTACAAGTGACTCCGCGCACGATTTATTTCCACAAAACTGGTTTCGGGAAAAAAAGATTGCCCAATCGCTCGGAGGAAATGAAACTCATTTGCCCGCGAATATATTTTAACCGGCTGAGGCCAGCCGAAAAATTTCGTCTTTTTTTTAAACTTCAATGCCGAAACTTCTCGTTATCTATGTCCCCAGCGCTTTTTCATCGTTTCCAAGCGACCGACTTAAAAAAAAAATATTTGCCTCCTCTTAACTTTTTTTGCCAGCGGATTTTTCTCAACCCCATTTTCGCGAATATCGGGTGTGGGCGTGTGGGGGAGGGGGGTGGGAGAGGATGTGGTGTGGGTTTTCTCTTACAATAATGGTGCCGTCGGACCTCTCTTAACGATTCAAGATGCTTCAGAAAAAACCCTTTCTCCATCCTGACCCGAGTGATTAACCGTCCACCTCTACTACCACCCCCTCCTCCCTTACCACTCCCGCCTTCATATCTCCGCTCCTTTCTCCTCACCATTCCCCCTCCACACATCCTAGATTCCGCCAAATAGCTTTCCGCCTCCTCCGGAACATTCGCTCCCTCTCCCGATATCTTTTTCTTTCTCTTTCTTCCACCACGACCTCTTCTATCTTCTCTTCGAACCTCCCACACACGCCACGTCTCCCCCTTCAGTTCACCTTATAGACATTTCTGGCCTACCGCTGTGACCCGCCTTTCAAATCGTAAACATTTCCCATTCTCCTTTACTAATCTTAAATCACGGTAGACCCTACCGAGTAATAATAAAAGGATATTTAGTGCTACGAGCTCTTAAGTTAAGTGGAAAAATCTCTTTTATGCAGTAAATTAGACCGTAAACCGAATTTATTTTTAATACTCGAGACTTCTATTATTATATAACCATGCGCATTCTGTACTTTATTTAGTAAAGAAAATGATGGTTTCGAAATAATAACGTAATGGATACTTACATGCGAGCGTTATTCACCTTATGGCATAAGTTATGATCAAAATTTACACCGCCTTCAACGGTAGTATTCGGAGATAAGCATTATAATGGTATTAAATTGACTTATAAAGGTCGTCATGTCAGTTAACTAAAAGTCGATATGAAACCGAATTCGCGGTAATCGAATTCATTGTCCTCTCCATTAAAAATAACAAGTATTTTTGTGATTATTTATTAACTTAGACCAACGCAAAAAAGTGCAATTTGAATGTTTCGATAAAATATTATTATAAAGCGGGGATTATCTCATATTTTTATTGGGGGGTATTCGAAAAAATAACCCTTCCATTCACAAAAAATGTTTAAATATCTATGATTTAGGTATATGCTTATTTTTTTAAATCGAAATACAATAAAAATATAATCATAACGAATTATTTTTGTTTACGGTAAAACTTGCAAATATTTAAATGGATATAACATTACTAAAGCATTGTCATGTTAAATAACTAATAAAAATTATCAATTAATTAATTTTATAATTATTATCAATTTAAAAATGAATTTCTATACAGTTTCAGCTAATATGCAAAATTATATAATAAGAACTATTATATCATGTTGAGATTCAATTTAGTTATAAGGTAATGTCGACAAATTACTATCTAGATTCATTAATAACAGATTTTTAATTACTTTCACACAAGAAGTAATTACTATTTCCGCCTTAAGACACCTTCAAATGCATCGCCTTTAAGTACAATACAACCTAAAGAGTACTTGAACAACATATCATGGCGATGTTAAATATATGTAGAATTTTTGTGAAATTACCAATTTCCGGATGTAGGTTCTGTTACCTCTAACTAAACTTGTCACGAATAACATATTCTTAGTCTCGCACAGTTTCACACAACTTCATTAACCGTGGTTAAGAAATAATCAAATGCTCATTTGAGCAATTTAAAATATGCAAGAAATTAAACAAATTTTCGAGAAATTCAATTTTTATACAAACACGTCTTAGTTTTCCTCATTCCGATGCGATATGCCTTTATTAGGGAGCGTTGGGAAAGTGGCATCATAAAATTTTCTCCATCCGTTAAACCTGTTCGTTTCTGACGCCATTGAATTCTATGAGCAGATAATGACTGCTTGTACTCATTTCATATGGAATTCTTGATCACTATCTGCTAACTTATTCCAATCCTGAGGTCCCAATGCTATCACGCCGATCTTAGCAGATTCCTTGACCGCAAGCCCGCAAAGATGGTGTACACTGTAATTGCTTTTGATATATATCGCATTTTATGATGAAATGGTTGACTAATGTTATACGGCTTACTGTAGCGTTGGTTCGATTAAAAAATAAATTAGAAATGGGTATCGAAATGACGAATTTAAAACGTGTCTAACTCAAGATGGCATTGCGCGGGGGAACTTGAAATGCGATTCGTATTGCCATATATTTAACTAAATAGAAAATAATACCTATGTACATAAACGTGCATATATTCAGTGAAGTTAAAAAATTGATGGTATAAAAATAATTGCTTTATAATCATAATCGTTATCTCGCCGTTTTATCCATCGTTATTATTTCTGGATACCAAAGCTTATATTAAATATGAAATCGCATGTTATTTAAGAGCTACTGGAAAGATTTTGATTCTTATTAATTATATATACATAAACATCGTATCTACCAATTATGTAGTAATAGCGGGTGTGACTATGGTGAAAAATGATTATACAGATACGATGCCGATATTTTAATTCAAGGCATAACAACAGCTCGAACAAGCTTTCATTAAAAAAAAGAAAACGTCGAAATTAAATATATATTCCACTGAAAAGATTTTTCACACACTTTCTTCAAGGGAATGTTAAAGTATAATATTTGATCTAGTGAATATAGAAGGCAGCAATATTTCAAATATACCTCGTCGTAGGAAGTGTGTATATATATATATAACTATGGAATTTTTTAAAATTAAATTAATCAATTCCCTGGAGAGGCATTTTGAATCCCTGACCGCATTGTCAGGTATACTCATATTTACATTTTTGCAACACAAATTTTTCTGTAATTTTAATGTGCCGCATCACTAAAAAAAATATTTATACACGGAATATGAGCTCTCGGTATTATCACGTCTGATTCCAGACCGTTATGCTATTAAGAAACAGTCACTTCGATGGCGATTGGCATATATTTTTTAAAAAGTTGAACGCTATACCCGGTTATATTTTCCACAATAAGACAATCTCCTAGATCTAGATTGTCATCGGTTTGACATATAAATCCATTAGGGAACAAAAAAAAAAGAAATTCGGTAGAGTTCGGAATAGTATCTCTCTTGCATAATTTGTCTCAATAAACGACTCGGCGTTATTACCCATAACTCCAAGCTCCGCCCTCGCCATTCAACCACAGTCGGGTGCGAGTCGGGGGTTGGAGAGAGGGAGGCGGAGGGGGGGGAGGGGGTTGGGGAGAGGTGAGCGGGTGATGGAATACGTGGGTGGGCGAAGGAGCGGCTTAAAGGGGGAACTTCGATGTCACCGAGATAAAGGGAGACCGCTAGAGATAGTGAAACGCTGGCTCTCCTCCTCCTACGGCTTCGGCCCGCTCACTGTCCTTCGTTGAGAGTCGTAAATTGAACGTGAGAAACGGGAGAGGAGGATTTAGGAGGGAACGAAAGGGAAAGGGGGGAGGGGAGAAGGAAGGTGATGGGAAAAGTGAACGATGGGAGAAAGGAAAGACGGAAGAGAAAATAAATTGAAGGAAAGGGTTGAAGAGAATGAGAATAGGAGGAAAACGGGATGTAAGAGGAAAAGGGATGTGAGAAGGAAACAATGGGAGTAGGAGAGGTTTGGAGGTATGGATGGGAGAAGAAAACAACGAGATGAGGATAGAATTGGAGAAAACCATAGAAGAAAAATGGATGGGAGAAGAAAATAATGGGAGAAAGGCAGAATTGGAGATTTGGATGGGAGAATAGGAAGAGGAGAGAAGGTAGAAAAACTCGGGGAGACAAAATTAAGGGGAATATTTGGTGAAAAGGAGTGCAGGATTCGTAGGAAGAGGAACAAAGAGAAAGGATGGACAGGTAATTACGGTGTCCACACAAGAGATTCAATATTTAACAAATTAATTTTCGATATCGCCGTATATAATAAGCCCAATGCAGTGACTTGACGAAATGCGCATGGAAAGAATGAAAGAAGACGGTTAAAGGAAAAGATTGACAGAAAGAGGGTGAGAGGAAGGGATGAAAGGGAGGAGGGGAATAAAGCCAAGCCAAGAGAAAATAGAGGACGCGAACAGGAACTGTATGAATAAGTGGAATGGAAAGCAGAAAATAAAGTGAATGGATGGGAGATTTGTGAAATAATAATCAATCGTGCAGAAACAAGGTGGGAAATCCGGAAGAGATAGCGGAATGAAAAGGAAAGGAAAAAAGATTAAGGTGAGGCATGAAGATAAATTGGGTATAGCATGTAGGGGAAGAATGGTAGGAAAATGAAGAGGGGCGAGAAAGTGAGCGATAAAGGAATAGCAAGAAAGGGTGTCATTAGACGCTATAATTGAATAGACGTGATGGAGGAAAGGAAAAGAAAAGCGGATAACGATGGAGGAGATTGATCGTGTGCTTCACTTTTTCGCCTGATGAGTTCGTGCACTCTATGTTCCAGTTCTCACTTGATTAATCAGCGGACCCGACCGATAGAAATTTCTGCTTTCTTTTACCAAATTTAAGGAAATCCAATTTGGGGACCTTGTCACTTCAAACAACTCTAGCGCTAATAGGCTTCTCAGTATAAATCACAAAACAAGGGAGGAGAGAAACCCTGTGCCGGCATTAGCCTACTCATAACGAGAAACGCCAAGGGGACCAACGGATTTACGTCCCTTCCGAAGGACGGAGCGCTGATTTGCGGGTTCTCTTCTCAACCATGCAAATGGGGGACCGGGCAACTTGGTTCGCACCGGGATTGTTCAGCGTAGCAGGCCAGCGCCCTGACCGTAGTGGTCAGGCTCCACGGCTCCCTCCTCGAACATGTTTTGGCAAATGTGATGAGGAAAGGAGTAAGGAAAGCTGAAAGGAGAGAAGGGTACAGTGACGAGAAAATATAATGAAGAATAAAGGAAAGTAAAACGGAGGGAGGAGGCGGGATCAATAATGGAGATGGAGGGAAACACGGTCATATATCTTCGTTTCGGCGAAGCTGAGACTATGGAGCTCCTTCTTATATTTAACATATGGATGGAAAGAGAATGGTCTATATAGAAAAGAGAAATGTTGGCAACGATGTGGTAAGAGATGCCGAGGGAAGAAAGCAGAAAAAATGTCTAGAGAGGGGGGACGGATAATATAAGATATTCACCGAGAAGTGCTAATATGGTGTGGAAATTTGCATGATTCATTAATTCTTTTATATCACGAACGAAATAGGGCGCGCATTTTATGTAGACATGCAATGGCAACGAGGACTGGAAAGAAGAAGGTGTGCAAGAAACAGGCAATAGAGAAGAGTAAACAACTGGACGGAAGTGCGATTGAAGCATGCAGTGAAGGTAAAGGAAGAGGAAGGATAGAGAGGAAGGGATGGGATAACACTGGTGAAATCTGATAAGGTAGATGGAATTCTAAAAACTCGGAGATAGGATACGGTTTAAGGAGGAAATGAGGCAATAGATAGGGTAGGAATGTAATGTTGGACAGTTTCGGGAGGACTAAATGGCAAAGGCAATAAGTGTGTGTGGGAATACGTGAAGGCTACAGGAAAAAGCCACGAAGAGAAGTGTACAATGCTAAAAATATCCTAAACGGATAAAAACAATTTAGAGGATTTAAAAAATATACGAATTACATATTACAAATTAGCACGTGGTGGTTGCTTACATTACGATAAAGCAGTGGCCAATCATAGTATTCTCAAGGAGGTAACTCAAATCAATTGTATAAAAAGCAAAACAAACCTATGCAAGGCATTTTATATGGAGACTCCTATTTAACCTTTTCACTCCTGAATTATTTTCTCTTTAGAAATATTAGGTTAAATTAAAACTGAAGTAATTTTCGTGAAAATAATTTTATAACGTTCTTTTTTAACAAAGTTTTAGCTAGTAATTTAAAGTACTGTCAGGAATCTGCGCATTGAAATACATTTTGTAGAGCATTCTTCAAGTGTTTTATTTGATAAATCTAGTATATAAAATAAAAACATTTGGTCCATTACACACACAGTTTCTCATTTTTGGTCCAAATAATTAATGAAATATAAACAATATCAATAGTTATAAAATTTTATACACATAAATTATGCATTTTGAACATTCCACGCATATAGTATATAAATATTCTGTCAAGTAAGTACTTTTAGAAATTATCATTACATATATTACATATGATGTTATTCATAAAAGCAAATTTACACAGAAAAACCGGAAGCGGTGGAGTAATGCGATGAAGAAAGCATAAAACAAGGGGTAGATTGTACATTTCTTCGACAGAATTTTTATAGAATACTTGAAATTTTTGGATCGAATGAGAGAATCTGATCCCTATACAGCCTCCATCCCGTGCTTCTCTCTTCGAGAGCGTACATACCAGAAGATAGGAGAGAAAGGTTCAAAGATGAAACACACGGAGGGACGGAAGAAGCGTAAAGGAATAATCGTAGGAAGGAGGATAAGGCCTTTCATCCTCGCGTTTCATAGTCCTCAGCCTCCGTTTCCGATTTCCGACACCCGAGACATTCCGACGATGAGAACCAACGTCTCGCCGCTCTAAACGCGGGATTTCTCCTTTACACCCGCGCCATTCTTCGAACACGAGGCCGACCATAAACCAATAGGGTTCTTCCGCATACTGCGTACGTATACGGCGTCTGTTAGGATTATTCCATTCATGCGAGCCGTGTCACACGATGTAGGACGCCAATGCCGTCGGAATAAATGGAGCTTTGCGAAGAGAATCTCTCTCCTCTCTTCTCTCACTCTGGGATACGGTTCGTCAATTCCAACGTGGGTCGTTCCGACCTCTAACGTTTTGGGTGCGCGGGAGATTTTCTTTCGGTTCTCACGTCACCGGGCCTCCAGACGGTTCCCGCTCGGGGCTAAAGAAAGTGAAAGACTTTCTTCCAGACTAAGATAATTGCGAGAGAAAAAATGAATCACGCAAGACTGGTATTATATTGACAAGTCTCGTTTGAGAAATTTCTCGTTCCTTCGGTGTATTTATATTTTTTTTAAATTTGACTCGCGACCGAAGCGAGTTTTGGTCGTCGTTATGAATTTTACATAAATTATGCGATCGTAATCGTTAGACTCGTGAAAAGGGAGCGTATTCGTTCGTTCGATGTTGGTCATGCGCGGCGAGTCGGCGTCTCCATCACGCGGTCGTGGGTTCCGTTCCCGCGTTGGGCAAGAATTCTCGTCGCGTTTGACTCCATGCGTCATGGTTGCCTTCCAATGGCTCCTCGTCATGAGAGCGAGCGGATAGATTCTTGGATATGTTACGGTGAAAAAAAATCAAAAAAGTGAGACAACTTTGCGTAACATCCGATAATCCGTTTGAAATATTTAGCGACTTTTACGTTTTTAGAGGAGCATCGCAAACCAGTTGAAATGAAAACGTATAATTTTTCGTCGTCACTTATTTCTAAAGAAGTAAGAGTGTGGTGTTCCCGTATTCTCTCGATTAAAAAGATAACGCGGCGATTTCGTTTCTCTGCGAACGTAACGTTTTGTGTAGAAATAAACTTGTTCCGAAAAAGTTTATTCGAAAAATATGTTGCAGTAGAGAGTAGATTACTTTTAGTTGAGCGCTGATATATCGACTGTCCATTACCTGATTTTCGGTACTTTGCAATTCGATAATATTCTCTTTCTTTATTTATATGCGCTAAAATGAATTTATGAACTCGAGGTATCAACTGGCGGAAATATTTTGTATTCTCTTGGAGTTTTAGTTATCGTGTGTTATTACCATTTTCATTTTGGTTCGAAAAATGACAAACGAGACTAATAGAGCTTAAAAAATACAGCAACATTTCTGATCAATATATGATCGCAGTTTACGTTTAATGACATACTTTCTAATATATGTACTATCGGAAAATCAAATTCCTGACTTGAATCGCTAAACGTACGTCCTTTCGGTCGACCCAAAGACGTAAACGCAGATAATCGAAGGATGTAGAAAGAATCCTTTAAAAAAAAAAAACGACCACTTCGAGGAGTTAAAGAAAGAGCGTAATTCAATCAGTAACGGGTGTTAGGCAACTTGAGGGAGAATAATTAAGATTTTTATCAACTTTATGTTACTATATATCCTTAACTCGAAAATCGAGCTTGTTTCGTAACTCTCACGCACAGGGGGGAGGGGGGGGGGAGGGGGGGGGGAATAAGTAAATTCCTGAGTTTTACTCGAGCGAAAAACTTCCGGCGTCAGACGGAGAAAAGTAAAATAAAAATCAGCCAAACATGAGACTAATAAGTAAAAAAGACTGATTTCTTTGCTGCGTGGTTGAAAAAAAGAAATACTCCTTCGAAAGCCGGCGCCATAAAGTGAGCGAGTCTGGAGGGATATGGAAGAGAGAGAGAGAGAGAAAGAAAGGGAGAGAGAGAGAGAGAGAGAGAGAGAGAGAGAGAGAGAGAGAGAGAGAGAGAGAGAGAGAGAGAGAGAGAGAGAGAGAGAGAGAGAGAGAGAGAGAGAGAGAGAGAGAGAGAGAGAGAGAGAGAGAGAGAGAGAGAGAGAGAGAGAGAGAGGGAGAGAGGGAGAGAGAGAGCACATCGAGGAATTCTCCGCCCCTCAACGAGCTGAGAATTAGCAGAATCACAACCTGTCGCTAGTCCTAAAGGGTCGTGTGCCCGATCTCTTTATTATTTTCCTTCACTTTCTTTGGGACATTTTGTTATATACTGCACGTACCGCTCTTATTAACCGGTTACCGAAGTCTCCCTCTAGTGTCAATCGGACGGCCGAACATTCTCTTTCCTGCCATAGACCCCTACTCCTTTTACCTTTTCCTTTTCAATTTCTCCCCTTTCTTTTTCATTTCTCCACCTGTCTTTCCCTTTCAGTCTTTATCTTCTCCTTTCATTCGTCCTCGCTCCTCTCCCTTCATCCTCTTGTCCTCATTACTCTTCCCCCGATCCAAATCCCCCCTCTTCTCCTTCCACTCGCCTCTTCTTCACCCTCGCTCCGTTAAAAAACTTTCCACCGAATTCCTCATCTTAACTCGGATTTTAATTGCGCCCGCGAGCATTTTTGCTACCCACGCTCAAAAACTCCTACGTGTTTTGAAACGGTGAAATTCTTTTCGGCAACTATGTATGACGCAGTGAATGTTTTGCATAATTTATACATTTTTCAGATTACCAGCGTTGTTAATTTCACTCAAAGAGGGCTTTATGGTTTCTTCGATAAACTGGCCGCTTTCACCTCGAAATTGTTAAGGAAATATTGGTAACAAGAAGCGCTTATTAGGAAACTGGTCTCTTTGAGAGAGTTACCTGTTTTTTGGTAAGAGCAAATGAATGAGTTGAAATCTATGGTTCGAATATTTACTACAGTCCCTCGTGAGAAATATTTTCTTTGGAGAGTTACTTTTCGCTCGATGTAAGATTACATTCCAATAATTAAGGTCGAGCAACATCTCGGCTTCAGGTTCAATAAAGTGTCGCGACCAAAATTTGTGAAACAAGACTAAAATTTCTATGCTTCCATAATTTAAATATATTTTTATATTAGCTGCATCAAAACCTTGAAAAATGCATTCGATTATAATACCATACAAAGATATATTGTTTTAAAACTACGTTTAATGAGGCATAAAAATATTCATGATCTAATACGCAACGTTTAGAGCCGGTGGTCATTTATTTTTTGCGAAGTAACTTTGTAAAAATCGAGACAATTTTATTTTGACATGACTAATTCGGTTCTGATAAAAACTACTGTAGTTTATATATAATTTCATTTGTACTTCAGCTTATCAATAATGTTAATTATAAAATACGGAAGACATTTTACACACATTAAAAAGTGAAATTGAAAAATTAAAAAAAAATGTTACAGTTAATACTTCTTTCTACCTCATTAAACTCTATCATTATATATAAACGCTTCGCGGGTTCTTTCACAACTGGCTATTATTATTAATCTATTCATCTTAAAGCTCTCTCCCATTTTCTTTGACTTCTCTGTAATACACCACACTCATACGAGTCGAGAGATTCATCGATTCCTTACTAGATATGGTGGCCTTATCCCTGTTATCTAGTTACAAGGACCAGGTAATTAATGCCTTTTGCTCTCGCATGCATTGAATCCGGTATAAGAGTTACTATCAGCATCAGGACAAATCGGAATCCTTTCGTTGGACAGATTGGATAAATGCGAATTCAATTCGCATACCAAATCGCTTTTAGTCTTTAGATATTCGTGAATGTTAGAATATATTTTGGCAGATGATTTGCCAAAGAAAACGTCAAAAATTAATGAAAGTAATTCAACATCTAAAATACTCAACCACGAATGGCATCCGCCTTTCATGCAATATTTCAGTTGTGTGGAAATATTAGTAATCTCTATAAATCTTAAACTTCAAAAACTACTGAGTAAGCATCAGATGTGCATTTTGATAAATGCTGCGCAAATGTATTCAATGTCAAGATTCTTCAACCCAACTTAGAAAGGATTACAGGAGTAAAAAATCCTCTAAATACCATTCAGCGCTTTTACTGAAAAGTATGTACTAACAAAATCATGCTTCTGTTGTGAAAGTAATCCATAAACCGCGTATGATTGAAATAATAATATTATTTATTCCAATCAGTTTTGGAATAAAATTTTAGGTTTATGTAGCAGATCCGGGGCCATGCAATTTCACCATCCGCTGTGAGGGTAGACTACATCGAGCTAGGGCCCGGGACTCGAGTCCGAGTGAGGGTCGCTAATCCTCACTAATGAGGGTCTAACGTAAAGAGCAGGTAGGCCCCGGATCTGCTACATAAACCAAATTTTATTTTATTTTAAGCTTAATATAGCTGATAATTTAAAATTAAAGTAATTAAGACTGAAAATTTTCCAAGATTTTCCGTTTTTATTTAGGATTTACTAACGGGTTAACTTTTCACACTCATCGTAAGACATGACTAATCTATGACCCGTCAGAATTAGATCGACGGAATGATGATCGAACAATGCATTATACGCTCGGCCATGAACCTAACACATCGAAGAAAAGAGTCTATGCGAGCATACAGTCAAAAGAGACCTTATATAATTCGAGTTTACTCAAAAATCCCACAAAAATAATTTAGTCTTAAATATTCATTATGTATTTATAAGCGACATAAATCCATAAAATACACACACGTTGGTCGTAAATTAATGTCATCTGCCTTATCATTTGTATCTTGTACCCTTATATTCATTTTAAGAGTTTCAATTCATAAAATCTCTTCATTTCGTCTTTTCATATTTACACATTTGCTTTATAGCACCAGGAACTCTTATTCCCTTCCCTCACAGCGTCGTTTCTTCTAATAGCTCTGTAAATATCTATTTCATTCAGAGAACGTTTCCTAACCATTACCTTCCCACTCCCCTTCTCCATTAAGCCTCTATTCATAGCTTTTTCGTAAGGTTTCATCTCTGGTACATAACCAATATATTTGTGTATTTTACTTAATTTTATCTGAGATAACTATTTATCAGGTTCTGTGAATTCTTGAATTTCTCGCAATTATTTCTTCCTCAAATCCAGGTTATAATAAAAAAAAGTATGAATTTCTCAGATTAGTTGCTTCCAGGAGACAATAATATGACTCTAATGCAGAAGATTCAAACCGGCGGTACGTGCGCCGTTTTCATGGGGTACGCGAAATCATTATACATATATTATAATTAGCCTCTTATATGACCTATCATACATGCATTTGGAATTAAAGGACTACGATTTTGAGTTCAAAACTAACGTTGTAATATTTCAGTTTTTTTTACATAAAAAACTGAATTGAGACAGAAAGCTATTTGTACGATATATAGTATCGAAGTAAGTTACTAATTGAGCTATCAGCAGGTGTCTTTTTTATGCAATTAGCATACAGTCGTTAATTCTATTAACAATAGAACTACACCATTTGTAAACAACAGAAATGTATTTTAATACAATAAAAATTATGTCCGTGTCCTTATCATTTTAAAATTTCCTATGGGTACGCGGCTATTTAAGAAAATGCTGAAAGGTGCACGTCATTAAAAGACCCCTGCTCTAATGAATTAATGTCTGATAATTTCGGAATATTTTAATCATTGACTCTGTTCGCCCAGTGAAAGCTTTCGTTCATAACGCAAGGCTTACTCGGAAAGAAAAAGTCGCATCAGATCGGCATAGAAAGTTGTTGATTTCGGCCGCTGATAAAGGAAAGTTTTTAGCAGACAGGAATAAATAAGACGTTTTTTTCCCTCCATTGAAAGCGAGAGAAAGGATTCCTGATAAGGTGGTTTTATGAGTCGCGTTTTTGCGTCACCTCGGGAAAAAAATTGCGATTATTTTTTTATCGAGACATATAAATTAGAGCGGACTTGCGCGTAGCTTGGATCCCCTTAACTCCATTTATAATTGGGTGGAAAAAAAGTTTTTGCGCTCATTTTTTTATAATGTTATTGCGACGCTTCGCTGGTCATGCGCCGTCGGTCGTGAGTCTCTCTACTTTTTCTTTCTCTCTCTCTCTCTCCCTCCCTCTCTCTCTCACCCTTATCCCGAAATCTTAATTGTACAGTTCCGTCCAAACGATCCCGAAGCTTTATCATTCATTTTAATCGCAATTGGGATCCCTTGATTTAGCCGGCTACAAATTCATATGCATTTCTATGGGCTATATTTTGTGAGAAATGCAGAAGCTAGTTTCTGCGCATGAAATTAATGAGCATTTAACGTATGATTGTAACATTTTTTGCCATTAAAAACGTTACTACTTTGCTCATAATTTATTTCAACCATAATTTCATGGCAGAAATTTTAGCTTTCATAGCACAAATATATAGCTCACAATGTGTTCTTTTAATCGTGTTCGCCAGGAACTAGTATATAATCCAAATGATATACGAATAGAAATTAATGTGAGTACAAAATACGTTATTACAGGAAATCTATGAAGTGAAGATAAAATATAATGGATATACAAAGAGCAATGTAATAAAATTTATATCTTTAATAGCAAAAATAGCATTCTCATATTAAAACTTATTATGGGGAAATTATCACGGCAGTTACATATTTTATGTAAGACATTACGATAACAAAGGAGTTTATTATATTTTGGCACCCTTTCGCAGCCTAATTAAAGCCACGTGCAAAATATGCCGAAATTAAAATTTTATTTTAAAATATATTGAGTCCGTAAATCCAGAAATAAGTTGTGAATTAATGGGACGATGATCTCAAAGTTTCATTTTATTAATTATTAGACTCAAAGACTATTTGCTCATTTTTTATCGTTGATAATTCGCAATTTATTCGCTGGCAGTATACGTTCACGAGCTAACATTGATACGGTGTTTTGGAATGCGAAATATAGGCGCTCTTCCCGTACAATATATAATACAGTTCAAAATTTTCTTTCAATTGATCGGAAATAAGTTTTCCGCAATTATTGTTAGAGTAGCTTTTTTAACTTTATTGGAACGTTAGGTTTTAGGTTATATTCAAATTCGTAAGGGTCTAATAAAGTAGGGTATTATGGTATTGTTCCAGCTTTTTCTGATGCAATTCAATTATTCACTAAGGAAACAAACTTTCCCAATAACTTCTAATTATTTACCTTGTTATTGCTTGCTTCCTTTTAATTACGTTGTATAGAATTACCTCAGCAAAAAACTCGTCAAAAAATTCAATTTCCGGTCAGTCTTAACCCGTTTTTCACGGATCATTTTATCCATTTTTTGTTTTTATGGTATTTACATAACTGGCAGCCTTCTCTGTAGATAGAGCTTATTGTGTTTATGTTCTATAGGGCTTTAAAAATCCAATGTTTATTAATAATAGAATATTTGAAGCTATTTTTTGTTTTCTCAAATTTATAATGCAAGTTAACACAATCCCACCGCCAGTCACGTCTAAATAAAATGATAAATGTGAAGCTTCTGGGTTCGAACCAGTACATGTATCACAGTAGAACAAAAATCTATAAGGTGTCGTAATCGTTAGTACTGAATAGAAAGTCAATATTGGACCGAATTTTACTAAATAATTCGTAATATTCCCATTCAATTCCTTACCGCTTAACCGACAGACAGACGGATGAACGATTCACAATTACTGGCTATTCTGTTAATATTTTAGTTTCTCCGATAGACATGAAATGATTCTGAAAATCAGATGCGCATTTAGGCTACACCGCTGCCGTCATCACTGGCATTTTCTCGCTTTTGGAAAAACATGATTTATCAACTTTATTTCAGAATTTGGCGAGGTGGACGGTTCTTTCTTGAATGATTGTTAATTGTTAATATTCGATGATTGTAGTCAAAGGTGTAATTCAAAAAACCCAATATTTTTTAACCCCCAGTCTACGAAAGGGAGTAGCGAAGTTATCAAAGTTAAAAAATAACTTCAGGTAATTTTTGCAAATTTCAGCGGTCCATGAATATTTCCTTTAGAATCCTTCGAATATACCAGCGTCAATAACATTCAAACTACACTCCACAAATGCAAAAAAAATTTAAAATTGTGTTGAGGTAGTTGAGTTACCCTCCTTAGTCCCACTAGGTACAATTTTAGTAGCAAATATAATTTTTTTGGTTAGCAATTCCTTTTGCAGTTTTGACCAGCAATTTTTGCGTTTATTCAGTACATCACAATCTATTAGCTATTACCTTCTATAGAACCATCTCAAAAGAATATGACTCTAATATCGTATGTGCACACAGAGAATATGGCAGATATTCTCCTATCTGGTGAGCAACTAGATAGAGAAATTTCAGATGAATCAGAACAAATTCCTCATATTATGAAACATCGAACAAAACTGAAGGTTAGGACAATATATGGGATAATATATCTGCTGAATATAAATGTGCGAGGAAAACTAACCGTTTCGCCTGGTTTGGAGTTTTATTACATAGAACCCTAAATTCATCCATTATTTGTGTACCTATAAAACTTATTTGGAAAATTTGTATTCAAAGAAGTCGCAAAATATTCCTCGGCCTACAAGTAACTATGCCGCACATCCAGAATAGGGCCAGAAATTGGTCTTCGTTCTCACGTATTACTTGTTATGGGAAGCCAAGGATTTCAAGTATAGCTGAACACAGGAAAGTAGAAGATACAATAAAAATGTTCGAAAGTTGATTCTAGAAAGCGGTATTGTTTTTATAGAAGAGAATGGGATAGGAAGACGAAGATGATGCGCTATTCCTGCAAAGTCTCCTTGCAAGCAACACATTGCAGAAGAGGTATTTGCTAAGTGCTAAAGCTAACTATAGTATTTAAAATGTTTGAAATAAAGAAAGATATTTACTCAAATTAATGCATATTTTTATAATTTTAGAAAGATAGCTGCAAAAGAAATTAATGAGTTGTTTATATTCTAAATTCCTTTTCTTAAATATTTGGGATTCTTCGATATTTTTTCGTTTTCTGAAGGAGTAATCCTCAATAATACGTAGTATATAAAAATTACCAAAAAGAACAAAAAATATATAAAATTGTAACCATCTTTAATAAACGAGAAAATCTCTTGGGGTAACTCTGTTACCATTGGCCCGATACAGGTGTGAAATACCTTTTAAGTCTGAGGGTTAAGAAAGGCTGCCGCGAATTGTTGTCAGTCACATAATTTTAAAAACGAAATTGCTGTCAATGTAATCACATTTAGCGACGTCTACCGTATATGTAAAATAATATTAAAATAATAAAGCAATACACTTCAAATTTATCGATCTCCCGCAGTTTACCCTTACCCGCTATTTTCAACATTTTCTCCAAAACCCACAGAAAAACCTAAAAGATGGTATCCGCTCTATATAGCGGCGTAATTAGGAACCAAACACTTAAGGGGTTCGTAATTCACTCGTCCACGGAAAATCTAAACCGTATCCCTTTAACGTTGGCGGCGTGACACGTATGCCGCTACCAGTAACCCATCACCGTCGATGCTCTTGTCGTGCCAAACACGCAAATACGAAATGGGAGTCGCGCCGAATCGTGCTCCGCCACACGCGCTACGAGCAGACGTCGTGACATGCGACACATCTCGCTATCTTTCATTTTCAATCCTCTTTCTCACCGCAAATATCGCGTCGAGGATGAGGTTGGGAAGGGGAAGGTGGAAGGAAATGGGATGGGGAGGCAGAGGGAGGGATATTGGAGGGGGAGGGGGAGGGGAGGGGGGGGGAAGGGGGTGGGGAGGGGGAGGGGAGGGGGGGAAGCGGATCCGGCTCGGGAATCGACACAGGAGAATGAAAAGGGGGATGGTAGAGCGGGGTTACGATCGGTTAACCGCGGAAACCACCCTGCATTATGATTAAACCGTTTGCTCACCTCCCTACTCCTATTCCGTTCTTGCTCTCCTCCCAAAGAATAAAGGAATTGCAAATCCGGTAAGAGGCTCGCCCGATTGCTTTATCGATTTCCATTTTTTTGGAACAAAAATTTTTTCTCAATGTACGGTAGTTCGTCATTACATACTCCTATTTTAATAAGGATGCGACATTTATATGGAACGGGGGATTTGTGTTTCGAAGCGGGTAAAAAAAATATATTCACGGCATCTTTTGATGAGATTCGATTTATCCGACGGACGATATTCGCTACAACTCGTTAAGAATGTGACGTAGGAAGCAGGGGAATATCTAGACAACCGGTCTTCGAGGTTTCATTTAAATCAACGGTGAAATATTTCTCTCCCTCTTCTAAGTATTGGTATTTTTCCCGGCTTCCTCGATCCTCACTTATACCCCACCCCCACGAACTCACAAATCCACGAACGCACACACTCTGCACGCACATACTATCACCTTTTCCTCAACTTATCCAGCATCCCAACCACTCTGCGACCTCTTCCTTCCCTACCTACCTCAATACCTCATTAACATCGTAGGACGAGAAAGGTAACGTAAAAAAAAACTTTTTTATCTAGCTCGAGTCTGTAGAAGCACACGAGGGTTTAATTTTAATACATTCTCCTCCAGCAAAAAAAAAAGTTTATTGTAAAAACGGGCACGTAAGAATCTGTTGGATGACGTCTAGATTTTAATGGAAAGTCTGCTTAAATGAAGTAACGGCTGAATAAACTGAGTGGGATAAATTTGCTTTTACTTGTATTTTGTCTTCCAAGAGTTTAAGAATACGATAAAAATTCATTGCTTGTGTTATTGCTCTCTAAATTAATGACGTGATAAAAATATCTTTATCGTATTAAGGATTTCAGTGATTGCAATTGCAATAGCAAGTGGAAATGGAGATTTTCTCGGTAAAAAAGTAATAATAAGTTTCTTATGGATAAAATCAAACGGCAATTTTGCTATTTTCTCAGTTATAATACGTTTTACGTATAGGTATAGCATAAATGAGATATATGTACTAATTTTTAATTACCTAAAAGACCAAACTTTAATTACCTTCTATCGTTGTACAATACTTCTCGGATCCTTGAAAAAATACATTTTAAAGTTTTACCCGTATTGTAATTAAGTTCGCAATTTATTTTACGCTAAAATTGCGGTTACAATACAATTATTCTTTCGGTAGTTTGGTTTAATATATATCTTTATAGATAAAGTAATAATTTTATTAAAACCAATAAGATAATACTTAAGTTATAATTTTTTAGAATAATGCAATAATATTCAAACTACAAAAGCATTGAGAAAAATAGTATATTAGCAGCTACATTTGCAAATAACTGGTTCATTTTTTGGAGCAATATTTGAAGTATTTTTCGGTTGATGAACGAAAACCATGGCATTATGTCTAATGTAATAACTCACGTGAAGCATTAATACATGTATCAGTTCTGCATAAGTAATATACGATCTAGCCCCTCTTCGTGTTGATGTGGTGATTCAAACGCAAATGCATTCAGTGATTTATTTTACCACTGTCCACCCCGATGTCCTGGTACGTCTTTAGCATCACGATGAGCATCACGTAAAAACAGATTCTGTTAAAACACGCGAGAAAATATAAGAGATGGCAGAATGCCACTCACTGAATCCGCATTTGCGAGTATTTTAATCTATAGTTTCCCAGGTTATCCAGAAATTATATACCGGTATTCAGCCTCATTGGGAATGTTTCGTGCATAAGCCTCATCTCCGAACAGTTGAAGCAGTTAGATCTAAATAATACTGAAAATATTCCGTTGAAAACCGTTAGACTCATTTGTATGACTTTGATAAACCCTATAATTTATTGTATTTAACATTGGCAACGTTTTGGTGAGGTATATTCTCACCTTTTATGGAGAATTCGTTTTAATTTCATATTAATCAGCATTTTGCAAGTTAAAATTTTTCTCAGTGGTTTCTAACATGAAAAATAACACTTTATGGTATTCAAATTATTTCTTTAAAAGTTGCCCGTTAAATTAAATCTATAAGTTGTTGAATATGAACGTCACATTATTACACCATTTCATTTCATTATACTAATCTCAACGAGATGTGTGAGCAGTAAATAATATTAGTGTCAATTCATGCAGCATTTCTTTCTTCGCTCCTATTTCAACATTATATATATATATATAGTATTGTTTCCATGTTGATTACTCTCACAATCATTCCATTATATTGCGCTATACTTGACGTTTTCATTTAAAATTTTGACACGGGAAGTTCAGTTTATACCGTTAAAAGCTTTACGTTTGAAAATTTGTGTAAATTTAAGCGTCAAATGTATTTTTTCTTCGACATGTACGGGTTACTTATGAAGGCAGAAATTCCCGATGAAAAAAGAGGACCGTGCCTGAACCACATTATCGCATGACGACTTGATTAAACATTTAAAACTGAAGAAAATCATCGAAATTTCATGCGAAGCGATATTTTTAAATGAAGAAATATTTAGGATAGGCCACTCAAAATTTAATAACTAAATAATTCCACCGTTTCACCTTGATAACTTTTGCCATTGGTGCTGTTGCTTGCGCGAAAAACTAGTAACTGCAATACAAATCTGTTGTAAGAGGGGAAAAAGAATGAATAATTAATGAAAAATGGCATAATTCTTCGTAGGAACACATTTCATTCATCTTTCATTTCGCATGCTTTACGCAGGCCTATTTACTCGACGTAAATAATTCCCGTAAAATAGTTTTGCATCATTTCAACACGATGTAAACTTACAGAAACACATTAACAAAAAATTAATCAGCCACAATTGTTATGACTTCCGCAATTCATAATCCTCATATTTTCCGCATAACTTTTTTTGGCGACAAAAAATTTCTTCGCAACAGCCACCCGCCACCTAAGATATGGTTTCACTGTTATCGATTCGATCTCTTAGCGTAGATTTCTTGCCAGTTGGGTCTTAAACAGTATCCTGTCCTCACCTATTGCATTATGGGACAACCTGAGTTAAGGTATTGGCAGCTGGATTCCTCGCCGCGGCAATTAGTTAACTCCATAAGTAAATGGGGCGATCTCAGCGGGTATCCGAAAACTACGGTGCGAGAGCATTAAACGAGTGGTAGGTTGGGTTGGGGAGCGGAGGAGGGCGTGGAGGGGGGTTGGGGGGGGGGGGGGGCGTGGCGAGTCGAGGAACGCGAGCGGCGCGGTGCAATACCGCCTCCCACGCCGCTTAACAGGCCAAAGTCGTCCATCTTCGACTCTCTCTATCCCTCCTTTTAATTTTCAAAAAAACACTATCTCTTGCAACATCAATACGTCCTCCATCGATTGCGTCCAATAAATAACATTAATTTATCCCAGTCCGTCATAAAAGGACTGTTCAAAGTATTACCGTTTATTATGTCGGGCATTAAAAACGGAAACGAACCAAATACAAGTTTCACTCTAATCGAAATTTGATCGAAAAAGAAAGAGACTAGGGTGATATTATTGTTTTTTTGTTTAATTTGCGTGCGTATCCGAAAGGTTTCCTGGTTTCTTTTCGATCGCCTTTGACAACGAGCGTTTAATTGCCGCGATAACAAAAAAGTGAACGGGACAAAACACGATCAGGAAGGAAAGGGAGCGAGTCACTTTGTTTCGTTTTTGTTTTTCTCCATACTATAATACCGTCGCAAATAAAATATAGATTCGATGATAAATCTCGTAACGTTCACAAAACGTGAGTATCCCTTTCGTTACAATAAAACTCCTATATACATCAGCTACCATAAGAGTATAAAGACGCAATGGCGAACTAACAAACAGTTACCCAACGTTCCACCGCGTGCAGCAAGCAGCGTATGGGTTAACATTCGCGTTTATCGACCATTGACGGTGGTAGATCAAAGGAACCGATTGCATTAGCCTCCAAGTCCGTCCTTTCTTTTTTACTCATAACGGTCACTTTATTAGTGAAAACTCATTCGCCAATTTTTGAACGAATTCTTCCAGCGAGTTTTACGGGCGGGTTTTTCTTTTGCTCCAATTGAGCAGGTTTGGGCGTGACAAGCTCGATGAGCCGCAGAACCTGTATGGTATGCCTATAATGAAAGCTCGCACCCTCTGATAAATTTTAAAAAAAGGCGAAGCACGAAAAAAAAAACAGAATCTGCCGTATTTTTGGATGGAGATTTATAATCGTGTTTTGATTCGCGGCATGGAATTTTATGGCATAAGATGGCATAAAATGCGTATTTACATTTAATGTTAATAAAGTTTCACTCGTGATGAAATATTAAAACGTCTCTTATTCGTTCAATTATGCGCATGTATGGCGGATTTAAGATAAGTTCAATTTTTATTTTAAATATGAGCTCGAAAGGTATTCTTCGCGTTTGTGCTTTGTTCATAGTCTGTATGACAAACGCATTCCTATGCGTATATATAGGGTCGTATTTCAAGGTAAAAGGACGGGTTATTCATCAAATTCCCTTCTCTTGCAGATATTTGATCAGCCTCGATTATGGCCAAATAAAATTCCGCCGAGCAAAAAATAAATATTTTTGATAATTTAGTTTTATGGTTTTTGTCAATGAAAATTTCCGGGTTGCCAGTGATGCTTAATACTTTCTACAGAAATTCCAAACTCCCGTTACATTTGCATATATGCTAATAACCAGATTTAAAAAAATATCTTTGCTGTCAGAATGGTGGAGACGAAAATTATAAAATACGGGGCGTTCGAGATTATATGTTTGAAGGAAATTATGGATCAAATTTTGTGTAAAATTAGTAAATCGATGCAATAAAAACTGGAAATTGACATTAAATAGAACATATCTTCTTTTGCAACTGATTTTTTTCAGTGCTTATTATTGTTTTTCGAAGCAGATCTGGATATGTATATAAACGTAGGGATCGTTTAGTTTGCATGTATTGGCGTGTTTTATTGCGTATCTATCACAAATCTCGAAGTTTATCTATGCTATTTACAGCAAGTTACATTAATGAATAACACTGAAAGACAATTAAAAAACAAGCACGTGTATCTGAAATGGATTTTTTCAATTTTAATTAATTACTTAATTTTGAATTTGCTTTCTGCCACAAGACTATAGACAATCCACTAATGAACCTGTTTGGTAATTGTTTGTTTAGCTCCACATTTTCAAACGTAGTTTCATTTGCGTTTATGGAAATTTACACATAAGCCCCCGGACGGTGAAATCACTCGTGGAGCCGCGAGCAAAAGGAAAAACTGTAAACAGAGAACACAGCTGCGCCGCTGAACTCCAATAGGGCACGTTAATTCAAATGTGCGGCGCATTCGAGTTGTGATTGATGCAGACAGACTAGGTTAAGTTTATCGAAACGTATCTCGGTATTTCAGTCCTCCCCTCCGGTACACCTCCCCGATCCCATCTCACCCTCACACCGAAATCCCCTCCCAACTCACCCTAACTCCCATCTCTCCACCACTCCCTCCCACAACCACTGACGTCCTCTCACCCCCGATCCCAACCTTAATTCGGATCTAAACCACTACACCAATTATCTCAATTCCATTTTTTTCTCGCTTTCATATTACCCCCCCCCCCACACACTCCCCTCCCCCTTTATCTTCTCATCTCACTCTCCCTATTCTACTGATCTTCATATATTCCACCTCCTTTCCATCTATCGCTCCGCCCTCCCTCATTCGTCCCTCCTCCCTCCCTCACTTTCCCTCCCTCTCTCTGCCACCCTATCAAAGTGCGTACCAGTTTAAGGCGTCAAGAGCTCTCTCACAGACCGATCAGGTTTACACTCCTACCCCTCTACCCTCCCCCTCTCTGTACCCCCTCCACCCCCCTCCCCCTCCCCCCCAACTACCGTCCGGGCACTACAAGATCAATAACTTCGATTCCCACGATCAGAGTCTTGGCGGCGCTAAAAATCATTTCATATTTCATAACCATCGTTGCGCATGGCTCTGCCCCTCTCCCCAATTTCTTCCCTCCTCTTCCTCTCTCTCTCTCTCTCTCCCTCACTTCTCCCCTTTCCTCTTCCACCTCCGTCCGAGCCCTCTCCACACCCACACTCAATTTCGCTGTTCCCCTTATCCGAACATGCTTAGCTCCTCGGGTATTCATCACCGGCGATCTGCGAGTGATACGCCTTGTGGGCAAGACCAACACTCGACTCGATTATACCTCCTCCTACCTCTCTCGCTCCCTCTCTCTCTCTCTCTCTATCTTATCTCCCCTCTCCCCCACGCGCCCCTCCCTACGATGCATTGCGCTGCATTTTCTGCGGTGGAGTCGGCCGCCGTCCCGACAAGAGTAAATGAATCCTCCTCCTCCTCCTTCTTGGACGCCTCCTTTTTGACGTCACGAGCGCGCCCCTTCCTCCTTCCCCGTTTGATCGTCGGCACGGTTTCCTAAAGGATTTTTGATGTCACTCAGTTTTTCCTCGCCGTAATCCCTCCTCCGCGCCTAATTTATGGACTGCGCGTTTTGCACGTGGAGGAGGACGGGGAAGGGGGCGACTGGAAATTATTCTCCCATCCTCCGTTGAAGGGGTAGATTTAAGTGATGGGGGTATGGTGAAGGATGAAAGGAGGGAGGTAGGATAATATGAAGACTGCGAGATAGGGAGATGGTAGGTTGTGGGTAAATAGAGATGGTCATATAGAGTGGTAAATAGTTAGGAAAGGGAGATAGGTCGGTAGGATGAGATGTGGAGGTGTAGAGGTAGAGAAAATTAGGTAGTGAGGTAGGGAAGTAAATGATAGAGAGGTAGGGAGGTAAATAGGTAAAGATTTAGGGAGGTAAATAGGTAGATAGGTAAGGAGGTACGTGGGTAGGGAGGCTGGGAGGTATGGAGGTAATTAGATAGAATGGTAAGGATGTAAATAGTTATGGAGGCATGGAGGTTTAGAGGTTTGGAGGTATGGAGGTAATTAGATAGAATGGTAAGGATGTAAATAGATAGGGAGGCATGGAGGTTTAGAGGTAGGGAGGTGTGGAGGTAGGGATGCATGGAGGCTGAGGTAGTGCAGCAGAAAAATAATAAGGACGTTAGGAGGTGGAGATATGGAGTTAGTAAATTAAAGTGGAGCGGTAGCGAGACAGAAGTAAGATGTACAGAATGGTAGGTAAAACAGAGAGGCAGAAGACTCATGGAGAAGAGAAATACAGAGGTTGAGGTTATAGAGTAGTAAGCGATATAGGTATTGAGGTATGGACGCAATGATGTTGAGAGGTATTGAAGAGTTGAGAGGGAGGTAAATAAATATTGAGGTTGGGGGAATATAGGTGTAGGGAGGTAGGAAGAAAATGAAGGAGGCAGTGAGGTACAGAAGCGGAGAGACAGGTTAGGAGTGAGGGATGCTGGGAGCCGAAGAGGCACGGGGGTGGAGAGAGAGAGCGATAAAGATGAAGTGAGGGAGAAAGAGACGGGAAGGAGTTAGTGAGGGAGGTTAGGCGTGGAGAAATGCGCCCGATGCCGCTCTTGCTGCCGCTGGTGCGTGGATGGGTTGGCGCTACTCTCTCCAGACCCTGTCGCCCCCTAACGGCAATGCTTTGTTACTCTTCCGAAGGCCGACCGGTCGGGGGAAGTCGTGGAACGGCCGATATTGATTGTGTATTTCGTGCTCTGCGCAGTTGTAGTAATTGTTCCATTTGAATCGGCATCGAACACGAAACTTTCCTTATGGAGCGTGGTCGGGGTGATATAAAAAATGGGATTTAAGATGTCTATTCCCGTCTCCCGAACAATTCAAAGAATCAATTGACGTTTTTACTTTATGGAACTGTTTCGGATTTCGGTTTTTTTCTACGCACGTTACTTATGTCCAGTTTGCGTGGGATGAAAGTATACGAGGGATGTCTGTCGGGAGGAAAGGGTTATACATAAAGTAATTCTGAATGCGAAAATCCATCGCGAATTTTCGCTAACAGCTCAGAATACGACGGTCGAACTGGTTATGATTAGACTGGGCAGCGTATTGCTCCCAATACAAGTCTTTCGCCACTACAATGATAGAATTTATGGATGCTAAATGGCTGAAGTGAGAACGTTGATCTGTTAATATAGGGCTGAAAGTAAGTTTTCTGTCCAGGAAAAATTAAATTTGGAACGACTCAGTGATTTTATGAATGTCTGCATCAGTTGATAATTTTAGTAATCGTTTTCTTCCATTGGGAGTTGATTTTGTCAATAGTCCTCTATGCAACTCTACTGGCAAAGAGCGTTAAACTTAAAAGTATTTAAATACACAGATCACGCCATACTATTACAGCGTAAAAACTTTTAACGTGTTAATAATAGAATAAATAAAAAATAAGTTATTCAGCTCACCTTATGATATCGTTACTCCAATGTGATTTATTTAGTTACTTTCCTAGGCTAACCTGCTCAAAAAATATCTCACCAAATATATACGAAATTGTACCACATTGAAATACATAATACATTACCCAAACAGCTTAATCTAAAATTTCTTGTAACCTTCCATTAAACAAATTACGGAAACGCTACGAAGAATGTTCAGATTACAGTTAAAAACACACGTATGACCTACAAGTAACAACATCTAATATGAGAACGGGCCATATTCGTAAACAAAGAACATATTTTTTATATTTTACTTAATTATATTATAGCAAAAGGAATTTCTCTGGTGATCTATTCTCTAACTATAATTAAACAAATGTAATTTACCACTGAAGTAGAGTATTTATCCTTGATGTACTCAAAAAAAATTACTCCGCAAATATTATTGGACACTACGGTGTAATTTGAAGACATTCGTCGCATAAAAGTCAAGGAGCGTGTAAACTCGATAAATCTCTAAGTGGCTGTCTTGTTGTCTTCGTTGGTGTGTAATAGGGATGTATGCAATGCAAATCAGATGAGACTAAAGTGTTACAACTAGGTTAGGTTTATTGAATGTCAACTTTTTCTATTCTCCATCGAAACACAATTCATTCTTTGATGGAAGGAAATTATTCAAGTTTAATGTATATGTCATCTCTTTGTCAGGGCCACATATAAACGGATGTGTGACGGATTTCAGGTAAATAATAAGTGGTAGTGGAACGGTAAAAGTAACTTATCGATAATTATAAGTCTTGGAAACTTCTCTGATATTGTTAGCGTGGTGAAGAGATGCAAGGCGGAAAACTGGTTTTCTCGCTTCTTGGAAAAATGAAAGTATTGATTCAATTTTCATGAAAGATGAAATACCAATGTAATCCATTTGTGGCGATTTTTCTAGAAAAGCGTGAGTGGGAGTAAGCCTACTCTCTCTCTCTAGTCGCGTTTAAAAATATTAAGGATATCCTGTCACGGCATGGAACGTTTATAGTTATAGAGGGATGAAATTTCCAAATGATCGATAACTTATGCATAGTTAGGATACCTTTAGACACGTTAGTTTTAGCACACATATCTTTAAAATTTTGGTTGACTAATATCATCTACAATAAGAATTTTTAACTCTTAAAGAAAGGTTATGATGTGAAATATAAATAAAATTATCATTAAATAAAAATGTGACTCAATTAAATGGTCTTAACGATTCAGATAACGATATTTTCTTTAAATTTTACCTCATATGCGAACGTAAAAGTAATTCAATTCTTCTCCTCGAAAATTTTTGACTAACTGTAATGAAACATTACTGACGTCCGGTTACGAGCTTGACATAATAATGCTTCATTATAATTGAATGCGTTAAACCATTCGGACTCACAACTATATTAACAGGGTTTTGTAACCAACTTTCAGACTGGAGTTGTTAGTTGGAAATAAAAGCCTATCAAAAACAAATGCGCAACTGGGATTTTACATTAACGCCAATTTAAAGACAAAATATATACAAAAAGTTTCATCGTATGGCAATACGATTTATCATTCCATTTACAGAAGGATATCTCTTGAGAATTTTTTATAATAATAATTGAATAACACGCATCCACATCACAGAGCAATATGTTAGCAATAAGGAAAGAGAAGTGAGCATGAATTCTTACATATTCTCGCTAAGCGGAAAGTTATTCTGCGTATCACCATGAGAAGTGGCATATATTTATGGAGGAGAAAACGAATTGGCCTGAATACTAAAAAAATCCAATTTTTACTACGCGCATTCATTATATGCGTTATCGTATAATGTGCAGTCGCTACTACTAGATTTACAGATGTGGCGATAGCGTCTTTTCTGTGTGACCGGAATTAATGTAATGTAATTGGATATCTTTCAAGAATATGAACCAATCGACCGTAGCTTCATCAATTCTGATTAACATTTACAGAATTTCTTAGCTTTGCGGACGATGACGCGGGAATTAAGATTTCTCCTAATAATAAAATAACAATAACATTGCCGCGTTATAGGAATCATCCCTTTCCTCGACATATCCTGGGGTATATACTCCTACCCATCCGTAACAATATTAATATTTCAAGCGATCCTATGATTAAATTAAACTTTAATTAGTTTTGCAGGGGATAAGCGTTATACAAAAACGAAAAACTCTAAACTGACGATTTCGTATTTCCGAGCGAGTTAATTAAAATCAACCGGGAAAACGAAGAGGCTTATTGCATAAGCCTTCCATAACGCATGTTCAATTAGAAAACCCGTTTGACCCGATTAAAGCAAAACCTATGATAAATTGGATGGTAAGCCGCGGTAAAAGATGACCTACTAGAAAGGAACGTGAGAACGCTATTGGGAAATCATCCACCAATCGGAAGTATTTGCGTTTTTCGGAGGAATGAGTCCGCGTGGAGGAATCTCCCGGGACCTAATCCACGCACGCCAAAAGTCGTCGGCGAATTATTTTCCTCATCTCTATATCCCACAAAGACCACCATCACACGCGACCAACAGACGATTCCGAAGATTACAACACCGACGAAGCCACCATAAACAACGACTCGGAAACGAGAGGAGGAGAGAGAAGTTGGAAGAGTTTATGGGCGATGGAATAGTAGGGAGGAGACGGAGAGGGTTTGGCATTCTCTTTAAAAAATAAAATAACCCTTCCCCTCCTTAAAAAAAAAACTCCGTGCCATTTCGACCTTCCTCCTTCCACCCCTCTCATCCCCAAATGCCTCGAGAAGTCAAATTGCCGAGTCGATTAATCTGACTCCCGCAAATGCTGATTAATGCGCGTATCCCCCTCGGTTCGGGGCGTTGGGTAGTTCGAATGGGGATGAGAGGGGCGGTGGAGGCGGTATCGGGGCGTGGGGCCGGGTGGGGGTGTGGGGGGAAATGAATCGATGGCCCCGTCTCACCAGTCGCGGTAGCCGGCCCAGCAGTCCCTTCCGAAGGGTCGTGACTCTCCTGCCTTTCCCTACCCGATGGAATATCTCAAGGGGCCGCACACACACACACATACACAAACCGTGTGCCTCGCAACCGCCTCCGACGAAGCTTTAGCCGCCGCGATGCCGGGTGACGTAACCGCTCCTCGCGCTTCGTGAGCTACCGCGTCGAGATCGGCGTTGGCCAGGCCTTATTTCTCCGATGGAATGGGGGGAGGGGAGGGCGGGGGAGGGGGTGGGGGGGGGGGAAGAGAGAGAAAGGGAGAGAGAGAAAGAGAGAATAAAAAATATATGAAGCTTACTTCTTACTTTCCTGATAGCGATCACGTAGGTGGGGGTGGAGGAAAAAGCCCGTGGTGTGAGATTGTGGGCTTCGAAACGGAACTCCCGGCCTATGAGCTTGGAATTAACCGTTGATTACGGGACCAGATCGAACTCGCCCACACACACACACACACATACGTACACACGCACGCACGCGCGCACACCCAGTTTTTCCTTCGGCCGCTAACAGAGGAAATGCGAATCGAAGTTGACCCCTCCTCCTCAGTCCCTCCTCTCTCGCCGGTCTAACACCCGCCAACTCCTGCCTCCTCCCCCGCCACGCCCCCGCCTGCCCCGCCCGCCTCCTTCATCTCCATCCCCCCCTCCCCCCCACCCCACCTCCTCCCTCAGATGCCATCTCGCAGCGGCCACTGGTGTGAAACCTCTAGTCGGAGAATTTATTGGCTAAGAGTCGCTGGGGGAATTATCTTTGCCCTTTGAGAAATTTATTATTTGAGAAGTATGAGTTATTCAAAAAAGTGATGGGAAGTTATGCGCCGTGGGTGGGTTATGCAACCGTCAAGAGGAGAGCGCGCCCGCGTTTTGGTCTCCGGCGTTCTAAGAAACGATCGTTTTTCCCCGAGCGAGTTCCCGCGTCTATGCATCTCGGGAAGGACATGTTAAAGCGCGGGACGGTTGTAAATTTGATACCGTTTATGCTAATGAGAGAACGGTAAAGAAAGAAAAAGTTGTCGATGTTAACGTTTAAATGACCGAGTTGGTTTGTTTTTTTTCTTTTCTTGAGCTCGGAAAACACGCTCACTTTTTCGTCGTGAACGATTTGCGGCGAGAAGATCGCGTCCATGAATTGGCATCACGTGACCAAGCGTATCGACGTCCGAATCGAGGAATTTATAAGATTTAATACGTTCTTAATGATCGTGAGAAAGTGTCGGGGATATTTTTGGAGATTGATATTTTCCGAGTGCTGAAGTCTCGTGGGGTAATTTTTCGTTAGTTCTGCACCAGTGAGCTTATTTTACTCTTTTATTACACGGCTTGGAGTGTTTCATTTTCTTCGGTCTCTCACTTTAACGGGGAAAGTGACCAAGTTGGACATAGTTAAAAATGTTTGAATTTGATGAATCTTCGAATCATTGTTAGGCAACGCGTACGTAAGCACGCACACACACACTCAGTAAAAATTATAAATTACGGACTGCTCCGGATCAGAGTTGACCGTGAAAATAAAATATTTCGTGTTATTGAGCTCCCTGATATAGTTGATGACCGTCTTTGAGCAATATAAATAGTATGGAAGCCGAATAATAGGGCGCGTCATACGTATGATATATTCAAGTGTACGCATATTGATACTGAAAAGGTAGACGAATGCGTACGCGTCTTACATTTTCTGTGACCGAGTTGGTATAACACGCTCTCCTGAAACTCCTTAATATTTGATAAATCCTTCAAATACTCTTTCGTCTTCAAAAGAGAATTATCGAGCTCATCTTATGGCTGAAAATGAATTCCAGAATAAGAACATAAAGATAAATATAAAATCTATAATATGCCACGCGATATGATTTTTCGCGGGTCGCTTCCTACATCATATAACAGGCCAGAGAGCCGTAAAAATAGTGTTAAGCGAACAAAATGATGAAAAATTTAATCACCGCCATCGTCTCCTTGAGACGCTGGGCATATTTTTGCTCCAAAATGGTTATGAGACCCAATATTCTAATAATCCATTATCGTGCTTTTTCAATGAGTTCATCGCATTTTTGTCAACCACCGTGACTTATATACATACTTGATTGCGATAACTAGGCCTTTCTGCACCTCGGGCACAACACGCACATATTTGTCCTCTTTCTCTTCCACCGCAAAACCTTCCATTTTCCGCCCCCTGCTACGCTTCGCCTTTCATTTCATATTGGAATTGCTTCTGTGGGTGTATGGCGTGATATGTGAGAAACTCATATTTTCATTTTTTTATTTTAGTATTTTTTTACCGCAGTTTCACAGATTTTTGCTGTGAAAGATCTAAAATATAAACCAATTCGCTGTATACGTTGCAATTATTAACGATAACAGAGCGATTCCATTGCTTTCTGCCAGATACACGAACCTGTTTTGAATTTATAATGTGGAACGGAAAAAAATATCGTTAAAACGCCCATATACTTTTCTATGAAATCGATACATACCTGTTACTGTACATTTACTTTCTACTCGCTTGAATCAAATCAAAAAAGTAATACTCTTTTCTCGTGTATTCACTCATTAAGGGAAATACTTTTTAAAAGTATAGTACAGCCTCCTTAAACTGAGAGTCTAAAACTCGAGTTTTTCACCGACGAATACATATGTACTAGTGTAATTGAACGTCAAATATGGCGGGTATGTGTGAATGAAGTATTATGTTAAATTAAATAAAAATTAATTACAACAAATATTATGTGCACTAAAACAAAAAATTAATATAAAATCCACATAACCGAATGTTCCAGAAAGTTATAATAGTCAAGAGCATATAAAAGTTGTTTGGCAAAGATATATATGTTGATGAAGATTTATTCGTTAAACAGTCTAAATAATTCCATAAGAATTTTGCTACATAAATATAAATAACCTAATCGACAATAATTGCTATTCAAACTGTAATGAACTTTCATTTGCTCGATTTCTTGAATCTGTATATCTGTTGCTTTTTAATCGATTACTGTTGAATATGGTGACTCAATAGTGCTATGCCTCGCTTTTCGTTTGTTCTGATCGTTCAATCGTTTCTGTCTATCCTGTTCCCTTTCTCTTCTCCGATCTTCAGCAATATTTCCATTTGGCGAGATCTCCAGCGAGTTTGTGCTCCTTTATTAAGTTTTATTTTCCTTTCATCAAAAGTTTCATTACTTTCCATGAATATTAACAGTATTACTTAAAGGATAACGGTAAAAAATACGTTATTTATGGCTATTGTTGCTCAGAATTGGTTTTATATAATAGAATATCTGTGATGATACATTCTTAGCGTTAAAAATTATTAAGCCCATATATTGACACCACTGATGGAAGTATACTTTTGGAGTTGTAGAGTTCCCGAGAAATTGTTAATTTTTATAGGTATTTCTTTTCAACTCTAGGAGATAGTTTCTTTTTCACATAAGATAAGACGCATAAATCGACTTTTTTGACGTTTCGCTGACATTTTAAAATATCTCAAAAATACGACTTTGTCACGAAACTTACGCAGTCATGCGGAGAAATTTATAAATATTGATTATATCATATAGTAGAAAATTAAATATCATCTGAAAATATCCAAAAATTATGTTTTAATAAAAAAATTTCACAATTATTTATTTCTATTTATTTTCTATTTATAATACTTACGCATTAGGATCGAGCCATTAATTGCAGTTGTCATGGCAATTAATTGGTTAAATGCGTAAAAATCTCAAAAAATATTCGTAAAGCGTAATTTTGGCCTTTTTCAATTGAAATTTGACTTTCTTAGATATGGAAATTCATTTTCATAATTTTCTTGGCATAAACGTCAAAATTCCACGTCGATATCTCTTTTTTAAGACATTTAAAATGGTATAGAAAAAATGCTTGCTCGCCTCGTTTCAGCTCTGCCCATGTAACCCAAGTGGGTTACTATTTACACGGCGAGTAGTTTCAAGTTGAAAAGCAACGTGATTCCTGAATGTTTGAGCGAAAAAGATTGAAAAGATTTTTAGTTATGGACAGCTTTCCTTATTCTTCCATCTAACTCCAAAGAGCGTTCCGAAGGATGGACATACGGACCTACAGAATTAGGATATTTTGTATATAATATATATAATAATGCTTAAAGAAAAGGAAGGTAATAATAATGGTGAAAACCTGGTGTTGGAGGGAGCCCAGTGGACACTTACCTAAATTGGAGAGCCGCTGGAGGTGCTAAAGACACGAAAAACACAAAAACACGAAAAACAACACAAATTAGAAGCTTTCGAGCTGACGGCCTTCCTCAGCGACGGCTAGACATGTACCTCTCTCCGTCGCTGAGGAAGGGCGTCAGCTCGAATGCTTCTAATTTGTGTTGTTTTTCGTGTCTTAAGCACCCTCAGCAGCTCTTCAATTTACGTAAGTGTCCACATCATGTTTCCACCTTTATATATATAATAATAATATAAATGTAATCGAAATTTCCATAAGCAACATTTTCTCTATCCTCCGCTCAGGTTTGAATTATCGGGATTTGAGTTTTGATTAAAATAAATATATTTATTTTCTACTTGATTGTGTTATAACTATGTCGATTTCAAGGAATATTCCACGCTTTATCAACCCACACCCATAAAAGTGTGCTTTTTCATCTCGTCATTTTTTTCTGCACCCAATGGTACCTGAACGCAGATAAATCATTCTTCATTTTAAAAACTAACGGCGGATCTTAAAATGGTTTATTTATAAATATCATCATATTCCTTGACTTTGCTAGAAGAATATGAAGTTAATATTACGATAAATCAACTAATGAATATCGAATGGATGACTTGCAGTGGAACAAGGTGTTTTTAATGGTAGAATAACTTAGGCCAACGATAACGAATGTGTCCTTATTAGTGCCATCTAAAAATTATACCAGTGTATATACATGTGAATGATGAGACTAAGCGAGGTCCAAATGCCGCAGGTAAAAGAAGTAAATTTTTACTAAACAAAGGATCATGGGATTGGTCACTTGAGTTCTCATAATTGTCTCTTTGGTGACATTCCTCTCTAGCTTATTTCTATCGAACAGTTTACCGGACTTAAACACCGCAAACAGTAAGTACCAAGTAGTCACCGTCTGATGTTAATCAGCAAGTACCAAATAGTCACGGTTTGATCTGATCTTCTCCTTCCGTTCTCAAACTGCAATTATAGATCGAATATTCAAAAGGCCGCAAATATTTCGCATAAAAATCGCTCAAATTTTTTATCTAACCAGGAACGCCATCTTTCTTTATCATTTTCTGCGCCATTAAACTAGGGAACATACCGGATCTGCGATCACAATGGAGGCTGTCAACGAAGGTTGTTTCTCATCCGCGCACTGATATATTTCGGCTCTTCGAATACTTCACGCGTCCTTTCTCAACGTCAAATTCCCCCGTCCTGGTGTCACAAGCCGTAGAATTTGACTTTCTAAGAGAGTTGTTGCCGAACCTCACAAAGGGCTACGGTGACAGCAATATGATGGGCGAACAATGTCAGCGTTTTGTCAGGATGACAGTGAAAGAATTACCGTTCCCTTAGGGAAAAAAAGGAACCCTCCGATCACTCCTTCATCCTCCGAGCACACGAAAAACTTTTTCCCGATTGAGGACACGCCTTTGCACGAAGCGCACATAAGAGGGGAAGATTAATTTGAAACGCCTTACGATTTGCCACATCACCCCGGACCGTTTGCTCCGGAAGAATGCTCAGATCCCTTAAAAAAAAATAAGACTCCCCGTCTCCCATTATGATACAATTTGAGAAAGATATGGTCCCGAACATCTTGTTAACGAAGAATCGGACGATGGAAAGATTTGTGACCGAGATTTTTTTTTCTTCCACGATTTTCTTGTGCCGGCCATCAACGCTGGGACCGCTTCGAGTTGTTTGAATGGATCCTGTTGAAAGGCTTGATTAAAACGTATGGCACCTCCGGCCGTAACTTTAAAAGTGAAGTAAGACCGCATATATTACTCAGCGGGATATAAATATACGCAACGGTTTTTATGAGTAATTTAACCCTTCATTTCTCAAACCGATGATTACGGAATGAATGCAGATAGTTCGGATACACGAAACTAGCTGTTAAAACGCTTGAAGGAAGTGGTTCGAAAATTTTTTTGTCGGCGTGTTCCTTTGAACTTACATCCTGGTGTATTTTAAACACGCGATGAAACATGATGGTGAAATGGAAATGGTCAAAGGTAAAATAAATAATTTAGAAAAATAAGATTGAATTGAAATTATTAGATATATTTCTATATTTTCTAAATTTTTCAAACGCTCCTGAAAAGCCCGTGCTTGGCCTCTTCCCTGATAAAGACTAAGTGAACTTTTAAGGATTAAATTAGCTTAACGTAAGCGTATATTCTAAAAAACGTGCTTATAGCGTATCATAAACTTTTCATAGCACACAATCCAAGGATTTGATTCCAATGCCGTGAATAAACGCAGAAATATTATTTTACGATCAATTATATTTTCGCGAACAACGTCTGAACAATTTATGTGTAATCATGTCGCTATTCTAAAACAGTTTCCAAACTTTACTTGACTATATTTCATACTAGCGAGCAGAAAAATTAAATAAACATATTCGGTTAAATGTTCGAAACAACAAGTACAAATAATACCCCTGTGAAGATACAGAAGAAGAAAAATCCTGAACTTGACCGGGTCTTCTACTTACGGGGTAGGCGATTTAATCGACTAAGCTATCAAGCCAGTCTAATTCTCCATTCTAAAATTAGCGTGTTTTCCGCTGTGCCTCGGTGAGAACATCTAGTTTGGTAAGGTTTATTGAGTTAGCCCTTTCTTAACCGTAAATACCGCAATTCGATAATGTAGAAGTAGGCTGGCCTGATAGCTTAGTTGGTTAAAGCACTCTTATGCACTCACGTAAAAAATCAATTAAATAAATGATACTTTCATCCGAGTTGAAATTCCGATAAAATAATTTATCATGCGGCAAAATTCCAATAAAATAATTTACCGTACGACATGGCAGACAGCTCTTTGGAAATCAAACATTTTTTTATATTTTCACTTTAGGATAAGGGGTACCTGTTCTTTGATTTATGAAGAACTTAGCGCAGTCGTTTCAGAACACGTTGTTTATATTTCGAAAAAGAAGTAAAAATAAGAGTAAAAATATGAAGTACCATGCCTGGACATTACGCTAATATGTCTCGTTATCCCTAGCACACCGGTCCGGCGGAATTATGATGTGAATACAGAATTATGGACCACAAAGAGGCGGAACGAATCTGATGCGGTTTTTAAAAGTCGTTACAACGCATCTCAATAAAGTATCCGTGAAGTGATAATGATTAACTAGGTAGTGTCATTCGCGATCAGAACACCATCCTACATTGGCGATTTATTATTGCAATTAAGAAACACTGTATGGAAGTACATATGGCTGGAGTTCTTCACGAAATACATTAGCGAGATGTTTATTTTGTGCGTGAAATTTGGGGATGAAAAATCTAATTTGGACTTGAAATAATGAGCACATAGTCTAAAATAATTCCGCATTAACTCCGCGGACTTCAAATAAATACTATCTTCCAAAAAATAAAGTACAAACTTTTAATTTCCTAATTCGTATACGAGTTTATAAATCCTTGCGTTCTATGAATTGGAATAAGAAGTTTGTCAAAGAAACGATTAATTATCCTACGTTCCTGATCGTGAAATGATCAGAGAAATACTAGCGTTTAGATAGATTCAGTTACATAGCTCCTCCTAAAGAAATAATCCTAACAGTAACATATTAAGAGTTAGTAAATCCCTTTACAAGCTTTGTTAAAAACTCATATTTTACTTGATATCCCTACCCAGGGGTGCCCAAACCTCGAAAGGTTTATGATAATAAAACAACTCGAAATATTTAACACACAAATTCAAACATCTCTCTGAAAATTTTGATAATATAACTTTTAATATTGAAATTCTAACCAAAACACCTTATATAGATTTGAATACCCTCGTATATGCTCCAGTTTTACCGTTTAACTCCTGAGAAATGAAATTGCTGACGGTCGTTTGCGCCTAGAAAATTCGACCTGAGCGCCTTTACGTTCACATATGCCATTGATTTGCAATCTCCGATAAAATGTGACTATTTTGGATTTAGTACTCATGACCGATTGATAGGGGAGCCGTGGCGTAGCGGTGAGAGCACAGGCCTGCTACGCCGAGCATACCCGGTAGGAATCCTGACAAAGTAGTATTTTTCCGAGGTTGTCCTGCCCCCTATTTACGTGGCTAAGAGTGCTCCGTCCTTCGGAAAGGACGTTAAATAGTTGGCTCCCTTAGTGCTCTTCGTAATGAGTAGGCTAATGCCTGCACCGGGTTTCCCTCTGGTGTGGAAGGCAACGGAAAACCACCACGCCATATGTGTATATTCCCTAATCCAGAGTTTCCCAAACTGTGTTCCGCGGAACACTAGGGTTCCGGAGAAGTTAAATGGAATTCCGTTCTTCTTTCTCTTATTTACAGCAGGAAACATGTGTCTCACTTGTAAATTGTATACTGTAAGATACATTAGCTATATAAATAAACATTATAATGATTTGAAAGTTTATTTTATTGCGATTAGGCTTACTATATCTTATTTAGGGTTCCGCGAGAAAAAATATTTGAATACATGGGTTCGGTGGCTTCACAAAGTTTGGGAACCACTGCCCTTGTCATTTCAAACCGATCTTAGGATTGAAAACCCTGAATGAAACTAATTGATGCAACCCAATACAATTAATAATAAACTACACTCACGAAGCTTTACCTCTACTTTATCCTCACTATCAAACCCGAGTGGAAAAAATATAGGTAAAAAATATGGTAAAAGAAGTGCATCTTGGAATATCATTACACACGAATTTTCTATTGAGATTAGATGCAATTGTCGATTTAAAAAAATCTCCGTATCGTTTAAAGAATGTTTTAGAAATGACCACATTTTTAGAAAGGCTGTATTTACGAATTTATTAAAATTTTACGCAAAAAGAGGAAATAAATCCTTCAATTTCAGCGAAGTCGTTGCGCCTCATTTCTAAAATGGCTAATTTCATGAAATTGGCTTTCATTTTGCCCATTCCGTGAACTGGTAATATCTTGCTACAATTCCATTGAATCATTTATTACACTCAAATTGCTTTGAGTGAATAATTTCTTCCTTCCGTTTAATTTTAATACAATTTACGATTAAACTTGCAACAGGCCATGGAAGGTAATAGAGAAACAATATTTTTCCCTGTTCAGGAAGCGGACAACTTCGGAAATCGAGTGTAACATATCTAAAACCTATTTTACTGCGTTGTCGATAACCTGTACATCTCGGAAGAAATTAATGAAGGTAACGTAGAATTTTTTTAAAAATTGCCCTTCGCTGTTTTATTTTAGGATAAAAGTAAAGATAACATTAACCTAAGTACAACATCTTTAGTGGGTGTATCAGTATTTTCAGGGATGTCATTCGAACTATAGGTATCGGCCGACGCCTTTTTTTTTTAACTCGGCCGGTATATTGCGGCGAATCGAATGCACTTTCCCAATATTTGTTGTCTGTAATGGATCCATATTTTGATCTTGAAACGTATAATTTATAAGGTCGTACTTTTTACTTTTCGCACGAGAAGATATTTTCTTATTTGGCCTCTGAAAAAAGAACGCGATTCTCTTTTCACTCCGGGATTGAAGGACGAATAAGAGGTAAAAACGACGGGGGTCCATTTTTCACGCGCGGAATTCCGGAAGAAAGGGCGCTTTGCTTTCTAAAAAATCCCGTGCCATTGACAATTACTGACTTCGGGTGAATATCTCAAACACTTTATGCGCCATTTATTTAACGAGTCACCCAATATTTTTTTTTACTTCGGGTTAAAAATTTCCGAAGGATTTTTATCACGAAAGTGTTCGTGTCAAAGTCAAAGTATAGTTACTAAACTTCCTTTTTTATATAGGCCCCGTTTTTGAGGGCATTGTTTTCGACGTTATTTTCCCCGAGCCAAAAAGCACGCCTCGGGTTTGCATTATGTATTTTACTGTCATTCGGTGTGGCTACGATACTACTCGAGGAGAAGGGAAAGCGGCTGGTTCGGGTGTAATGGAGTGCTCTCCCGATATCTGTAAAAATGACAAGAATGAAAAGAAATTGAGTAAAGGGTAAACTTAACGTCTACTTGAGGTTGATAAATATCTTTATTCCGAAGTTTTTACTGGGCTATAGGCGATTGGAGCGTTAGGTAATTCTTGGAAAGAGGCAGTCATACGTGGGTTTCTCTTAAGTTATGTACAAAAAATAAATAAGACGTGTATGTGAGGTTAAAACGATGATCCTCAAAATTTTTGTAAATGCGGCAATTTCCAAAGTTAAACAGATTCACGCGGTATTCCCACGTTGAAACAAGGTTATACATTTATAAGTAAATGCATCAAAACATTTGCGTTCATTTGATGGTAATAGATTTTCATGAACTTATTTAAGAAGATATTATTGTCCTGATGACATATCAACCTTTCAAAATCTTTGATTTATTTATTTTAAAACGATTTGTTTCCGAATATATTACCCGTGGCACCCTAGTAAAGAGTTTATCGAAATTTGTATGTGTTAAATTATTGATAGAAATCGTGAAAATTGAGCAATATCTTCGAATCTTTTAATATACAATTAATCTGCTGGGATTATTTCCTATCGAAGAAATGGCTCTTAGCGAATAGTTCCAAATTTAAGTAAGAAACAATGGTTGCAATTTAGAATATAATTGGATCTGTTGTGCGTCAATGTAGTTAAACTCGAAGCTGCAGGACAAATTTTGTGAATATCCTACGTAGGTCGCATATATTAATTGTTCCTAAGAGTAGTCATAACTACTTTCAATACAATCCTGTCTCAAAAGCTCGTTGGTATACCTGGACGTCAAGGTTTGATGTGGACGTATCTTATTATTTATAGTATAATTACGTTTTAAAGACGCTCTTACCCAGTGCATTAACGCGAATTTGATGTTTGACTCACTATCTCACTAAATCAACAAAATTAAATAGTTTAAATGCTATTGCAAAAATCATGGTCCCCTAGTGACCCTCTGCTGCGAGGATGTAGGTAACTGAGCTCGGATTTGAATCTCTTTTCGCCTCTTTGACGCTCGCCCTCCCCCTGCTGCGAGGGTACAGCGCTATGATTAAATCAATAGATAATTATCGATTTGGCCTTAAGGCTGAAACTAAGTGGAAGAAATATGTCCTTCTGAAAACCATAAAAAGGTTTGGAAAACAATGTTCACGTTTCAGCTGTGTAGCAAATATCAGGAGTCATTCACGGTACATTCTAATAAAGATTTCTAACCTTTTTATATCTGTTGCAGAGACAATAATAAGCCGTCTTTATTAGGTCGACATTTTAGACATCAATGCCCATTCTTCCATATAAACCTGCGAACACAAACATCCATATCCTAGGCGGGAGTCGAACCCGCGACCTTAGTAACCGTCGGCAGATAAGCTAACCATCCGCCTACCAATGTGTCACTTATGATTGAAGCCTTACGACTAATTTGCGAAAATATCCAAAATTACGCACGTTGGTGGCAGTAAGTAATCGACATAAAGAATTATATTCAATGGGAAAATTTACAATGAAAATGTGACGGAAAAAGTTTTAACGCGTTTCCATTGTGGAAGCGATAAAAAATCGATGGATGTCAGCAAAATGCCCATGGAAGAGGCAAATTGACATTTAGATTCTAGACTTGTTTGCCGGTGAAAACACCGAATTTTCTCTCGTGGCCCTGTGCCGACCCAATGACAAATTGTCGGAACATGACTGGCCTTCAAACGTAGTCGCTCCAAACTTTCCTTAATTTAAACTGCAAAGTAAAGGCAAAAAACCTTCTTCCCAATACAGAAATTGAGAGAATACATTCACCAGAACTCACCCACAAATCGAACGACCTAAATATTATGATTCTCGCCACGATAAAGGAATAAATAGAATAGATTTCGTTTAACTTGCCTAATTTCCGCTTTAAAAGACTTATTCGTCTTTTTTGCGGAGTGAAAGCACGAAAACCTAGTCATCTTCATTCAAATTCCGTCAGAAAAATTATTCCCTTTCTGCTGGCTAAGATGGTAGTTTTGGGTTCCTTTTAATTTAAACATTTTCAGTATACATTCATTGATGTAATAAATTTTTGGTAAAACAATATATTTATTGAATGGTTTGCGAAGTATCAACTAGTTTTTGTTATTCATCACGAGAAAAATCAATAGACCAGAGGAGAATAGCTATATTGTCATAATTTTAATAGAATTAGTCTTACGAGCTTGCGAGATAATAGCGAAGTGATATATTTTACTGTTTAAATGTAATCTTGTTGGAAATAATTCTTAATATATTTTTACCACGCTTTTATTTCCATTTTCTTGCAAAATGTTGGTTTTATAAAATGACTGATACATGAAATATTATTAAATATTATTAAATGGAAATAAAAGCGTGGTAAAAATATATTAAGAATTATTTCCGATAAGATTACATTTAAACAGTAAAATATATCACTCCGCTATTATCTCGCAAGCTCATAAGACTAATTCTATTAAAATTATGACAATATAGCCTATTCTTTACAGAAATATGAAATTCAATGCATCAATATACAAGTGGCGTTTTTCTTTGATAAAATTAGCATATAATTTTGTTGTAATGTATTTAGAAATAACGTAGTTATCGCCGAAGTTTATATTTTCACCAATGCTCAGCAAATCCATCGTAAATACTATTAAAGAGTTGAATACTTAATTATTCATTATGCCACACTTTCAAATTTTGTTTAATAGTTCGCAGCACAGAATTTTTTTTGTTTGACATATTTTTAGTATGGAAAATAAATATTAAATCATATAAACTATCATTACTATCGTGCTTTAAGTGCAGGAAAATTGCACTGTTAATCCTCACTGGAGTAACGAATATACATAAGGAAAAGTTAAGCAGCAAATTCTCGAGATCGCCACCAGATGGAGCCTTATCTCGTCGTTGCAGCTGCAACGCTGATTTTTAAGCGTCGCTTTTTTTTACTCTTTCTATTATATTCTTGCTTTTTATTCGTGGAGATTGTCCTACTCCTCTCATATTGAGATTTAACAGTATTTAAGAATTTTGTGTTAAAGTTTCAAGAACTGATTCAATGTAAGTTAAAATTTCGGAAGAATTTAGCGGAGTTAGTGCAATATTCCGAAAGAAAAAGCATAAAGATCGAAGCCTTCCTAATAATTACCGAAATACTGAAGAACAATTTATAAATAGTATGCAGAGGTATAAGAATCCAAAAGATATTCGGTTGATTGAAATTCAAGCAGTATTACAATAAAGCGAAGATTTTAATTTTTAAAAGGTCCTTAATCTGTCTAAAATTTCAAGCCCACACGAACGTCGCTTAACGATTATTTTCAATTTGAGTATAATTTTATTTCATAATGGTGCTTCATTATTACTAACGTTTCTCCGTTTCACCAATGCTTTAAAACATGAGGGTGCAAACTTTTATGTGCCAAGAACTACTTTAATTCTGTAAACTTTCTTGCGGGCTACTATATTTTTTTAAACATATACATTAGGAGAAATGGAATAGAATTGTGCAACAGATACTTAACGGAAAATTATCAATGGATAACATTTTAACTTAAACGAAGCTTTGACGAACGTAATTCCAATCGATCACTCAAAACAATACTTTAGTTTCTGCATTTTATATATATATTTTATGCTATAATTTTACCAGCAATACATGTAACTAGATAGGACCGGTGTCCTATCAGTGAGTTTCAGAAATAACATCGCGGCGAGATCAAAGTATTAAGGAGGTTATTATATGAGGTACTAAAAAATTACCATTATCAAAATATCAGAGTATATTTAAAAATAAAATAATACATATAATACGTGAGTTGTGTTTATATTTGAAATTCAGTAACTGGCTGTAAATATTTTCCGTTTACCTGGAATATAATAGTATGTTTCATGTTGTATCCCGCGGCCACTGTCATCAAGAACTTGAAATACTGTAAGTATCACTTATTTGCGGATGACACATTGATTTATTTAGCAGGGGAAAATGTTTTACAAGTATATAAGCAAATCAATGATGATATGGAGTTGTTGAATGGTTGGTTTTTCGTTAATAAGTTGAAACTTAACGCGGGAAAAACGAAGGCAATGGTCATGGGAATTCGATCTCAATATTTAAGTGTTCAAAGTAACAATTTGAGGATTATAACAGATAATTGTGAATTACAAATGTTTGAGTCAGTAAAGTATTTAGGTGTTATCATAGATACAAGGTTAAAATTTAATGAGCATATTAATTATACATGTAAAAAAATTGCAAAAAAATTAGGTTTCATTTATGGAATTAGTAAATTTTTAACAATTACGACCACAAAACTGATGTATAACTGCTTTATTCTACCACATTTCAATTATTGTTCTGTACTTAGCCAATCAGACTGATAAAAATAGACTACAAAGGTTACAAAACGGGTATGAGAGTAATATTAAAATGTAATAGGTATACTAAAATTGAGACGATGTTACAAACCTTGTTATGGATGAATATTAATCAAGCATTAGAGTATCATGTGTTAGTGTTCGTTCATAAAATCAAATGTGGTATGGTGCCTAAATATTTTGATAAGATTCTGTCATTAAATAATGAGTTCCATAGTTATAATACTAGAAAAAATAGTAACTTTCGATAACCTTTGAGAAAGGTGTCATCACAGTCTTCACTGTTTTACCGAGGGATTATAGTGTATAATGCTCTAAGTTCGGATATCAAGAATACAGTGACTTTGACAACCTTTAAGCGAAGGTTGAAGGAACGATTTGCACAATTAGATATGTAAGATTAGCAATTTCAGAAAATGTTATTTATTGTAATGTGTACTGTCGTTTGGCTGATTGCTGTGTGTGCTGAGTTCAGTAATGCATTCTGACTTTTATTTTGTAGTAGATTTATATTTGTATGTTTGTATGTATCCATATATGATGAATAGCTGCGGCTAAATAAATATTATATTATTACTATATAATTAACAACACAGAATTGTGAAATAGAAGAATATAGCGTATTATAGAAACATTTTAAGAACGCGAGGCAAGCAGCTCCATCTGTAGGGGACTGATTTTTCTCTATCTCTCGGGGAAAAAGATAATAAATAAACTATTGCTAGCGTACAGATACGGCAATAAAAGGGGTCCATATTTAATATAGTTAATGCAAATAACCTTAAAAACTTTGTAATTCTAAAAACTGGAATTAATACGACTATTGTATTGTCTATTTTAAAAGCTTGTGAAGCGTATGTGTTAGAGTAGGATGGCCCAAACATTTATATGCCAAGGGCTACTTTCACTCTGTAAGCTCTATTTAGGCCTACTGAATTTTTTAAACGCATACATTAGGGAATTGTAACTATAAGTTAAACGCAAAAATAACCGTTACGAAAGCATTTATTACACACCATTTATGAAAATCGACAAAATAAATTATTGCTAAATTTATTCTTTATTTAAACGATTATAGGCGCGTTTACACTGCATATATCCAGAAAGTGATTGGTAATTAAGCTTGTAACTCGAAACCTAGAGCCGTAAACAATCTTTAAGATGTTCATTTGTGAGTGCATTTCTGGTTTTTTGATTTAATTAGGTTTATATTAAAAATATTGATCCAAATAAATAACGGGAAGGAAAATATGCTTTCAAAATAAATACAAGTTTTTTATATTTGAAAATTGTTCATAAGAAATAAGTTTTCAAAAATTTGAATTGTTGAATCTCGCCATATAAAGTTGCAACAAAATTATTTCATTTTCCAGATCTGTTGCATTCATTTTGAGCGTTTATTTCGATAGGAACTTCTTCAACGTCAATTTCGGCGAAAAATGTTAACAGTCGGCGAGAAAACGCCCTTAGAATTAAGTTTTTAATTTTTGTAGCAGCTGTCTGCCTCCGCGGGCGACTCCAATCTTTCTAAAGGGCGACTGGTCACCCCTATCTTATATATACCCTCTTTTATTCGCGCGTCCGCGACCGGTAATTTAGGGATGGATAATGTTATAATCAAGGACTATATTTCCTTTAATTCAAAATATCTCAATTTAAATAAAATTCAATTTTGATTTTAAGTATCTAATTTCAGGTTTTCAGATAGCGGAAAATCTATCGTCAGTTATGTATGCACACACATTTTAAAATAACTTGAGAAACTTGGCTGTATATCAGGCCTACTAAAGCGATCTCAACCGCGAAAGTGTAATGAAATACACGAGACACCCAAAACAAAAGTGGTCCAAGCCATAAAATGTCTACTATCAAGTTTATCCTACCATGAAAACCGTAATGTGTTCAACTATACATTGCAAATCTAGTCTAAATCATTCACCAGAATATACTCAACAAAATATTCGACAGTTTCTTTTTCCTCAAAAAGTTTAGCAAAAAATTCTTTTCGTTTTGACATAGGACACTTGTCGGCTGAGCGCCTCATTTATGTTAAATTAATGGTCATTCGATTTTTTAACATATATATTACGGTAAATTACGAATCGCGTGCATTTTCAATCAATCAAATCAATAAATGCCTCAAAAAACCTCCGCCGTAGAAATTCCTACGTGTTTATATCGTTTTCGATTTCTCTTTACCGTACCTTGTTTCAAATTAAACAGTCCATATGAATATTGGGTGAAAAATATATTATCGGAATGAAACATTCACTCTCGCGAGTAATGTCAACCGAGTCGACTTGTTTCCGGCATGAAAGGACTTAGTCTCGTAGCGCTCTGTCATTAATTGATGACCGAACGTTAACGCGTGGGTTTGATAAAGGATCTCTCCAGAGAACCCATTAAAACTACGGATGCGCGAAATATTCTACCCTTTGAATTTGACGAATGACTTGGCAACTGCAGTCAGATTTCTAGAGTTGGTATACGTTGAAGAAACGCTCAACCATTCTACCATATTTTTCCATGCAGATGAGCTTAAAATGGGCGCAGGGAAAAAATATTTTTGTTACATTTTTATTAAAATTTACACTTTGTTTTCTACTCCTATTCAATAAACGTAGTTTAAATGCGCGTATCAATAATTGAATGAAGCAAATAGTCTTTTGTGGCCGTTGATTTCGCTTCGGCATTGAGTAACTAAAATTTTGTTCCGCGTAATACTTTCCCTCTTATTTCTGAAAATACTTTTCGCGCAGATTCTTAGAATTCAGCTGCACCGAGAGAAATTTATGCCTGCAATTAATATTCCAAGGATGCTAGAAAGCCTGTGGTCGTCCTCATTTCCTCTGCTCTTTCGATTGAATCCAGCTCTATGCTCCAATCTGGGCGTTTTCGTACGATCTAATCTCAGGTCTCAATCGAATCACGCGATACAGGCAAGGTGCTCGTTACAATTTTATCACCGATTCCTTTTAATTTTTGTTGACATTGACAGTAATATATCGGTATTTTGACAGAAAAGGTTAACTTGAATACATTTAACAATATAATCAAATGTGTGAAAATGTGTCTTTGACAACTTAATCGCCCGTTACCTAAATTTAGAATTAAGTTCAATATAAGAAAAATCATTTATAATAGCAAATCATTTATATGAAATACCAGTTAATCATTGAAGTATCATATGATGAATGAGCTGTTGTAAAATGTGATAGCTAAGAAGTTGGAAGTTTTATAGTTGTGGTAATATTTGCATATAATGAAGTCATTTAATATCAGAACTAGAAACTCTGCCTCTTCAGTATCTATAAAAAGGTTTAGAAATCCGTAAGAACATTTCGGCTATTAAACAACCGTCATCAGTGTTGGTTCAACGAGACTAAGTTCTGATTCTTGTAAGGCTACTCTAGAGACACAAGTTTTTAAATTTCATTTTAGCTATGAGGAGACCTCGATATTTAAATTTTAAACAAATATGTAATTTTGTATATTTCTGTATTTAATATCACGATAACTAAGCTATAAAATTCTTCTTACATTACATAACATCGTTTGCCTATTTAAATTCTTACTATTTTTTCTATTCCAACTCTAACACGTTACTATTAATAATATTTGACTTCAAAATTAACCCGAACTGATGCAAATTTAGTATACCGCCTTCATTATTTACCCATAAAAACTTCGAAAGAGATATTTACAGTTACGGCGGCATGATTTCTGAAACAATATAACACAAGTGAACCATCTCCTGAAATTGTTCATTGAAGCTCAAATTAGCAGAAGATCAATCGATTTATTACCCCTTCTAATGAAAACATTTATCAACGCAAACTACATGTCAGTTAACTGCCAGACTCGTTAACATAGTTGGAAAATTTATCATTGTACGTATCAAAGACGCCGACGGGAAATTTCTCGGTCTTAAAAAGTCTTTTACTTCCCGACTCGCAAGCCATTTCCCGCGAAGGTACTATTATACTGTGCTCGTACGAGAAAAGATAAACTCATCTTGTTGAAACAGGTAACATGTGTCCTCCGTAGAGTGAGTCCTCTATGGAAAAATTTCCTCCTAGGTAGTTGGAAAATGCTCGACTACTTACCGCGCCATCAGGGAAATATTCTCCCGAATTGAGGGAAAAACACCCCAAACTTCAAAAACGACTGGCTTCTCCAACAGGTTTCCAAAAGAGACACATTTTAATTAGCGTGAAATCGTTTCCTCCTCCTCCATTCCCTCCTTCTTGCTCCTCCTGTCATAGACACTTGAGAACTTTAAACGAGTTTATCGACATATTTGCCTGCATCTCAGGCACATTCTACTCCGCCCCTTCTCCACCCTCCCCCTCACGCTCCCGTCTCGTATTTGCGCGAGTGTCGCTTTCTCCAACTTAATTGTCCGGCTAATTTGTCATCAAATTCTCGAAATTATTAAAAGAATTTTAGGATTAATGTTTGAAATCCGGTTTATAATTATAAGAGGTGATAATTGTCATGGAAATTCGCATCGCTAATAATAAAAAATTCTGAGGGTTGAAAACGTTTAATTTAGCAAGGGATCTATTTTATAAAGGTCTCCCTAGACGAGTGGTTCCCATACTCTTGTTAGCGTACTCTTTGAAAATTCGCGAATTGTTGCAGACAGTTCTCAAAAAAAAAACATCCACAATTGTAAAACCAAAGTGTCTGCCGGGCAAAATTTTAGAGTTAATTGAAAATGGAACTTGGCATTTTTAAAAATTAATAACTCATTAAAAGTAATTACGGAAACGTCAAATAAATAAAATCGATTCGGGCACAAAAGAGATTTATTTTTTATTCGCGTTACTCAGAAACAGCTGTCGGTTGGGTGCCCATCAAACGGTCAAAAGCCTTGTCATCCGATTGGATTATCCTGAGTCGCTGCATCAATAAAAATCTGAAATCTTTAAATATGGAATAGTTATGGAAATACTGAAAATTTCAGAATAGAATTATTCCCATTTGGAATATTTTGCGTCGCTATTTATATATAAAATTACTTTGTAAAATTATTTGGAATCACGATAAAAACTCGAGTCTTTGGATAGTTTTATAGGAAAAACAGCATATTTTTGGGATAGAGAATCTGAATAATGCCGAAATTGCTAATGGATTCGTTCGATGTCAGAAAGAACGGGATTTTTTTCAAAATTTTATCAATGAGAAATTTAAATTATTAAATGGGGAATGGGAGGGTAGGGAGAGGTATAGAAATAGATAGAGAGGAAGAATTAAAAATTGCATTTTGTGCTGTAATATGATGCAGGGACAAGAATGATCGGAGGTTTTTATTACGATTTTTAAAACGAATGATTATCTTAATACAAAAAGTAAAATTAGATTCTTTTAACTTTATTTCTTATATGATAAATATTGTCTGCAAAAACTGATGTTTTTAGTCCTTTTTCATATTTCATTTCATCAAAAAATCCAAATTGCAAACACCGCTGCAATAGGCAGATTGATGTAATAAAATTTATACTGTAACCACAAATGATAACGTAATAATAAATAGTATGGAGCAAAAGTTCCAAAAGAACAGCTGATTTAATTTTTACAATACCATTGTTTATATAATTTATGTTTAGGTAAGAGATAAAATCCGTGGAAATTATTTATTTATAGGGGGGGTTCGCGAGATTTTGCATTCTCATGAAAGGAGTTCGCGGAGTGTTGCTCTAGAAAATTGAGCAAGTAGATAACGATTAAAAATTTAGGCATAAAGAAAGAAAAACTATCTAAATAACGAAAATAAATGAAATTGCAACATTGGTTCCCTGAAATGAATTTTTATAACTCAGAGAATACATTAAAGACTCTAAGCAATGGTCATTTATGGTAATTAATGATTTATGATGTTATAAATAATGTTATACGTCATTTTATCCCTTTCTGGCATGTTTTAAGTTAACATACATATATAGTTTGAAAACACAATAACAGCTTTGAGAAATTAAATAATTTTTATGTATATAGTTCATAAAATAGTATACGTCAAGGGTTCTCATATTCTGCGCATTCGTGACCCAACCACAGGAGCATAATATGACAACGGATTGCATTTAATCGTAATTCTGTAGTTGGATATTCTATTAGTCTCCACAATTTTGGATCGCACTTACACCATCGTCACAAACGACTCCAGGTTTTAAGATCGATTATCTAACCCATACCGCTCAGAACATATCGGAAATCTGAGGTGTGGGTAATTTATTGGGGATCATATGCATTCAGTTGTATATCAATTTCGGATGAAATATTATAAAATGAATATTTCGGCAATCTAAGCGTAACTAAATGCTTACTTCTCTTTTATTCTCTTTATTTAATAATATGTTACTTTATTTTTACCAAAATGTGGCTATAATATCAAAAACGATAATTAACTACATGTATTTGGATCAGAATGGATAAATTAACACAAACGCCTCTCATGCAGTCTCGGGAACAACTATCCATATTAACTTATTAATGTTCAAATGGATGAGAAGCCAAATACTCCATTTCGTAAAGTAATTTAGAAGATTACACAATAGCGATAGAGTACAATACACCTTTCGCCAATATCTTGAATAATACACCAATATTGGCTAGTACGCTTCTATAATTCTAAAAACATCTTTTAGTCGGATATAGAACTTATCGAAAAACAGCATCTATAATTGTGAAAACACAAAATACCTGCTTTACTAAACTGCGAATTGATGGAAACTTATTTTCATGCACTTGAATCGACAACTTTGGCAAGTCACACATATAGTTTCCATGTAACACTGTTTTCTAAATCGAGACGGGGAATAAATTCGTGGAAGTAGACAGTGAAAAGCTCGCCAACCCTTCGTTGTTTGAGTATGCGTCACAAGACTTTCTCATTGATCACTAACTTCAGCAATCCATGCATTGCGGCTCACTCCGACGTTTTCTTAAGAAAATCTGAAGATATTCCAGTTTTAGCTAGAAATGAACTCATTTCGTATTTTAAAAACGACAGTTACCGGCTAAACTATGCGATAAATAAGTTATTAAGTTAATTGTCTATACACTAGAGTAGCGTTCCTTCGTAACACAAACCGGATCTTAATATTTCTCAGAAATTGTTTCAGTCAAAAAGAAATGGGCACCATTCTATTCTTCCATAGTTTTTTTATATCCCGAAAATGGTGAGATAAGCAGCTAATTGTCTTTGCAACGCGATTTTTGTATTTTGTTTTTAATTTTTTCGATACACGTGCAAATCTCTGACATATCTGTTTTTATTATTTTTTTGTAGTATAACTACAATGCAATTGGGCAAAAAAATTTTCGAGCTAAAACTAATTAAATTTAAACCTTAATGAATAATATTCATGTGGTATATTTCGCGAAATCAGTTAGTGTCTAACTTATAGTCACGTTATTATATTGTGAATGTAAATGATTGCTGAGGAACCATTCCCCACCTTTAAGATATTTACTAAGAAAGGAGTTGCTCTTACGTATTTTAACAATAAACATTTAATAAATAACTATCATTCTGATCAAGATTCATCAAAAACACTTCAATTTTTCATTCACTTCCAAATTGACAAACACGAACAGCTGGTGTCTACGTACGTTATCACTTGACGCAAGTTCGTCAAGAAAAGCGCTAAATTTAGTCATGCGGAGAGAGCAATTTAAACAGCGCTCAACCACCGAAGCGGGAGAGGTATGGCTGTGGCAGCAAAAGTATTTACTTTATCGATCAGGGAAAGTGCTGATCATTTAATATGGACCCAATCAACCATTGTCCCGAAAGATCTCCATCGCTTACAACCTAAATAGTATTCCCAGAAGGCTTTCTCTCTCTCTCTCTCGCGTTTTCTCTCTTCTCCCGTCTGTCTGCCTCTCACCCGGTCTGCTCGTTCTCTCTCTCCAATTCCTCCGCCTCCCTTCCACGTGTGCCTCCTTTCACCCCTCACATACTTTTCACACCCCCTCCTTCATCCCATCTCACCGCGCCAAAATCCATTCAATTTATTGCATCGCGTAAATGGTTTTCCGGATTCCAGCTCATGCCAACAGATAACTTTTTCGTTTATTTAGACTACGCAAAAAAAATGTCTTCCCATCTCGGATCGAATCTCTAGATGTAACGAGGAGGGTACGGTATCAGCGATTCTTCACTCCGTTTTATGCCATTAAGCTTATATTTCCTCGAATGTATTGATGAGCGTGTTTCGTTATACGTCGCGTCTCTTCGTGTGCATGTCGCTTGAGGAGAGTAAAATATTAAATTCCATTCATAGCCTATTAAAATTTTAGTCATATTTTGTGTAAAGGGATTATAGCTGAGAAGATGCTTGAAATTTCCGAGACAAAAACGGATTAATCTTGCCCATACTTTTTTTCAACCGAGGTGTTTCAATTTAGAGTAGACGCTGCCGTTTTCACATTAATCAAATTCTTTTACATTTTTGTAAAATAACGTAACCCCTGATTTAATCGGTATTTATATATGGGGAGAGTCAGGTCTCGCTATACGTCGCTTCGCCATATATTATAGTTTTCTGTAATGCATCACCGACGTATATCGGAGCCTCGATGTATTTTAGCACGTTCCGAATATTTTTTTATTCCCGACCGTATCCTCTCGACGGATATCCATCAAAACGAGCCCTTGGGTAGGAATACTTTCTATGAAGATGGGATCGTGGTAGGGGAAAAAACCACTCGGCTGAAACTACCGGCTGATGAGTCTCAGAAGATGAAATGTATTTATGATCTGGCTTTATTCCTGATCCTACCCAACCGGGATTCCATTCTATCTCAAACGTTTCCGGGTAATAAGCGCATTCCTTCTTGGCTCCGTTTGCCGAGGTAATCGCCACCTTCCCTCTCCTCCCCCCTCCACCTCCCCCGTTAGACAGATAAGCCAATCATCGTAAATGCGACTAAATCTAATCCCGCTCCAAGCTCCGGTCGTGATGAGGTCAAAGCAGTTAATAGAGTTCGTAATTCTTTTTAAGCCGTCAAAAAAGTGAGAGTTTTCGCCGGGCGTCATAACCAGTTAAATTGGCTTCTGTTTAGAGCGGCCTCCGTAGTTGTACGTATCGGATCCCTTTTACTCTGAAAGCGGCTATGTTCGTTATAAGGCGGACGCAACGGGGAAGAGAACGCTCGTCGTCGTTTATTTCCCCGCGGGTGGCTTTGCGTTAACCGAAATCCTCGCCTTTTGACTTCCCTAGATGGTACGATGCAGATTTGTTTTAATGGCTGGGTCTGAAGAGTCCATTGAGCCGCGGAAACTTAAACATTCCTCCCACCCCACACGTACGCACGATCCAACGCCCACGTCCCACCTCCACCTACCTCCGCCTGCTCACGATCGCATCCTCCGCCCCCTCATTCCGATCAAGACGAATGCGGTTCTTATTCTCTCTCTCTCACACCAAACCTCTCCGCTATCTTCCTTTCCCGACCTATGCATCTCCTCGCGCCAAACCCTCTTTCACTATCCGTAGATGGGTGGTTAGAGTATCTTCCGTCGGATACCAAGGTCGCGGGTTCGAATTCCGCCGAGGGCATGGATGTTTGTGTTTGTCTTTCCTGGTTAGATGTAAGAATGGATTCGACAGTTTAAATATCGCCCCTAAATAAAGAATTATTATTACTGTAGTGGCCATAATCACGTTGTTTTCCTGAGCGGAATAAAATCCAAGCATGTTACCCCAGAACTGAGGAGTAACTGTTAAGTGTTATGGAAACAGCATTATAAACTGTCTTGTCAGAATTTGCGAATAAGTTGACAGGTTTTTATTAGGTATGCTTTCTTAATTCCGATCCTTTGCAAGTTTCCTTGGAGACTTTTACGAACTAGTCCAGTGCTTGGATTTATGATCGGATGGATGTGAACTTTCACTTTTTCTATTGTTTTTGTTTTATAAGCAAGATTAAACAACTTTTGGACATATTCACGGCAGGTATATTGCAGATTTATTAAGTGGAAATTCGGCGTCCATGGACGTAGTTATTTTCGTTTTATTGTTTAATAAAGTGGTATCTGGTCTATTTTGTACTATTTTCTTTCTGGTGATGATTATTCTGCCAAAACAGAGTTTAACTTTCTCATATTCTATTAATGATTGCGGTACCATTTTACAGTATAGAGTTCTTTAAATAATGTTTTGTTTGTCTCAAATTTTGTCCCTGAAATATGTGTGCATAATGAAATTATTCATATCCATTGTCCATCTAATGCGCTGTCTTGGTCTTCCGTTTATGGTGGTCTCTCAACACTCATGTACTTGCGACAGACAATCTGAAGGGGATGATTTTCTATTGTCTCCATTGTTTGGATTTAAGAGTGTCTCAGCCAGGATTGACAATGAAAGCAGACTTGTTCTCAGTTGCTCCTTCGAGTGAACGATGCGGGAATTGTTTGGATATTTGGTATTTTCCATTCTGGTCCCACAAACAACTAGAGAGATGTTCAGTCCATCAAGGGATAGCCCTGTTTACCTTGATAAGGCCAAATACACTCAGTGGAGACCCAGAGGTGATCCGTTAATGATTCATTCCCTCCACTATACATCATAGTAGCACGGGTCGCATAACACGTTAAGATTAGGGACAGTTTCCGAGGTGAACTCATTCATATCCGTCCTGTCCTGTAAGGCAGAGTTACTACTCAATGCACGGACGGTCTTGGGAAAATGGAAACTTAAAGCAACAGGGTCAGTTTTTCGCCATTCTTCCTTAGGATGGGTGGAGACCAGTGTATTTCACAGTTATTAGGTAGTGGTGAAAGGTTTTACCCTTAGCCATATCCCTTATTATCATTATTATTATTATTTCCTTCGTTCCTCTACTCATTTCCAACTTTAATTATGTTTACTTTTTAAATCCTCTTTCACAGATTCGCCATGATCTGTAAATATGCATTAAAATTTTATATTGAAAATTGTAACCTGCACGACAATTGGGTTTAGGTGTAAGAGGGAGATAAGGAGCCTCAACCCCTCGCCCAAATAATTGTATTTGTTAGTCTATCTGTCCACCTTTTTACTTTCTCCATACGTAGTAATGGGAAAGTATTGTATTCATGAAAAAAATTGACTTCCAGATTTCAACGGAAATACATGTTTTGAGGTCCCTAGAACACGTTTAGACTATTTTCGGAATGATGTCTGTGTGTGTGTATGTGTGTGTGTGTGTGTCTGTTAGTGTGGGCGCTCTAACTCAAAAAGTACATACCATATCGTTACCAAACTTCGTACATAACACTTTAACATGAGCACAAAGAACTGATTTGTTTTTGGACAATAACGGATAACCGGAAGTCGCGCTTTATTCGAAACCCGATTCGGTTTTTGCGATATTTCTTTGTTAAAACATCATTATTGTATATACAATTCTAAACAAAAGTTATAGAGAATGTAATTTCCTACAGTTTTCATTTGAAACAATTTTCTATAGGAGTTATTGTTTAGGAGTTATTTATAAATAACCGATTTTTCGGTTTCCGTTAAATATCTCCTTAACTACATCGTTATTGGTAATCTTCGTAAGGACCAAAGTTGTAGAGAATAATATTTCTTCCAAGTTTTGTTTGAAACTAATTTTCGTAGAACCATCCATTTCGGATATATTTCGCTTTATCTTAATACCAGCCTACAGCGCCAACACCATGTAGCGGTGAATTCTGTAAACATTCAAAATATACGTAATTTACGGCAACGACGTGTCTTCTTTTACGATACGAAATAATAATTTTGCCTCGTAATATTATTCATAATAATTTAAATATCTATACCCCAAATATGGAGAAAGTCATGTGTTGGCCACATCAGATTTTTCCCTATATCATCCCTCCCTCTATCTTTCCTCTAACTCCTCTCACTTCATTCTCCTCTTCCTCTTCTCCCATTAACTCCATCCCCCGTAATGGGACAAAACCTCGTTCGATAACGTTGGCTGCCGGACCATTCACGTCCATTCAAAAAAAAATCTCTCACTTCCTCAACATCTCGTCATTAAAAGAAATTTTATTTTTTCCTCCTCTCCTTCACGTCTCATTGGTCGGAGGCCATCATTTTGGCTTCGCTCGAGTCTTGAGGGGGGAACAACCGCTCGTTTTATTTTTATTGGTCGTTCCGGCGAGAGAGAGAGAGACACCTACACCGTTCGAAAAAGATTTGGTTCATAAGCAGGCCGCGAGAAAAGCTTCGAGAGTAACTTTTATCAAAGTCGTATTCCCAAAGGGGGTTATGTCATTGCCGCCTTCCGTCACCGGCGAAATAAATGTCCCATTTCTTCCTGCTCATGACAACTTTCCTTTGGAGTCGTACGTCATTCCTAGTTTTCCTTCTTTTCTTCAATGCCACCTTCTCGGAAATTATATATTTTATTCTTTTTACATTTGTCGGACTCGGACGATAAATTAAGAACGCGGTTTCAGGTAAGGGATGTCGTCGGGTATGAATTTCTCTTATCGATTGTGAAATATGCCGCAATTGTTTAGCTTTTATTGGGCGATGAGCGGTGTTTAAAAATTGAACGTGCTTTAACTACATAATTAGGCTTACATCCGCAATGCTTCGTATGTTTGCGGCGTTTTCAACAAGCTTGCGATTCATATTTCCGTCAAGTCATCCATTAAGCAACCCTTTTTCTCATAATTATTCTTTTTATTTTCTGTCAAACACCTATAAATGTTTGAAGTATTAAAAAAAGTTTTATCTTTTATAGCGGCTTTTATTTTTTCATGGTTAAAATATCTTTAAATTTTAAAATAAATATGTAGCAGAAGTACATAGTTCAGGCAAATTAACTTTATCCTTGTCATATGAGCTGTTCATGTATTTTATAACTCTTCCTTTATACCTTATTATTGACCTCTATATAAAATTTCATTTCCTCTAGAAAAATGAAATGCAAAATTTAGAGATTTTTCTCGTGTTCACGCGTAGGTAATTCATTATACCTTCTAACAATAGTCGACGTGATTCATTGCGTTTTGTTTACGCTCGATTTAGATACGTTAATGAACCCAAAGTTTGGATATATATGCCCCCTCGGCATGGTACAAGATCTGTGGAAATCAATAGCTTCGTTATCCGCCTCAACTTCACTGTCATTAAACAAGCATAGAAAGTTCCTGCTTGAATAGGTTCTGCGTTGTGATGTTCATTTGTCTTCAGATACGTTATCTTAACAGGCATATACTTGTAGTGTCTTAACATTTTAAGAAGTCTTGGACTTGAGATATGTTGTCTTGTGTGCGAATGGTATTTTATTCTCTCCCTTTCCTTCTCTTTCCCTCACACTCTCCTTTTCAATTCCTTCCAACACCTCTCAACTAGAACTTGGATGGCGTTAATGTGTTGCATTTGCCTGCGAATTCGCGTGAGCGTTGTTCTCGGAGAACGAGATAACTCTTTCAATGAATTGCTTTGGTTTCTCGCAGTTTGCGCGTTGTTTGAGAGTCGAAAGGGTTTCAACGCGACGAAAAATCAAAGAAATTTGTACCGGAGTGTCGTTTCCTCCCGAATGGTTTGTGCATTTACCGTTAATAAATATTTGTGGAATGCTCGATATTCGGAGTTTGCGGTATTAATTCTTCACGTCGTCGCCGATTGTTATTGCGGTGGTGACACAAAACACGCTCGGCGTGAAGGAAGCAATAATCCATGAAAAATGATCTCAACGACACCAAGCATATCGCCATAAATCGTTGCCCAAACATTCCACGGAGTCGAACACAATCGGTCTTTTACGCTCAAGTACCCGGTTTATTAATCTGTAGACAAAAACATGTCAAAAAACCATCGTTTTTTTCCATAAACTGTCGAATAAACTTGAGAGAGAGTTACATAAGCGGGGCTTTTTTTATGTATTCATGTTTCACCCCACTTGTTCCGACTTCACTTCCATAACAACCTCCTCTCTCTCTCTCTTTCTCCCTTCCTCTTCTACCCTCTTTTTCAAATCCTGCCTACGCCGCCTTCTACCTCCGGGGGGGGGGGGGGGTGACCCCCGTCTACCCCTCCCCCCTCACCCTCATCCAGTCACACACCCCCTCACCCTGCCTCAAGCCCCAGTAAGACGGGTGGAAAATGGCTCTCCATCCCTCCCACGTCCGCAACTCTCTCCCTCCGTCCTTCCGCCTCTCTCTCTCTATCTATCCTTTTACCTCTCCCTCTCCCCCAACCTCTCGGAATCCCCATTCTTTGACTTACCTATCTATCTAACTCTCGAGACAACACAGCCGCACTGAAACAAGCTTTCTTCTTGCTCTCCGGAGACACTTTGCGGAAAAAAAAGACGGAGAGGGAGGAGCAGAGGAAGGGAGTGAGGAATGAGGGTAAGATTCGTTAGATGCTAAAAAGGGACACCTACCATTTTCTCGAATGAGCTAACGGGGAGGGAGTTTGGGGTTGGGGGGAGTTGTTAATTTCTCTTCTTCCCTTTGATGGAGACGCAAGGAAAAGAGTAATTTTTATACTCTTTTACTCGTCCTTTTCCTTAAAGAAACGGACCGAGGAAGGGAATGAAGCGATAGGGTACAAGGTATAAGGCGCGTGCGTGTTCTAAAAGAGCGGATGCGGGCCGATGCAAATATTAAAAGACTTCGCGGTAGCGCGGCCGTGTTCCAGTTTAATGCATATTACATGAGCATAAAATGGCGAAGTCGAGGGGGTTTCGAAGAAAGATTTAGTGATATATTAAGGCTGGAGATTTATGAGTAAAAATGTCTCTCGAACGTGCAGTAGGTTTTTAGAGGGAAATAAATTTAGTTTTTATTTTATTTATTTTTCATCTGCCGCCTTCCTCTCCTCCGTGCATACCCTATCTTAACGTGAAGTTACGCCAGCGCCATTTGCCGATGGTAATTATGTCGTAATTTGCGAAATAACGTTTTAATTGGGGAACTTCAAGATGCGGCGTAATTGGTTCCCGGTAATGATTTTGAGTAATTCTTCGCATGTATTCCGTTATGGAATATTCCCGGTATGAGACACATTGGAAGAAAAACCGTCCATCATTACCTTTTGATGTCACTAAGAGTTGAGAGTGGCTTTATTGATGAAGGCTACCGCAAAAAATTAAATTCCTAACCATAAAAGTACTCGGACACGAAAAATGTTATACTCCCGTTAAAAACTATATTTATCCACACATTTTGTCGCATTATAATTATACAATAACGCGATTATAATTTTTGAATTTTCCTTTAATGAGGTAGTTTTTTAACGCTATTTTTGGATTTCATGTTTAAATGAGTATTTCGCGAAGAATGTCTGCATTTTTATGCAAGAGTAAAGGTATAATTACACTCTCCACTACTCGAACAGTTCAACACAGCAACGTAAGGTCACTCTTGTTTGTCGCCGATAAAATTACCTACAGAGCAATCCACTAGTAAATAACTCATTTGTTTTATTTTTCCGAGCGATTGAGAGGTGCGCTTCATGTGTAAGATCGTTGTATAAGAGGGAGGCGAGCGATGTAGGAAGTAGGAGAGGGAGAGGAGAATTCTGAGAGACGGAGAGACGTGGAGGTATAGAGAAGGGGAAAGAGGGAGAAAGGAACTGCCGAAAAAATTTACCTTCGTGAGGCAATACTTGCCAAGAGACGCGGAAGTACGATGTGCCCTGCAAAAAACGCATCATTCCTTGCGTTACAAACCCAAGGAAATGTTAAGCTTTCTTCTACTCTCCTCATTCTCTTCCCTTCTCCAAAGTCCCCTTCGCTGGCAAATTTAGTCATCGTTAGGGACAGAGGGAAACCGGAACTCCTATCAGTTTGACCATCGTGAATCATCTTCCGTCAATCTACGAATGCCTATCTATTGGATTATATTTTAACGGAGTGGTTTTGGAAAATCGAATTAATTATCTAAATTCTCCCCCTATATTCCAGAGTGAACAAGGGATGGACAAATAAGCGAGGAGCCAAAGTGTTAAGAGATGAATCAAACACGTTTCGCTATTTCTACCTCCCTATCTCTTCTATCCCATCCTTGTAAGAAACTCCCCTCTCTTTTGTTTTTACTCTACCCCCGCATTCTTCCATCCATCCTATGGCTTCTTTCTCCCTCCTCCTTCCTCCACTCGCCACCTCCTCTTTTCTTCTCCCACCCACAAAGTCGGCCGCACATCTGACCACCAGCCTTTCGATCACGTTTCCAAGCCATGCCGCTGGATACACTTTCATTTTTGCGGCCGGAGGCATGCCGTAGGATATCAGCGCCTATTACCTCTACGCTGTGCCGATGAGAAGTGGTGTGAGGGAGTGAGGGAGAGAGACGGAGGTAGTTGGAAGGAGAGAAGGAAGCAGAGATAGAGATAGAGAGAGGGATAAGAGGCGGGAATGGGGGGGGAGGGGGGAGTGAGGCCGAGAAACAGTCTCATAGAACATTTCAGGCGTTGAAGTCTCTTTTTCTCTCTCTCTCTCTCACACTTTAACTCTATCCGATAGAATTTGTTTTCACCAACAATGTGGACGCAGCGTCTGGGAGTTTCTCTTTGCTTTTTATCCCGTAATATCTCCGTAATGGTATCGCTTCGGCCATTCCGACACATCGCTATCTCTCTTTCTCTCTCCGTATCTCTTTTTCTCTTTCTCTCTTCCATTCCGAGAGTGGCCATTTATTTGGAATTCGAAAAAAAATGAGCGGTGTACGTTCCCTTTCGGATAAACTATCCGGAGGAGATGTTTTGAGTGATTTAAGATATTTAGATATTAAACACGTTCTGTCGTTAGATGCAAAGAGATTACATTTATCTTTAGAGAGACACGATCGTTTTTTATTCGAATGCTCTTGTAGTACCTTGTAATGTTTCCTTTTTTGCGCGAGCATTAAGAAATTGGCGTTATCTCAAAAATCACGAGAATCTGATTCAATTTATTCGCGGGTCCGCTGAAGAAATCTTTCTTATGAAATTTTATCGGAAATTTTTACTGTCAATTAACACAAAAAATTTATATTTACGGAATTGATTTTTTCTAAATAACTATAATTTATTAACGAACGAGGATTGTGAAGGAGAATAGGGTAATGTTCAATTATTCTTCAAATGCAGAAAAAATATAATTTCTTTATTTCTCGATATTAGTACTCAATTATATATTTCAAAGAACGTCATTTTTGTCACATTACAGTTGGGTAAGCTCACATTAAAATTCATATTTTTGCGAAACATCTAATCAAGGAAAAAAATCAGGATGAGTATTTTCCTCCACATTATCGGTTTTTATAATGTAGGTATTCACTCCTCATTTTCAAAAGAAACGCTACTGAACCACTGTCACATATCTTAAGCTTTCCTCCCTCTAGAGTAATGCAACAATGGCGAATAATAATTAAGCTCCCGTTCAACACAAAAAAAACTTGACTTCTCACCTCGCTCTAAGCCGCTTTGTTTTCTTCGGCCATTCAACACGTTCACCGCGTGTCGTGAAAATAATTGCCCACAACCGCCGCTGCAGAGCGAGGCAGAGCCGCCGCCGTCACACTGCTAGCGGATTGAGACGTGAGATGGCTCACCCAGGGACATTATTTGAAATCAAACGGCTAGCGTATCTATTTGTTGCGTCACGCGATAAAGGAGATAAAGGCTATTTGCGAGGAGACATTTACAGAAGCGGGTACAGGTTCATACACTTCCCGGACAAGTCGCCCTCATTGTGGAGCTCCGCGGCTCCACCTTCGAGAGCTACCGCCCTCAAAGCCCTCGAGGGAACTCGCTCCACCCCTATCCTGTCCCACAAATTCTCTTTATTGCCGCCCGAAGGCCTACGTGGCCCCCTCTTTGGCCCCCACCTACGCTCTCTTCCACTTCTCCTTCTTACCTACGCCGCCCGGCGACCGTCTTTCCACCCTGCAAAACACTTTTGCTTCACTTCCGCGAGGAAAACCAAGTACAGTGCTTCGGCCAAGTCCAGAAAGAGCGAGCGACCTAGAAAGTAGCTTGACGAGTTTTGAGACGGGTCCACGAAGCGCATTCATTGTCCGGAGGCCTTCGTCCTCTTCGTCTACTTCGATATCGGCCTCAGGGACCGCCCCCGCAATGCCTCACGGTCCGCCTCACATAAGAAACTACCCCGGTGAGCGGCCGTGAGCGTGACGTGGGTACCGGCGGATGGGGGCGGGGATATTTGGTATATGTGCGAAAGGAAGGGGGCGAGTCCAGGGGCGAAGTGGGGTGATCGGAGGAAAATAATCTGCTTGACGGCCTCCGGAATCATAGGCCAAGGTGATGGGCGATGTCATTCGCGTAAAAAATCCTGTTTCCCAAGTCGCTTCGACCTCTTCCCACCCCGTGTCTTCGAGCAAAATGCATTGAATAACGAAGCCGATATTTTATGAGCCTTTGTTCGGTAAACGGCAGGATTTGCTTAGGAATTTTAGAGTCAAGACTTTGGCCATAAATAAGAAGGATGCTAATGGCTCGATTCAATTTACGGCCAGCTGGTGTATAATTAAATATTTTAATTTCGGAGGGCGGGGATTTTGGGGTATTCGCTGCCAAAATATTCTGTATAAACCTTGTCTAAATTCATTTTAAGACTACAGGGATAAAAAGCTTTGTTAAAATTCTTTGGCTGCGAGAAATTAATAAATGAACTACACCACATATTAAGTTGGCATTGTATATTGTTAAAAATCCTTATTTTACATACGTATTATTTACAACTACCATTCATACTTTAAACCATTCCAATTGTTTTATTAAAATCATCATAAAGTGATGAGATAATAATAAAAAAGTTAAAACTCATGATAATAGCGTCGTAAAAGCCGGAAGTTAACTAAACACATAATAAGAGGTACAATCACACGATTGTAGGAAGAGAGTTCGCGAGTGTGTAATTGCCTTGAATGAAAAACCTTTTCTAATGATTGAATGTCGTTGTTTAATCAAGGATTTCAATTTTCTTACCCATACAAGAAACCCTCTGTTAAGTAAGTTCTTTTTTGTCTGTTATGAGAGAATCACCACTGTTGGATCTAATGAATCGCATTTCTAGAAGAAATTCGTTCCATCCTATCTTCTATCGTATGTACATTACAGTGTATTAAAAAAATTAAGCTATAAGTAGAATCATCTTACATCGAAACTGGTTTTTCCACTGGGAAATTATTGATACTCACCCTGTATTCGTAGTCATTTGTAAAGAGCGTTTATGTATGCATGGGATAGTATTTTGTTTCGAATATTACCTGGAAAAGGTCATCAGCTGAGTCAGTTACACCCAAGAGAAGCTCCAATCGCATTTATTTTACATAGAATTAAAATGTTAAAGTGAATCATAAGCTCTCTAGCTTACGAATTTAATTAAAAAGCTCCGTATGTATTTATGTGTAATTTTATTATAATGCTCAGTATTAAAAAACGACGAACTTTTATTAGACCAGATTTTCCTTTGGCTACATTCAAGTGAGAATCCCTTATACAGATCTCAGTACTGGATAGCTCAGAGTGATTCAAGTGCTGCGTGGGCGCAAACCTGGGTAATGTTATTTATACATGCATTTCTTGAATATAATAATTTCGTATAAATTATTAATTTCACTCGAATAAATTAGAGGCATCAGCAACTTTACAGACTGTGGCAAAATTAATTCTGGTACACAGCAGTCAAACTAAAAAGAGTCGCAGGATGAGGAAAAATGCTGGATGTTTATGTTAAGGGTGCGCTCTCATAAAGACTGCCTAACGGTCACGTTTTTAACTCCCGTCGAAATATGCAAAAACGTTCAAAGTTTCAAATAATTCCTTTCATTAAAAAGTAAACATTTTCAAGAAACATATAGCATACGAAATAGATTATCTTAGTATTAAATTTACACTAAATTATATTTTAAATTTAAGGGTTAACTTATACTATGTAGATGGCTTTGTTTGGCTTTCCTTCACATGCATTAAAATACCATGCCTATATAATCGAAATTCATATTTCGCAGAGGAATATGGTAATCTAAACCATAAATATTCAGTAACTGTAGATCTGATAAAATAAAAGTCATCATTTACCATAAAATCCTGTTAATATAAGTTAACATTGGGCAGTAATATTATTTAGGAGATGATTATATTCATGATATTTAAAATTGTACAAATATAGAAGATGTAGTGCTTGTTAACTGTCATAACTTACACTTCCATATTCCTGATTACTTGAGTGTAAACATGTTTAGCAGGTACAGCACTAATTGTAAGTCCAAAAACTGGCTGTCCAAAATTCCGATGCCCAAAAATTGAATCATCCGAAAAATGTGCATTTTTAAAGCTGAAAAGGATATTATGCCCGAAAATCAAATTCAAGGAAACCTATTTTCAAAAAAAGTCCAAATATATGTAAATACGCAAAATGTTCAAAAACGCAAGGAAATTATTGCGAAAAATATCTTCCTATTTCGAAAATCCATTCAATAACAGCTCAACCTTCGACGATGTGAAGTAAATTAAGATCATGCAGCCCTCGCATGTACATATTACTTTTTAAGTGAAGTATAGGATTTTGCTAAGGAAAATGTTTCATTCCATATTTTCCATTTTATTGTTTTCCTTACTCTACATGATAATTCATGGTTGGGCTACATTCATTAAACTATTATCCAAAAACACTTACTACCAAGTTTTCCTGTTTTTGATCTTTGTAATGTATGAATAAATATTGACGGGAACTACGGTGAAGATAATAACCTAAAACGTATGATTGAATATTCAGAGAAACTCTAAGAAAGATGATAAGAAAGGTAAAAGATAAGAAAATAAAATATGGCGAAAAATGTAAATAAGTGATTGAGTGATGAGCGTGAATTACGACAGGTCCCTAGCGAGGAGTAATATCCCGTAAACCTCTGTGTTCAACTTATTTACTTAATATGAATTTTATCTACATTTTTATACTGTATTGCCAATCCATGATAGCCTACGGTACTGGTCCGATCGCTGATGCAATTTGAATGACTGAAGAGCGGAAAAAAGGCGAAATAGAGCGTATAGTATGAGTCACCACATAGCCAAATAAATTGCACTTTTTTTTGAGAACTTAGATTTTAAAAAATCATTTCGTTGGGCGATGTCAGCCGAGAAAGAACAGGTGACGGATTTTCATCGCCAATATTCATTTTTTTCCTCCGCCTATCCATTTCTTCCATTGCAAAACCCAATGATGGATGATATGTTTGTACGATTGGGCAACACTCGATCGCTCTCGCTTTCTCCCACCACAACATCATACCTCCGTAATTAGGAATCGTCATTAATTTTTGCCCACGGACGGACGCGGAAAAAAATGAGCGTGGCGACGCCTCCCCGTCACGTATCTTAACGACACACACACAAGTTCGATTTGTCATCTCATCGACAGCTCTAATCGGGAGAGGGGGGAAGAAAAAAAAAGAAACGTTAATATTATTCAAATCCCTTATTGAATTGGGAAATATTTATTATCCAATCCGGTCGCAATTTTCCTCTACAAAAGAGAATGAGATAGAGAGAGTGAGAGAGAGATAGTGAGAGAGAAGGAGTGAGTGAGAGAGAAATACAGACGGAGATTAAAAGAGAGAAGCCAGTTTCGCGTATCTTGTACCCTCTCCCAATCTAGATTCCTCGTCACGGTCAATGCTCTGGAATGAGGTGTCACCGCTCTGGAGAGGCAGTGCGTCTCGGTGGGAAGGAATTTGGCGACACCACGGGGAGTTAAAAAGTGCGGCGGTGGACAGAGGGGAAAGGAGGGGTAAAAGAAGGAGTGGAAAGGTTAAAGGAAGGGTGACGTGAGGGGGGAGAGGGGGTATGCAATGGTGGGGGTGTGGGACGTGTGGTCGATTCCTTATGTCCCACCGTCCAATGGGGAAGAGGATCCATTTGTGGAGAACTGCCTTGTCGTATGGGTCCCACGGCTCGTATGTTCTATGGGAGAGGAATGGGAGAAATGCGGGATGAAATAGCGAGAGTAAGAGAGACAGAGAGAGGTTGGAGGGAATGAGAATAGAGGGACGGAATAGTAGGAAATAGTAGAATATAGGTATGGGGAAATAGGGTGAGAATAGGGAAAGGATGGAAGGAGTAAAGGGGGAGGGATAGGAAGGAATTGAAGGGAGGGGAAGATGGGATGGGAGAAGGATGAAAGGTGGGATGGAAAGAAAGGGAGAAATAAGAGGCTGGGATGGGGAAGAGTGATGAGAGGCTCGGGTGGGAGGGAGGGATGGGTGAGATATAGGATACACGTGTAGGTTGGAGGATTACTAGAGAGGGGCAAGGAGGAGGTAGGGGTGGGAGGATGAGATTGCGAGGGAGGAATGGGAAAGAGGGATAGGAGGGTGAGATGGGAGGATGGGCTAGGGAGGGGATAGGGGAGGAATATGGTTTACCGGTGGGATGGTGGGTTAGGAGGGGAAAGAGGGAGGGAGAGATGGGAGGATGAGATGGAAGGGGGATTGGAGGGAGGGGTAGGAAATGAGAATGCGAAAGAGGGAGGGATGGGAGAATGACATGCGAGGGAGGAATGGGAAAGAGAGATGGGAGGGTGGAGAGGGGGGAGTTAAAGGAAGGATTAAAAAGGATGGGTAAGAGGGTGGAAGGGAAGAGAGAGAGATAGTAGTAGGGTTGGGTGGGATATGATGGAATGATTTGAGGCAGTGATGGGAGAGAAAGGAGAGGAATAAATAACAAAGGAATGAGAGAAAATGGAGAAGAGGGATTTAGCGGCATAGAAGAGAGATGAGAGGAAGAAATATAAATTAATAGGGTTAAGAGGAGAGGAGGGAGTGTAGAAGGGACGGAAGAGTGAATGGGGAAAGTGTAGGAGGGAGGAATTATGGCATACGAGGAAGTATGAATACGGGAGAGAAGAAAGGAATAATAGGGTAAGAGAGAAGGGGAATGGGAAATTGAGGGAAAGAGGAAGTCGGATAAGATATGAGATAGAAGACTAAGAGTCAAGGAGGGAATATGAGGAGAAGGAAATGGGATGTATTATAAAGGAGATTTTAGGGAGGGAAGAGGAAAAGAAAGAGAAAGACAGGAGGGGTGAATAAGAAACGGAAGGTTTGGTGTTAGTATGTAGTGGGAGGAGTGATGAGAACAGCCTGGGAGGGAGAGGAAGAGACGTCGACTGAATGTGAAGGTTGGGAATGAAAATAAAGCTAGGATTAAAGGGATTGAGGCAAGCGGAGTTATTGACTTTGAGAACTGTGGAAGGAGCGTAGAGGTGGCGCGGGAGTGAATATTGTAACGCAATAAAGTGAAAGAGGAAATAAAACGGAATGAGGTCCGGGTACGTGGGTGTTATCCGGTTCTAGAGGAGATTAATATATTTAATCATGCCGAAATGGAACATATTTTGACGTAAGTAAGGATTGGAGGGTGTTATTTTATCATTAGACGCATATACGTGTACGGGGTTAAAATATGTTCGTTCCTATTAAAATGGAAACGATTCGCTTAAATTCTTCCAATCTAGGTAATGTCCTTTGTAAGGTCTCGTATGTTTTCACTGTTGACACCCATGATATCTGAATTTTATTTATCGTTTCAATTGAATTTTATTTATTACAGCTCTCTAAGGGTTAGTGGAAAATAAATTAGCTATCATTACGCGCTGAGATGTTGAAAAAGGCTAAACCAATGTCCTATGTCGGACTCCTATACGCAAACGGGTATGATAATGAGGATAAAAAATGTTAAACGCTATTGAAGTAACTGGCCAACACCGCTAAGGTTGTAGTTTGCATTCTTATAGGCCATGATGTCACTGGTTCAAATGCCAAAAAGGCTTGATTTATTAATTACTTAAAAAGTTTTCTTTCGAGTAGCTGGAGATTTCTAAGTTTTTGTGTAATTCCAAAATAAAAATATAAATTGAAGTTATGTTAAACAATCAGCTGACGAAATAAAACAATTTTAACTGATGTGAACTATTAAAATTGTTATCTTAATAAACTAACTACATTGCATACATTTCCAAGAAAAGAAAAGTGAAAAGTTAAAAAAGGAATGAAGAAGCAGATTCCTTGCCTTTTTGGAGTCCTAACTGACAATTGCGATAACAAGTTCAATTATCAAAGTTATTCAATGAATTTCCACTAAATTTAATATACACATATGTAGAACTATAAATATATAAAATAATTAAACTTTTGAAGATACAATTATTTTACGTATATGCATGATACAACATAATTCAGATTTAGCGATCAAAATGCGCTATAATAATGTACCACGGTATTTTCATTAGAAACTTAGCATTAAAATAAAAACGTAAACCGAAAAAGAAATCGTATTTGTTTCAAGCATATCTTAACACAGTTAAGCAGTTGTAATATGATATTTATCCCATTTTGAATGTAAATTGAATGTATTTACGCTTACCTTTCATTATTCTATCAACGTAAACAACATGAAACTACCACTGTAACAAACCTGTATGGATGGTTCATAAGGAGTATTTTTTAACTCCTCCAAAAAAGCAAACTGACTACCCCAAAAACAATAGAGCTTATATCTGTCACCAGCTAAATATATCCTGAGAATCTTCGCTTCCAAGCTCTACTCGTTGTTTTAAAATTTTGCGCGCGGACGGACGAAGTGAAACCATAAGCGATTTTTAAAAGAAGGGAAGGAAAGAGAAAAGCAAAACTACGAAGATTTAATTATAACTTTGATCCTATAGTATGTGAATATCTAAGAGTAGAACAAAAATTGCTTATGAATAAAAACTAAGTATTGAATCTGTATCGCTTGAAATCAGAAACTTAGTTTTGTTTAAAGTGTTGACAATAAGGAGCGTCCATTTTCTTCTTAAGACTAAGATAAATAATCTATTTAAAAGATTTTGCGTCGTTTAAATTCTTAAGGTCCAAAATGAAACACGATAGGCAATCACAGCCAGACAATAAATGCGTCATATTCTACTAAACTACTAAATTTAATCACAACATAATCAAGTGTAATTAATTGAATTTTACTTTTTAAATAGTCTTTCAATAGATATATACTTTCCTAAAACTTCAGATGCATTGGTAATTTATCAAACCTACTGCAGTTTCGGCAATCTATGTCGTTAATAGATTTTGTGTATGGTAGTAACCTCCTTTAAATAGGACAAATAACATTCGCACTATGCAAAAGATTAAAAAACATACGCATGTTCTATTGCATGCCATTCTTTCCTAACGAAAACGTTATGTTAAAAGGATGGAACGAAAACTTAACGATTCAAGACGACGCACAGTGGTTTAGAATAAAAATCTAGCGCGAATAAAATCTGCTTTTGCTCTTATCATGTTACTAGTGGCTGTATTATTCTAATTTCACACGAGGGACTTTTATTTTTCAATAAAACAAAATTTTAGATCATACATAAATAAATTTGTAATTTAATTATTCATCAAAATCCTGCCCATCACTATCGCTATCAGCATATTGAATATTGGGTTCGGTGAGTAGGTTTAGTACTTCGGGAGTAAATGCAATATTCTTATATTTTGGCAGAGTTTTGCGGGAAATTGTTGAAATAATGGGGTCAGAGGACAATATCAAATAATTAAATAAGTCTTCGTTAGTAGACGAACGCGACATCTTTCGCGTGTGGTGTTCTCTCACATATTTAAAATCCTTGTTTTTTGCCTCTTGTGCTTCTTCACTTAATTGTCCTATAGGAAGAATAGCATTCTTAATTACTTCCGAGCCATGCATTAGGACTTTATGCACACTCGTGGGCATATAATACCATGGGTATTCCTGCACAAAAATCCTCGCCGTTTCCTTGGTATATATATCAAATTTTTCGTGGCTGATCTCAAATCCACTTGAGATGACACGAAGTATAACACTGAAGCGGTTTATTATTTCTTGACTTACTCCAGTGATACTGGAAGACAGTTTTGGGTCTCGGAAAAACCTCCTCGCTGTATTCCCATCATTGGTCGAACCAAAACCAGATTTTGGTTGATCCACTAAGAGGCCAAGCTCTTTTCTTAATTTTTCAATTATTTCTTTTTTTCTGCTTTCAATTTTATTTTTGTTAGGCCCTCTTGCCTGCCATGTTTTAACTTCCAAACGATAACTAATATGTAGGCAACATTCAAAAAACCGAATCCAGGAATGGAGGATGGAAAGACCAAAAGTGTAATTTCGTTCGTCGGAAATCTTTGCTGATATTTTTTGTAGGTCATTCATTTCTGACGGCTTTGCTTTGCATATGTAACATACTTGGGTTGATCTTGTATCCGTCAGGGAATTGCAAACTTTTCCATCCACCATTGTCAGATGTTGCTTACCTAATTTTGCGTTTATTATTAAAGAAAGCACCTCCTCAGGTGTGTATGCAATTGGTTTGTCGCCCGACCTCCCATATAACAAATATGCTCTTCTATACTTTTGAGCTCGCTTCGGCGTGGTTGCAGTAACATCATGTAATACAGAAGCAGCAGATCGCTCACCGCGACCTCGTAATGCTACTTGTGTAGCAAAAGCTAACTCTTCGACACTTTTCTCTTGAAGCAATTGTTTCGCCCTAATTTGTTTCCTTCTAACACCACACTCTTCAAACTTCTTCAGCGGCCGACCACGTTTTCGCGATTTACTCGAGCCAGTTTCAATGTTTTCTTCAGGAAAAACTAATTCGGTATGTAACCACTGAGAGTTTTGTGTCTGAAAACGTTCCTTGATTCGGTGGCACATTTTCCAACAAAGTTCAAGATTTTTTATAAATTTCGTAATTGTTTCTTTCACCAAATGTTCACTGACATCTACTTTTGTACGTATATAGTCCGTAAGACGATCACACAACTCCACCCTTTTCAAACTTTTGATTTTTAACCACTCCAAATACATGTCCAAACGCATTATTGCGCGCAATGTACCTGGAAAAAAGCGAATAAAATTGTAATGTGCGCATATGTGCATTTTATTTTTTTCATACAAGTGACTCAGTATATAAGAAATAAAATAGTATTATATGAGCCCCTGCAAATACCTGCAAATTTTGTAAACTCAATGTAAAAAAAGAAAAAGTAAAAAACCAAAGCCGTAAAATAAGTGTCTTTTTAGAATGACTTTTTAGAATTATTTTATAAAAATTTACAATATAAAATTTATATAAATATTCGACTAACCTTGCTGTATCTCAGCCATCACAAAACTTTCACTATTCACTTAGAAAACTCGAAAATAGCAACTGTTAACAACAAGCGATAAGCAGCGACTGACGCTTTCGAGTTACGCGCATACATAGTTTGCGCGAGTTTCAAGTTCCACTAATTATTTTCTTTGTACCTGTTTACAAACTGTCATTTGTTTTCAAATAATTTGAAATGTTCTTGACACGGTACTATGTAAGTTTGCTTAAATTTTAACCTTGTGATTTTGTATTTAATTCGCGCTGCATTCATTCTCTAAACCACTGTGCGACGGTCAAGCAGGATAGAAAGAAAGAAAAGTATAGGGAAGGCGAGAAAGGTAGTTAGATATATACATATATATAAATAAAGAGGGAGAAAGAGAGAGTGAGAGTGAGTTATCATACGTCCGATTTAAATGCGAAGGGTGATCGAAATGGCGAGTAGACCTTTGGATATCGTAGCGATGAAGGAGAGAAAGAAAGAAAGAGAGACAGACAGACAGACAAACGACTTTATTGAGGGCGAAATTGAGATTTTACAGTCTCTTCTTATATTTAACCCTACGATATTAATTACAAATGAGAATGAAAAATAATAACATATAAATATACAAACACATTGGCAGAAAACAAAAGAGAGAGGAGAGAGAGAGCGAGAGAGAGAGCGGAGTGGGCGTTGAAGAGTGGCGAAGAGGGTTTTAACACTGGAGAGAGATTGTGTCACGTAATGACGTGTGTTGGGAAAGCCACTGATGGGAATTGGCAATTGCTTAAAATGTGGTCGGACAAGGGGTGTAAGAGTTCGTTCGCCAGGCCCGTCCGGTTTGTGTGCCGATATCGCGTTGGCTATGAATGGCTTTCTGTGTTTCTTGTCATCAACAGTTCATCATTCGAACTAGAACAATGATGTCATAAAGCGAGCATTGAACCTCGTCGGTTGGTACATAATCATGTGAGCAAATCCGTAGATTGTGCAAGACTCTTCGTTCGTCTTATGCGTAAAAGGCTAACTGATTTGTCTCCGATTTTTCTTTTGAATCTGGCTCAATCCATCCCTCGATGTCGAATGCGACTTAAATCCATATTTCAGGTACTCTGAATGGACTATTTTTTTACACAAAAATAAGTAATAAGTAATAGAATATACATAAAAAAACTTTCCGCTGATAAAAAATATGAATAGTGATACTGTTCAACTCAATGTGGAAATAAGAAAGAAAACGTAAAAACATTCATGGATAACTACGGGCTGCGACCCTTTCCAGGGCCCAACACAACCTGAAGATTCTATCCACTCACCTGTATTACTAAAATAACCATGTAATCAACACAAATTTGAAAATTTTAGTGGTAATCTCGATGATTACCCTCCGCCGTTGTTAATATTTTTTCTTTAATCTTTTTGCAAATACATTTTTTGACTTATTTGGATAAGCATTTTATTTTAACTACAACAAAATTTTATTCCCATATTTTGTTCATACGTGAGTCCAAGTAACGATTTTAAAGTTAAATGCTAACATAAAGAAAAAATAAAATTATTGCCGAATAAATTCGTTTTAATTCCCCATAAAATTGATAATAATACCGAGATTGTTTACTAGCTGAACCCGCGCAATGTTTGCGCGTTTTTTTCAAATAATTTATAAAAAATTAAGGAATGTGTAAAAAAAGTTGACCTCAATAATTCACATTTAACTATATTAATGCATTTTCCAGGTATTGGTAAGGTTTGCGGGTTCGAATCTCGCTGAGGGTACGGCTGTGTTTGCGTATTGACGATTTATTGTGCGAAGTCAGTCAGAAACCTGCATTTTTAATTTCATATTAAAGAGGAAATTAATGCTACGCAATATTGATTGCTAACTTTTCCATTTCCCATAAAATAACACTTAAAAATGGAATTCTCGACCTGCAGGCTTCCATTCAATTTGAGATTAAAATAATAAAGTATTGACCTACACTCATCGGTTATGAAACATTTTGAATAAAGCATTATAAAGATTCTTATTCTGTTCATCATTTTCCGCCTACAATTCGAAATACCGCAATTTAAAAGTATAATGCATGTAATACTGGAATTCAAGTGGAAAATAAAAGGGTAATTGAAATGGTAAGATCAGTTTATAGAGGAATGTAAACAATGGATTAGACAACTCCATAGAGGTATATTATTCCACTTGTAGAGAAGAGAAGAGAAGATAACCATGTAATGTGTCAAAAAAATGACGTATGTCCTTATTCTCATCTAATTTGAAATTTATGCGTCAGCCTATTTGCGTTAATAAGCATTATAGATGTATAATATAATGGTTCTACTTATTAAAATGTAAGATTTCAGCATTCAAACGACGAAATGAAGATTGACCTGCTTTGAATAAATCGTTAGGAACGCTTCCCATACGCAGCTAACTGAATAATTATCCGTAAATATTTACGTTTCTATGTATACTATAGTTTGACATAGAGGTTTCTTTAAGTAAAGGGGCTCTGCCCCTGACCGCTGTTCGGTTTAAACCCGTAAGATTTGTCTAAAAATGGAGCATATCTTTCTAACTCTGTTTAAGAGCTTATGCGTTAAGTCTTCCGTCTCTTTTCCACATCCATTCGGGAGAATAACCGATAAGACAGTCATAAATCTGCATTTTAAGACATATTCGAGAGGATATTAATGCTGCACAGTAATTGATCACGCACATTTATGTTTATAACTTTCTTTGTTTCTTATTATTGAATAATATGTCCTTTCTTTTTTATATAACAATCAATGCAGCCGTTTATTTAGATTAGCTACGAAGAGAAGATAACCGTGTAACTTTCAATATGTTTTTAAAATTTATCGTACGTCCTTATTCTCATCTAATTTTGAAGTTATGCGTGAGCCTATTTGCGCTAATAAGCATAACAGATGTGTAATATAATGGTTCTACTTACAAAAGGGTGAGATTTCATCATTCAAACGATGAAATGAAGATTCAATTGCTTCTATTAAATCGTTAGAAACACTTCGCATACGCAGTCAACAGGATAATTATCCATAAATATGTGTAAATAAGTACATTGCTATGCATCACTAATTTCGATGTTTAAACAAAAGTGCGAAGCGAATAACTCTATTCTTTCCCGTATATGAAGGTTTAATTGGCATTAATTAAATCGGAGGCAACAATGAGAGTTTCCTAGCCAACGCTCGGAAAGAGTACGAAATATCCGCTAAATTTAAAAAACAATTACGTATTTATAAAAATCTCGACCGTGTAACATATAAACGTCGCAAGAATAAGAGAGTTTTAGCCGTCGAATAAAGAAAAAAGAAGAAAATCGGTAAATATTTACATGATTTAATGAATGAAGGAAAAAAACTTTGCACTCTGAAAATTCGAAAATCCCGTGTAAACTTATGAGAACATATAATTGTCTCCTGGATTCAAACCCGGGATTTTTTAAAAGTGAAAATAATTTTCTAGGGACCTCCTAGCCTGTAGAAACAAAACGCAGTTTACCGAATATCTCTACGACAAACGGCTTTCGAGATAGAGGGGGGGACGGACGGACGGACACTTCCAAAATTATATATAGGATGGTAAAGTGATTTAATTATGGGCTGAAGAAAAATAGAAGATGGGAAGCGGACCTTGCATAAAACTCATCATATACCAGAAACTGCGACAAAAAGTATAGCTGTACATTGAGAGAAATATATGTAGAAAAAATGGCGAAAGAAAGGAATAATGAATAGCTCCGCAAATGCATGAAAGGATTTAAAAAAAGAGCAAGGAGGCGATTATAAGATTAAATTTATAATCTAATAAAAATAGAGGCAAATGGTAGGAAAACGTCGTCCATTCTAATAAAATGGAAAAATAATTACCAGGAAGAAATAAATTATAATGAGCGGATTGATTGTTTTGAAAGGTGAGTAAATTGTCGGTAATGTAAGTGCCGCAAGGCCTCAAATGAGGTGACCTTCTCTCCACCAAGCCACTATAGTTCTTCTTCGCTCTGGGCGTATCACTATAGGTCTCTGACGTAGTTATCATAGGCTTAAAAAATTGTGAAGTTTATCTACTTTTTCTTACAAACGTTCCGGGAGACTAATTCTTCTGACCTTTCTCATTAACCGAGGTATCGAATAATGTATGAAATACATTATTTTAAACAGGGAAGAAATGAAGACGGTACGATCTAACGCTTTTTCTGTCCCATTTTGGATAGCTCATCAAACACAACGACAAAAATGACTAACTTCATTACTCATCGTTAACGTACGTTTCAAGACCAGTGTTTAGAATCTTAGCGTCGTTACTTTATGCATCAATAAATTGATAAATAGACAAATTACGTCTCTCCAATATTCACAAAAAACGTAGGGAAAACCCCGTACGTGCGTAGACTACAAAACATCCGTAATCAGCGGTGATAATTCAACTACACTTGATTTTTAAAACATCTTCTTTTTCAAATTACACTACCGGGATATATACGTACACTGGATGCGGATAATTCGTAGTCTAAATAAGGATATGGTTTTACCAATATTTTTTATGGCTATCGGTAAAACGTAGTATGCCAATTTTATTTTATACATAGGTCTAGCTCGACAATTGTATCTTGAATTTGATGAGTTGTTGCTAAGAAAAGAAGAGTTCATGTGCTTCATTATTTTCTCTTTGATCAGAAGTTGAGAGTTTACCAATGAATAAAGGTCAGCAAGAGTTATTGGTGCGTATGACTTGAACCTAGCTTAGGTGATAAAAAATTCCTTTTTAATACTAGGCAAAAATAGAAATCAAGGGACGGTTTCGTATTACTCTATGTGAAATGCACGTGGTTGAGAGTAGTACTTAGTCACTGACAGACTAGAAGTGAGGTAAGAAAAGGTTACTCCTCCACGTGAAGTATTTTATGGGAAAGATGTTAAGATATTCAAGTAGAATTAGACGTTTCGTAGGTAGTAAGGGTATTAAATGCTACAAAAGATGAAGCGGTCGGAGTGACAAAGTGGCGAAACAGCGAAAGGATTCGTAATGTTTCAAGTATTTGGAAAGTGAAGGTGAATGGAAATGGAAAATTGGAATGGGAATACGAAGCATAGAAGTGTCGAGTCAAGAGCCTACCCGGAGTTTCCTATGAAAAGTATATCACTTTTAACCAAATCGATTCGATCTTTCATGTTAAAAGTATGTAGAAGAAATCCATAAATTAATAGAAAGCGTAACGCTCGGAGATAAATAAATAAAAATGACGATAATTAAATGGTGCGATAAAGAAATTTCTCCGTTGTCACTAGCTTCAGAAGGACCGTTGGAATTCAAAGAGGCTGCAAGGAGAAACAGAAAAGGCAAGATAATCGAAGTATCGCAAGGTAAAAATGGGAGAGGTTTCCAGTGAAATTTTATGGTAATGAATATAGTTTAAAATGGCCCGGAGATAGGAGCGAGCAAAGATGGATGGACATTGCGAAAAGAGGTATAGAAAGGAGAGTTGAAGAGGGGCGGGAGGGAAGTGAGCGGGAGAGAATGAGGGAAAGGGAAGAAGAGTGATAGTGGGAGTTAGGAGAGGGAAAGGGAATGAAGAATAGAGAGAGAGAAGGAGAGAATGTTAGAGGGAAAGAGAGAGAGAGAGGGAAGGAGAGAAAAAGAGAGAGAGAGAGAAATGAGTATAATGATGCCAGGACCAAAGGGGATGGTAAAAGAGTCTGGCTGTTCTGTAGACTCGGCAGGAAGCCGGAGTGACACAGGACGAGGAGGAATATGTATGAGAGGCGGTTTCTCTCTACTACGGATGGAGTAGGTGTGGTCAGTCTTTTAAGTCAGCAGGCCACATAGCCTTATATTGAACGAGCCTTTGGGGCCTTTGTAGGAAAAAAAACGCAAGTAAGTATATATTAGGCCAAGTATGCAAAACGTATTTATCCCTTATTATTTCTTTCACGCCTATAATATTCTCCCCTTGGAACCTGACAGTTCTTTTTACATTATTAAACAGGGAGTAATTTATGTGTATCTCTTGGCAAGCTGCAAATTTTGGTTTATAGAACCAAGCGTCAACATAATTTAAACCCCTTTTTAAGAGAAAACTACCACTACTGCATTACGAAGTTTGTAATTTATTGTTAAATCGCGTAAAATGGCATTCGGAAACAGGGATGCATCTAAAGAAAGAGTAAACAAATTAACATCCCATTCGCTTAACTATAACGTAGTATGAAAACGGTCGGCTGATACGAGGTAATTGAACGTTCGTTTAAAAAATAGCTATCAATCGCGTTAAGTTAACGTAAAATATTCGAAAATAAATGGCGATAAATTTAAATTATATAACATTATGCCTTCGGTCAAGTCAATTCTGTATGATTTGTTTCTATTTTCGCGCAAAAATAAATTCGTTTGATGTATTTTAGTAAAACTTATTCTTCTTTTTTTGAATTTTTTGCGTTCATTACTGAATAGGATTATAAAGTGTTACCAGTAATAAAAGCGTCACCCTCAGTCGCAGTTAAAGGAGTTGGTGCCAAAGCAAAACTGAGTTCTCTCTTCCCGCCGCAAAATGGCATCAACGCAGCAAAAAGCGGACGGTTATACGAGATTCCAAAGAGGATTCCCTCCGGACACATCAACTCTGTGCTAAATCTCATTCGAAGACGATTTTTGCACCGTAAATTATCTCTGGCAATCATCCACCAACGTACGTAACATCTTAAGTTGTACATTTCCTCAAATTTATGCGCTTAATTACATTTATAGCCACAGCCATTCATCTCTAAATCTATTTCGAAATCCGGACAATAATCTTTTAAAGGATGCTGTCAAACGTTCTCACATCATGCCGCGTTACGTTATTCTTTTTTTCTTATGCATCCGTGACAGCTACGCTTTTTCAATCATGGGGGTATTTTCATTCGGTCTTAAGATACCTGTAATGAATTGGACGATATCAAGATTACTTTTTAAGCTCATCAGTCATTTGGGTTCAATCCAGTTCACGAATAATTTGATTGTCTTCTTGGGACGCGTGATGCAATCAAGCGCCCGAGGCGTTTCTAGCTAAGCGATTGTGTATCACCTGGTGCATAATCCTGAGGATATGAAAAGGGGGTCTGAAGAAAAAAAAACTACGACAATTTTTTCTGGACTTCGTACAACGACATCACAAAATTTTGTTTATATGATTGGCACATTTTGTAATGTGACCTTTGATGTTATTCCAAGCTGAGCGCCAAATGTACCGTGTGTGTACACATTCACACGGACGAGGGCGGACACATATTTCAACACATACTCCTCGGTAACTTTGAATTGTAGCCACAGTTTAAGGAAAACACTCTACATATTCTTTTTTCTCTAATTTTTATGCAAAGTCAATTCCTCGACTATTTTAACTAAACCATTCAACGGGGAAGATTATTTGGTCTAGTAAAAAGACGAAGCGCTGAATTGTTCCTGTTTTACTTTTATCGGGACATCTTAAGGGATGACAACAGCAGGCGATGATATAGTTTCTGTAAATACCTCTGTTCAACTTCCTTCCTTCGGTATATGACGCACTTCGATTTCTGTCATGTTTTCGGGACGGACCTAATGTCATTCATTATTCATCCGATAAAACATAACTCCTTCTAACTAATACATAGTTCGATTTAGTGTGTTTTTCTGAAAATTATGTTTGAAAAATATCAAACTAAAAGAATGCGACATTATAACTCCTATTTTATGCCTTGTAGTTTGAGGTGGATAGAATTCCTCTTTAAAATTTATATAAGTTATTTTTTCATAATGTTTTGCATAATATTATGTATTGCTAGAAAAATGTCTACTCATACTGCAACTGATTTTGTATGGCACATAAATTTGAAGTCTTAAACAGCGCGGTTTAACATAATAAATATTGCTTCTTATCCTTAAATCAGGGGTGCCCACTATTTTGGTGCTTAAGATCTACTCTTACTACGATAAATTAACATTGATCTACTTTTTTCAAATTCGTTTAATTATTAAAATTTGATAGATATGAAGGTCATAAAAATAAATATGTATACAATTTAAAAAATAGAAATTACAATGTTTTAAATGGAAAATAAAAAAATAACTTTAAAAAACAAACAATTTTTTTATGAAAATCATTAATTTTTAGTAACGCCGGCGGGCAATAGGTTCACATTGAGCGCTGGATGATCTGCATTGCATGAAATCCACAATTTTTGACTAATTTGGAAAGAAAACTTCTATAATATCTAAGGCTTAGATATTATAGAAGTTTTCTTCCTAAATGTTTGCATGATTTTATGTATTATTTAAAAAAAATCCTTCACATATACTGATTAAAGCTTCTGAACATGTATGGCGCAGAGATTTTCAGCCTTTAACAGAGCAATTTAACAAAAGAAAAATTGTCCTTTACTGCGATTGACGATGCTTGTCGTTGATTCTCTTACCTATTTGGACGCGGTAGTCTTTGAGTTGCATACAATTATGCGCAGGTATACATTTCATTTTACAAACCGTGAACGAACGCGGGGGATTATACGCTATGAAAATGGCACGCTGAATATTGACCGAGTGATGTATATTAGGTCGGTTTCGAACCCGCGTCTCTGCCGATGCGAAGTGACTCCCATTCTTCAACGAAGCCGAGAATAATTATGTTAGGTTCATTACAAATTCAATTCTTGAAAACCGAGGCCACCCACGGATTGAAACGCTACATTTTCAAATCTTTAATAACACGCTCGAGACACAATTACAGAAATCAGTCACGCGCATTATTTTGTTTCTTTTTTTTTACAACAGTTTCAACTTCATTCAGCTTTGGAAGGTATTGAATAGGCCGTGGCCACAGGAAATCAATTTTGCACTCTGACACACAAAGGCTTCTACCTAATGAGGCAGCACTTAGGGTAATTTGCATATATTAAGGATTCATTTTTTTTGATGCGGCGATTACTCAACCGAATGAGCCCTTCCTTGTCCTGTATTTAAAACAATTCCATCGTTCAGGGATTCATAACGCGCATGATACGTGCGTCGCAATATTTTGTTTTTACTTTTTTTTTCGACGTTAAAATAGTGACTTAACAATCTAAGGGTAAAATTGCACGTTTTTCTATTACGATCGAATAAGAGGCGCGTTCCCTTTGTTTTATATATGTAACTGTGCCATCGTGCAAATAGTGTTACAGTAAACGGGTAACCATGCAGACATTCACCGACAAAAATATCCAGTTTTCTCGAACTTATATCAGCTCGAGTCGTCTACGTGGCTAATTGTATAGGAGAAATTTTTTTGAAAGATTTCCTCATAATTTCTCGATTGTTGAATCAAAAATCTCGCTTAAAATTTACACACGCTTCCGGTATTCAAAAACCAGTCACTGGTCAAGTTGCAAAATATTCCCTATCATTTTTCCCCCTCTCAAAATTCCACTCTCTCTCCTCATGACTATATCTCTCGCACACAAAATCGCACTGATGGATTGATTTATTGAGGCTTTGCCAATGTAAGAAGGCCCCACGATGATTATAGATGATTAATTTTCGCGAGAGAAAAATAACCCATATATTCTGTTAGGACTTGAGTCGAAATGAGAAGAACCAAGGAAATTGGAGCTTAGGAAAACAACGCTTAAAGTGAAAGAGAGAGCGCTTACTGACGATCGAAAGTATCTCTAGAGGGCAAATTTTTATGAAGAAGAACACCAATTAAGGAATTAATTTGCCGCTCAAAGTAATTAAGCCGGTTGATCGATTATTACTAAATTTTATGCGACTACTTATTCATGCTAATGCAATCTTAATGATGTTAACTCGGTTGATAAATGGGTAGACTTCCTCGTTGGACCAAATTGATACTATAACAGTTGGTTTCCTAACAGGGCCCGGCGAAAAACATTGTTTAGTAAATTAAGAAACAATCGATAAGTAATTAGGAGTAAAATTTTCCTCTGTTAAATTGATTATAGTGTAGTACTAAAAAGTAAATGCGTCCAAAGTTTGTAATACTCTTATATAAATATATAAAAACCTTGTTTCAAGGATGGGGTACCGAAAAATTATGTTTTTCTTGTTAATGGTGTCCCGCATACAAAAAGTTTGGGACACACTGAGCTAGAAGTTCGATCAGCTCATATATGTGAAACGGCGAATCATAACGAAAGTTTCATTTACATTTTCAATGAGACTCTAATACTAAAATGAACAGCTCGAGAGTGAATTAACGATCTAGCCTTATTTAACTAATCCAAGTTACGACAAAATTAAATCGTATAGCCGCAAAATCGCAATCATCAAAGGAAATCCTGCGATCGGCCATTCACGAGGAGATACCCCACTCGCAAGAAAATTCAGACACTATAATTATTAGTGCCTTGGTATGTCTGATATGATAAAGATATCCTTCGAGTGGGCCGCGAAATATTCAAGAGTATGCCTCCACACGGGGGCTTACCGAGATTCTTTTCAGCACCATTCGAATTAAGATCATTCCAGTAAAACATATATTAAGCAACTGGATTTAAAACTTAATATAACACCGCTCTGTCGATAAAGTGTAATTATTAAACAAACATATAGCAATTTCATGCTTGGTACGCTACGAGTAAAATTTTAAAGGGGTGAGGAGCGCAACAAAACACATTTTTTCCGTTTACTGGGGCGCAGATCGACGGCGTTTTTTCTATATAGCACTTTTAGGTTTCGGCTTTCCTCTTCTCTCAATGACTGAGATACCTTGAGAGTGTGAAATGGATTTCACAGCGTAAAAAAAAACGATTATCGAGTGAGAATTTAATACGTGTTATTTTCTGGCGCGGCCAAAATTGGGTGAAATGCCATAACGAAGAAAAGAGCCGGGTGCGAATTTTCCTCGCCAGCGGCCCTTTAGTTAGCAATCTTTCAATGGGAAACGATTTTATAAAAATCGCATTACCGAAAATGTGGTTCCTTTGCTTGAAACTCGACGCGGTCAAAACTATCACGCTAAAACAAAGGGTTTTCAATGAGGCGAATTATAATAAATTATCTGGCCAACTATAATATATCTTATTATATTAGGAAAAACGTAAATAAAAACGAACCAAAATCTAAGTGCCATAGATTAATATCGAGATGGTTTTATAACTGAAAAGTAATTTTTAAAATGAGCGCTTAAAAATTGAAAAATAAGCGCTTCTGTTGGGCATATCTAATAGCCGTAACGAGTATTTGAAAAACCGTATGAGCATTTTGTTTAAAAGAAAAGAATTCTTCATTGGTTATTCGGAGAAAGTAGATTCTAAATTCTTCTGGATTATTTTGGAGAATCTACATTCAGCGAATCGCCATTGAAGACGGCTGTACTATTACCAAAATGCCCATATGGTTTTTAAAATTCTTGTTACAGTTATTGAATATGCTTAACATAATAATTGAATTATTTCAATTTTTAACTCTGAAGCGCTTATTTTTTTAACGTCTAAGTTATTAGCAATCTCCCAAATATATTGGGAAAGAAAACAACAATTTAAACTCTTGGCGTTTGCGAGAGCATATACAAGCAGCGTAAATGAGCAGGATGAGACTTCCCAAGAGCGCAGCGGTGCTCAGGAGCACCATTTTGGGAATGTCTGCGCCAATTACAAGAATACCCACGAATAGGCTGATCGATTTGGAAATGTATTTTGTTCACCGAACAAATATTTATGAATTATGAAAAGCTTCGGCTTTTTTTATGCAACGCCAACAATCTCTCAAAACTGAGATCGTGGTTACGATACTTTCCGAAGGAACAAACACACGTTCTATAATTTTTTCTCTGCCAAAATATTCCCCGTCAAAGATTCTGCGCCGCAATTTAGCTACTGACAAAAATAATGGGACGGATGCCACAATACATCATTTAAGGGATTCGAACACTAGCTAAAACGTCGTTTTCAATTCATCAACTGTAACTCATTACTGGTCGGACGTCGTTCCGATTTTATCACACCAACTACGAGAGGGGCGTTGAACCTCCCCGGATGAAAAAGGGCGAGATGGAGGACGAAACAGTTCTTCGCGCGTGTTTGACGTTCATAAAAGACCACGTGCAACGACTCTTGGATCATGTTTTCGCGTGTTCATTACGGGCTACATTTGGAAAAAATTACTCTCACCATAAATAAACGATCTTAAATAACGTCCCGTTACCTTCCTCTTTTAGCAAACACAATCCTCCTCCGTAAAATAAATAAACAGGGAACAATTATTGTTTGTATTTATACAAAACCGGCGTATAAACACCGGAATTCCATTCACTTCCATTGTTAAACCGAAAAAAAACCTTCGCGCCATGAAAAAACGAGGCCAACGCTCTACGGTCGATTTTCGTCTGTCTGTCGGACGCTCGCAGACTGCGTCGTTTGGAAAGCGCGTCCTCCACACCAGTTCTTCTCGTGGCCAACGCTAGGCGGCGAAGGGCGTGGGTGGGCCAAGGCGCCCTGTACATCTATCAAACATTTTTGAGCCTCAAGAAGTGCGTAGTCAAAGGCTCAGGACGGGTGGGTGGTGGGCGTGGGGGAGGAGGGAGGGGCAGGGAGAGTGGGACGGAGAAGGAGAAAGAGAGAGAGGGTGAGGAGAGTGCGAGGGTGGGTGGGCCAAGAAAGCTGGTCCCGGAAGCCAAGGGGGAGGAGGACTGCGGTCTGGCGGAGAGAGTGAGGACAGAGAGGGGTGGAGAAATGTGGAAGGGTGGTGGAGAAGAGGCGGGGGGAGGGAGAGGGAGACGGTGCGGTAAAATGCTATCGGTGGGCGAGCGCGGTCTTTTGGGGAGGGGGGGGGGGGTGGATGAGGCATGTGTTGTGGTGATGAAAGTGTTCAGAGGCCGGTTCTCCTCCTTCAGAATCCTCCCCACACCCAAATTCGCCCCATTCCCTCCTCCCCCCCACGCCTCCCCCCTCAGTTCCCTATCCCATCCCGCCGCCCCCGAAGCGCGCGGCTCCGCCATTGTGAGGACCTCATGGGGTGATACCACGGGGATCGGGTATTTCCCCCCTTCTCTTGCGGACCCCTCCCCTGCGACTTAGGGTAACTTCAACGGACCGCCATCCTCCCGAAACGATGCATATTCTGCAATACCTTGTACGTCACACGTTCTGGCAACGAGTCCGTTTAGAAAGTCGCAATTATCATTTAAACCTATTGGTTCCGTCTTGAAGAATCATTTTTTTAAATCCTGTTTACGGAGTCGTAATCACGGTTGAAGGATTTCGCTTTAATGCGACCAAAAAGTCGTCGTTGCCTTAAGTAGCGTAACCAATTACGGGATCTTCCAATCGAGTATCGGTAGAATCATTTTTAAAGACCCCCTTAGCCGTATCCATGATTTATGAAATGCTTCAAAATTTATGCCACTTCATGACTTTTTTCGGGGAGGGACAGAGATATTGTGAAAATAAGTGGTGAGAAATGAATCCGTACAATATAAGCGTCTATATGGCGTGGCGTAACTGTGGGCATACCGGTCTGCCCCTCTTTCGCGTGGGCTGATCTGAAAAATAAAAAGAAATTTTCCGCCAGGGGAACATTTATTATCCTGGCGTGAACTATCCGCTGACATTCAGAGGAGAAATGGAGATGGAATTAAGGGAGGAGCGGGAGAGAGGGAGGAAGAGAGAGAGAGAGAGAGAGAGAGATGGTGGGAGAAGGATGTAGTCGGAGGGAGGAGCGAGTGACTTATTATTTTTGTTGTGACGTAACTGTTTGGTCGTGCAGTGAGAGAGAATCGAGCCCACAACATCACTTTAGAGGGACATTTCACGAGCGTTACAGCTCGCGTAACAGAAATGTTGTTTAAGGTGACACCTAGTCCAATAAAGTGCGTAGTGTATAACGCTTTGGCTTAAAATCTGGACGCTCGTTTCACTTTGTCACAGAGAGTATAAAGTAGTCTAGCGGATAAGATTCTATCGGCGTGTGGTAGTATGTTTTAGTTTTTTTATTTCTTCCCCTCCGGCTGTCACGAGTAATTGCGTCCATCGATTTCATTATAATTTCGAAAGTTATGTCCCGTGAGATGCGATACCGGAGCATTGGCTATTTTACCCATTAAATAATTGACTGATTTAAAAGTGGTTCGCGCCTAAATTTTAAATTATTGAACATTACGATATACGTCAATATGTCCACCCACTATATTTACTTATACATAGAATGCCATTTGTTTGTTTCTCTAAATTATTGATCGAATTTCTCAGATTTTTATTTTTTCTAGAGGATATTACTTCATTCTACTCTTAAGCTTTTCCACAAAATTTAGACAATTGTATCTTGATAATTAATACATAACGCAAATAAGGTTTTAGGTTAATTCTGAAAGTAAGATTTAATTTAGGTGCCAAACCCGAAACTATCTCATAAAATAAACTTCGTATCTCAATCAATTAACTAGAACTAAGATCGTATATTAGACTATCGTTTTCCAAAATTATAGAGGCTAATTTTATTGGACGTCGAAAAGCCCAATATAATCCGCGGATGTCAAAATGGACCGCGGGAAAAGTTTACGACATTACAACTGACAGAAACAGTTTGAGCTACATTCGCCCAAGCAAAAAATAAGCTACATAGTATAGCGTTTACTGCTACTGTGGCATATTTTTACGTATTATTATGTGATTATGCACATTTTTAGATCAACAAAAACATAATTGCCTTCATGATGGATTTATGTATTGCAGTATTGTTTTTAATCAAGCATTTGTTAGGAATTCGTTATATTTAAAATAATTTTCGCAACATACGAGTTAATATAATACAGATTTTTTATCGTACTATCCATATTTATAGCGAAAATGTTTTTAAACTGCAAAAGGTTGTGAATTTGCCAAAGAATATATCTCGATGATACACAACGTAACTCTTAATAGTGGCGATAACGGCAGATGAGAATGATTTCATGGAATGCTAATATCCGGTTGGACCTGAACTCTTGACATGACAGCTGAAAAGTAGTCAAGCTACCAAAAAGGCCACTGTTGAAAAAATATGTTTTAGTTCAGCGAGGAACTCCTTCACGAAATTAATGAGATTGTTCAGGCTCTGTTTTTCGAAACCTCCGTCATATTTCTTCGTGGCGTTTTGGCCATTCCTACTAGTTACATTAATATTTGTTTAAAATTTCTGCTAACCGTTTCTGTCATGTGAATATGGCACGGTCTGCGCGCAAATATATGATGTCACTCTAGGCGAAATTCTCATAAATTCTTTTTACGGAACCAGGTTTTTCGTAAATGTAACGCGTATTATAGAAATCCACCTCTCTAATGGCTCATTTTTATTCACGTCGGGAACATTTCTTTTATCCGTACGTGTGCATGATTACACAAACATGTATGTACACACGCACATATAGAGACGTACGGCATGTATTTCAACTATGAATATTTATTTCATCTTCTTGATAGAGTTTAGGGTTAATTTTACATATAAAATTAATATTAGGAGGTATGCCAACATTGAATATTTCCACATCCGGCTTATATTTTTTCTTCCTTCCGAGAGTGTGACATTGTTTACAGGTGAAGGTAAACACGGCTTGCGGTAATTATAAGCAGTTGAACGTCTAGCGAGCGTCCAAAATCCGTCAGGCTCTCTGAAAATTGGTTAATACGATAAAAAAAATCGGTAGCGGGAAGATTTAATTTTATATAAGTCGTTCAACAAACGCTTATTGAGGCATTGGTCGGTATTCGGTTCGACGTTCGTAAAAACTGTATTTAAAAATGGTAGATGTCTATGAATCTCTTAAGTCTGAGAAATAATTTGAATAGGCTGAAATAATCTATTCCGACCTATATTTTTTTATGCCCTTCTTAAACTTTATGCACAGTATATCGTTTAATCACTACTATGCGAATTATGCGCTAATAAAATTCGCTCGTTCGTCGTTGGTTACATTTTGCTTCACGAGCAGCGTTTTAAGGACATTCAAAATAAAGAGAATCGCGCGAAATTGGTAGGTTACGAGAAAATTCAATGAAATCACAGATTTTTTTTGTCGGTGTTTCGTCGAACACGTAACGCTATTCCAACCACCACCGCAGTGATTTCGCGACGGAAATTCAATCACGATTCTACAGGCTTAGTCAAACTTCGCGGCGGATAAGATGAATCAAGTGATCTCCGAGAAATAACTCATTTGAAGGATGAATCACGCTGCTTTTTCCAACCTACGTCTCTAGATAATAAAGGGCCCTGGAATAATAACTTCGGTTAAAAGATTGAGGTCCCGCTCGGATTTCAATGGGGTTACCACAGAAAACATTTGCATGCTAAAAGCAATTCCGAATATTTTTGACCGAGTATACTTTCACCCTTTCCCCTGACTCGGAGAGGGACTCTTTCTCCCATTTCTCCCTCTTCGCCTACATATTCCCTCCACGCTCCAACCCAAAATTCTCCCTCTTCTCCAACCATGACCAGCCTTCCTCCCCCACCACGTCACCACCCCACCCTCACTAACCTACCCGCTTTTCTCAATCCGTTAGTGTTTTCTTTTTTCGATCCTCTTTTCTTTCCCTCGCCCCTTCGTTCTTCTTTTTATCCCATATATACGCGCACGGTCAACCTTTGTCAGACGAGGTTTTCACCAACGCGGGTTTGATTATTCGCGGTAAAAAAAATCCGACGCTATATTTAGGCAAGACGTATAAAATTTCATTATGCTGTCCTGGATTTGGCGCGCGCGTGTGTGCGTGTGAGGCGAGAAAGCTCGTGGACAATGCGAAAGTCTGATTTAAAAAAAAACACGGTATGAAATTTGCGTAACGCGGTTTTGCCTAACGCGGCCATTTCTACGCGTTGCGCAAATGGCCTCTTTTTCTAACATCTTCCTCTATATTTTTATCCCCGTATTTTACTGACACGGTTTTCCTCTAGCTCGAAGGTTAATACGTGTCTACGGTTTGAAACCCCACGCTATCACTCACGTAATCCCCGGCTTTTCCCTTTTAAGCGTTCTATTTCCAACCCTAATGCGGCGCTACTAGTCAAAGTAATACCTATGATTTTATGACTTTATCCGCGTAATTACTCTCCTCTGTAATTTCCTCCCACGAAAAGATTCCGGGTCGGACAGTAGAAAGGCAAAGCCTGTAATAACGATACAATGAATCCGATAGACTCCCTTCTGTCTTCCTCCCTTCTTTACGTTTATCCCTCTTTTCATCTACCCTTTTCACTATCCTATGTACTAAATTCGTTGCACAAAAACAGCGAGGTTCCTCTCCTTTCCTTCTCATTCACATTACCACTACCAACCCCTTCTACCAAGCTATGATGCGTCTTCCCCCCCCCCTCCCCACCCCACAGTTCTTCTCCTTCTCATTCCAATTCCCTTTAGCCTCGCACCCAATATTTCCTCCGTCCACTTTTCCACCTCTCACCCTCCCCTTTTTCTCTCTCTCTCCTCCTCTTTTATCTCCGGTCCCTCCCCACACACCTCTCTTTCTCTCGCTCTCTCATCCCCCTCCCTATCCCGCCTCTCTCTCTCTCTCCCTCCACTCACAATTTGCGTGATTACCACTCTGGCCAGCCATGGACTTATCAACCCTTGTCATCTCGCATAGAAAGTGAAACTCAGGCCAAGACTCGCTTAGCCGTCCTCAGACCTCTCCCTCACTCTATTTCTCCCTCCCTCCCTCCCTCTCTCTCTCTCTCTCTATATATATATATATATATATATATATATATATATATCCGCCCGGGGCCACAGTTCCTCCTCCCTCCATTCCTGGCGGTCGAGGCGGGGGCGGAACTGTTGAGGAACCATTAAACAAATGCGTCATTTATGGAGCCCTCTGACTTGCTCTCTTGAGACTGACCTCCCACTGCTCGTGTGTACGTATATCTCCTTCGCTCCTTCTGCTTCTCCTATCTCTTCTCATCTCCGACCTCTTTTTTGCCCTCTCTATCCCCCTCTCTCTCTATCTCTCTCCGTCTTCCTTTCCTCGTGTCTTGCGGAACTCTATTCAGCACTCGGGGAGGCATCGATGGTTCCGGGTACTAGGATGGCGAGGAGATGATGCTTCTGTGTCGATGCCCGCGAAAGGCTGAGATCGGCACAAGATATCCAAACGCTTTGACTTATAAATGATTTTAGAAGCGAGGGAGATTGTGAAAGTGTGTTTGAATTTCAAGAGTGGTTGCCATTCGTTGAGTTTCATAGCCATTAAAAATGTCAAAGCCGAGCTCGCTGGTGTACTACGTCCGACTTTTCTGCTCGACTTTTACTTTGAATCGAAAATACTTCTCGGTTTGAAAATCACTTGAGTTTTCTTCGAAAACGTGTTGGTCGGTATTTTTTAGCATCATTCGATTTAAAAATGCTCGCTTTATTTCAACGAGCGCGTATTAAATGAAATGTTTATGAATTTTGCTGTGAGAAATTTGACGCGCTTCTATTGCTTACGGGAAATAGTGAGCCCTTGAAATAATGCCGTAAAAATGAGGAAATAATTTGTCCTTATATGGAAGCGGGAGCAGGGACCGCGGTGAGCCTCAGCTACTCAAATAATGTAGCCTCTTTAAGAATATTATATCCGAGTTTTCGGTATTTTTTAGCAAGAAAAGTTCGTGCTGCAATTTTCGAATAAGATACTAGGAGAGTAATTATGTTTGGAAAGGACAAATTAAAAGAAATACTAAGAAGGCAGACTTCGGTGGAAGATTATATTTACCGATTTCGTACCGTTTATTCATTAATACTAGAAGACAAAGACTAATGACATTTTTGTTTATATATTTCTTCTTGCAGATTAGAATTTATTGCGATTGAGATCAATAAGGTATTTTATCCCTTAAGTAGGATAAAAACTTATACAATTTTTATGGAAACGAAAGCCTAATTTTTAATCAGCAATATATTTGCGTTAATAGTGTTCAGAAAGTAAAATATGTCATCATTCTAAGAATGGTATTTTCCTAAGTTTAAGATTCCATAAAATTATTATTTTCAGGCATCGGCTAATTCCTAATCAGTTTCGTCTATTGACAAGCAGCCAAAATTTAGTTCATTTGAAATTTGTATGTAATTCACTATAGAATAATGGAGCTCGTCTGATGGCTAAAAGGATATAAAAAATAAGTGGTTTAAATATAAAAATTTGAAGTTGTAAAACATTGTACTTTCAGAATTTTCTTCTGCGGTAAGCACAAGAACATTTAAGGCAATAAAAATAGATAGAAATTCGGTATTGCTGGAACAAATATTAAACTGTTATGATATAAATGAACAAAACAACCAACAAATACTACATTTTTCCCTATTTTAATGAATGTTAACTTAGGATAAAAAGTGATAGAATGTCTTTATGAGAGTTACTAATAAAATGACTACTAAAGAAATTTAGTTTTAATTAAATCAATTCTCAACCTTCAACCAAATTAATCAACGAATCCAGAATTCTGCTATAACTCGTAGAGTAACGGAGGAATAGCCCTATCTTAAATTGATTACTAATAATTTTTACAAAATTAAAACTCAATTAATTAACATTGAGCTTGCGGATTTACGGTAATAAACATCAGGAGAAATTTTCACCAGCTATATTCTGGTATTCGGATCTAGAAAAATCAATGAAAATCAAGTTAGATTCTTCTCAAATCTCGATACGCATAATAATTCCTTAAAATTTACATATAATTGCAGTGGATACTCTTCTAAATGCATTGCATAATTCATACAATTTTGCTAAAAAGATTTCTAAATAATAAAAATTTTCATCTAGGCAAATTAGCATTACTTTCCCTGCTCGATTACAAATCAACAATTACGCGGCATAGTAAGAGGAAATTCATCCCTTTTCTCAATCGTGGCCAAAAATAATTCACCACCTCTATTAAAAATATCTCGTCACCTTATTCGCCAAAGTTTTAGCTCGAAACGCATATAAACCGCACTTCAGTTATTGCAACATATATGTTAGCACTCGTGTTAGCCGTGGCATAATGGGGTATGTAGTATGGCACCTTCACCACCTCTACCTGCCGCACAACCATCTGATTACCAGCTTAGATCCGACTCCTTCATCCGCCTCAACTCACCGTGGTAATTAGCCCCTTCGATATCTCGCCAAGTGCGCCTCAAACATCAGGGCAAAGGGAAAAAGGTCAACGTCCTCAGCGTTGATTGCTAATTGGATTTTCTCTCTCTCTCTCCATCCATCCCTTCTCTCCATTTCCCTCCTCACTCCATCCCCCTCGCTCTCTCCTCCGCTCCTCAAACAGACTATCACTAATACACACTTCACGATTTACTCCTTAAATGAAGCCCGTTTCAGATCGATTTATACATTGACTTAAGGGGGTGGCAATGCATGTCCCTCGCGGGGGAGTTGGGTGGAAACGGGGTGAAGTTGGGGGTGGACGAGTTGGATGCTCTCTTTCCCTCGGGTAATCGGACGGGTTAACTGGGACAGGAAATGGCACTCGGGGTATCCAGATGCCGGGCAATAAAAACCGAGATGGTGATGGTAGAAAGGCAAGATGCGGAGGAAGTAATCAGAAAAAGAGGGAGAGGGTGAGTGATGGGGTGGGGTGAGGGAGTGGGGAAGGCGAGGGGGGGGGGGGTGGAAAGGGTGAAGGGTTGAGAGGTTTAGGGGGTGGAGTGGGTAGAAGCATTTGCACTTATCCTTGAAGGTAATCATGTGACCCGGACGCTAATTGAGAGGAACCTCCGCGCTGCTTTGCCTATAGATAGAGTGAGACAGTGCTACTACCTTTTGAGGGATGTTTAAAGAATCTTCGAGGCGTAGGGAAGGATAAAAATGCGTCGTTTATCGATTTAATTTACATTAAGTTTCCAATTAAGACCGAGATGCTTTTTTCCCTGCGCCAAAGATATCCTCGTGGTCCCGATTATCTCTTATAAAAGCGTTGGGTATGCATCATCTAATTAGCTTATCACGTGCCAGCTAAACGCACGTGCTCCCTTTAACAAGCACGCGAAATAAGATTTGAACCCGGCGTTTAAGATCTAAAAATAGAGCGCTGATATTATGCACTTCAATATGTTTTTTCTAAATATTTTGTTTCTGTAACGCGTGATTCGCAGACAAAAAAAGATAAATTTTATGTTGGCTTAAACTATTACTTTCATACGTATATATTCATTCGCTAAGCGATTTTTAGCCGCATCACGCAACAAGAAATTCAAATGTGCAAAAATGAGAATATTACCGAATGACGTGTTTCATAAACAAGATTTTTTCCCCTATTCCTGCTGACCGTGTTGCATACAATGCCGCATTGGCAAGCCTCGCGGAATTTTAATGGCGGCGCGCAGGCGAGAACACATGTGGGCTGAGCCATAATGAGAATGGCGGAATGGGCAAAGGAAGCACTTCTGTCGCTCGTGTGTCTCGAAAACGTTCCTTTGGCTTTATTTTTTAAGGGATGTCAGAGGGAATGGATGAAAATTATGATTCAGTGGTGAAATGAAGAAGCTTTACGAAGCATTACTGCGGTCCGTGAGCGTATACACATGTTAATGCGTAAGTATATTCTGTCTAAAAGAACTGACGCATTCACGCATACATTTCGGAATATATAAATAGGGGGATAAGCGCGGATAATTTTCATTGCTATACATTTTAGAGTTTCATAAAAGTTCAGATTGTGAGAGTTAATAACAATTTTAAACATTTACGCACAATTTTTATCGTACTATATTATTTACTTAACTGACTAGGTATGCGTAATTTAAAAATGTTATGTATTAGCCCTAATATTATAAGATCCCAGACAACGTACACTGAATAACTTTCATAAAAACAAGTGTATAGTCGCATATATTTTGAGAAAGTGAAATTCCCTACAAAGCATTGGAAGAAAATATCAATATAACTCGCAGAATACGTGAATATATAAACATAATATTTTTGATTTGCTGCAAATTTAAAATAGAGAATTTTCTTTACGGAAATGTTTGTTACGTTATTAACAATGCTTCCATGATTTATTGCCAATCAAAGAGTTTTTTTTCTTATTTTCAAGAAGTATACAAAATTTCTTTAAATTATAATGCTAATCAAAGTAAGTTTGATATTTTTAGTATAACTACTGTAAATGTTACCGATTTTATATATTTAACCACGGAAATTGCATCTTAACTATGATAATCTCTTAATTTTTCCATTCTAATCGCTTCAAATGATATTCTGAAAAAATTCTTACCTTGGAAAAAATAAAAATTACCATAGTTATACATCGTCATCTACACCGCCCACAAGATCAACCAATTCACTTCAATAATTTCAGCATATGTAAATCACAATCTTTTTAACATCTAAAGCATTAACTCCACTTATCATCAACAAAAGGAGCATACCGTACAGGTTAAATTACAGAAAATTCACTAATAAACTCTTTCTGTGCAAATGCTTAACTCCCTAACCTTTTGTGTGCCCGCACCCCCACAGCGATCCATGGTAATCCCGCACCCCACCATAATTTTTTCAATTGTTAATAATTTTAGTTTTTAAAATTTTAACGAATTATTAAACGTATAATATTTAAAATCAAATATAATTATTACAAATTACATTTTAAACTCAACCTTTTCTCAAAGACACAATAAGATTGTAACACAGGTGAGGCGACGATTAGGCAATTTATTACAATGGAATCCTAACCAACAATTTCATAATAATTTTCAAGATTGTTTCTTTTTAAACAATTTTTAATGCTGTATTCATCTTGAACTTCAAAATAACCTCTCTGTAGCGGATTATCTCAGCCTTCTCACGAAAAGTAGGGCCGAGAGAACGACTCTGTTATAAACATAATTAAAGGCGGAAAAATATAGCGACAATATGTCTGGGCATGGCAGTTTAAATCGCTTTGTAAACAGACCTCGAATAGTTATTATGGTTTGTTATTTCAAGGAAACGAATGTTCTTCAGCATCTCGCTATATATCTAATAAGAAACGTGGACGCATTAATACACACACTAGGACAGCAGCTGGTTAGTATGGGTTGTTCAAAATGTTATCTAAGAAAATAAATAAATAAAGAAGTCAAATTGCAAGATGTTCCCCCCGCACACCTTGGACCCACTTCCCGCACTCCCTGGACCATCTTCCAACACCACCTGGGGGTGCGAGCACCCCCAATTAAGAAGCCCTGCACTAGAGGGAAATTTATAGGTTCCTGACTGAAAATTACATTGAGCTCGCGTGATACGGTGGCGGCCATTGACGTAATACTACGTTCTCCATACTAGTCACAGGTTATTCACTGTCACTGTCGTAATATTCCGTTTAGAAATTTATATAATAAACAATATTATTCGCAGAAGATGAAAGGTTTCAAATGAATACAGAAACTACATTGTTGTGTTCTAAAAATAATGAGTTTAAGAAGTTTACGAAACTACATGTCAAAATCATTATTTTAAGCTATCTCAAACACATCTGTCAAGTGTGACTTACGCAGTACTTCATTATTCCTCGCTCTGCACATTCAGAATATACCCAATAGCTTTTATGCGCATATTAATAGCTCGTAGAATAACACTTACACTTTAGGTTTGAATTAAAATATTAATACTCTCTCAAATCTGTAATTAAAAGAAATTTGCTTCAATATCGATTAGCAAATTCCCAATTTTAAGAGAACGCAGCAAATAATTATTAGTAGTTAGTAGCATTCCTTCTAATAAATTTAATTAATTAAACTGGTTTTAGATACAAGTTTTTTACAGGAATGCTATATAAGGCATGATTGGAAAATATAATGATATTTCTTTCCACAGCTTATTCGTACCCGTTGGCGTTTCATTGATAAAGAGACTGCACCTCGTCACGAAGTTTGAAAGATGGAATGCAGCCTTGGGGTTAACAACGTTTAGCATATGCATATGATAATCACGACCCATTATCTCCAGATCATCGTTTCCGTTTAAAAAAGCTGTCGTAAAATGGATATTAGCATAGTCATACTAAATTGGTCCTTGAAACTAATGAAATACGATGGAATATAGATGCGATGCAGATCAGCAGAGGCAAATTAAGGACTAGAGTAAAATAACCATCTTGTACCACGGATCTCATTTTAACCTCATCTCGAATAATTTTTCTGGTGACGTTTTAAAACGCTTATTAAGATCTTCAGCCGCTAAAATTGAAACTATATGATTTGACGATAATAAACGATTTTTAAAGTGTTCGCAGATTAAATGCTCATTTGTCTTTCTTCTCCAAGCTCACAACTTATTTGAAGAGAGATTACTCCGTTATGTGTTTTGCATAAAGCGTATCTCCTGAGCCAAATTGTGTTTATCATCGAAAACTCGTGCATATAATGATACGTGGGTTCTTCGCTGACATGCAAAATCGATAGAATAGCTTCAGAAAAATAGCAATTAACTTGTATATTAAACGGTATAAGCTTGACTTCAATTTTTGCTATTGAAAAGACGGTGATCTATCAACATTTTTCGAATAAAAATTATCATGCTGTGTCCACTAAGTATAACGTGTTTTAAATAATTTAAATTCGTGTTCCAGGTTATTTATTTAAAAAATCATAGGATTTTAGATGAATTCTGCAACAATAAAAATTAGTTCAGTATTATTCATTTCATCTAAAGTAGGGGTTCATACATGTAAAACAGAAATGAGCCCCTTTCATTACTTTAATTCGGCGTATGACTCGTGAACGAGACGATCGCGGAGTGACAGAGGGATGTGTTACGCTATAAATGTGCTTAGTATTAATGAATAACACGTTAGTTAAGAATTTGCACTAAATATAAACAATTCGAAGTTGTTCGTTTCATTTCAAGCCAAATATTTACGTTCATTATTGTAACATGTGGGCAGACTTATAATTATCAACATAATTCACATATATATTTTAGTTTGTAAATAAGATGATACGATATATTCAATATCTTAATTCGTAAAACGCCTTTCAAAGAATGTTTAAAAAAATATGGTGACGATTAATTGAGATGTCAATGCAATAAAGGGCTATCCGTCCATGGTATCTTACAGAAACACGTGCCATGTCATTGGAGACTTCTTTGTGATGTTTTTTAACTGGGCTGCTCGCACGAACAGATTTTAATCGACGATGCTCGAACAATTCAACGGTCGAGACGTTCAAAGATGATAAACATCCTTTTAAGAGTGTATCAATCACGGGGAACTCGACAAAAAATACAATATTTTCCTCGTTATATTAGCAAAATCACACGATAATTTGAAGCTCGTGCGACTGTCTGTACCTAATTAAGGCTGTCCCATTCGTAGCGGGTTTTAATGGTTTAACAATTGTTTATTGGCTAGTTACTTTGTCGCACGATCATATATATACAGCCGCGGTAGTTCCTGTACCTGGTACAACAATTGAAAATTGGTAACTAACCATCTCTGAGTAAAAATGACGAGTAATGAAATGCTCTAATTTATCAACGATTCACTGATAAAAACTATTCCAAGTTCAATACTTCTAAGAAGTCAAAATACATAAATGTTCTCACTCTCTTAGCCAAAAAAATATTCAATAAACAAGATGTGCACTTCGACTGCAAGGCATCCCTCAACAGTAGTGATTCTTTGAAAGCCAATTTAAAAATTCCTTTTGAGAAATAACTTAACGATCCGCTAACAGTAAATAGCTACTGTTTACATCGGATTTGCAGCAACTTCTCGTGCTTGGGTTTCCTAAACTTATTACGGATAATGGAAAGATATAATATGTCAACTTCTGAAATTATTATTGCCTTTATTGAAAAGGGTTGAAGAAAGCTCATTTTGGCAACAGTCTCATAATTCAAAGATTCGTGCAATTTTATAAAAAAGAGAACGATTACACTGAAAATTCTTTCTGTCTCTACAAAAGTTGTATGTATGTATAATCATCAAAGCAGTCAATACCATATGCAATTGATTTGCTCAATGCTTTCCAGGGACGGAACCGGGTGAATTGTTGATTAAATTTCAAATGCTACTTTTTAAAATCATGTGGGAAAATGGAATTTAGCTACGGGAGAATGAATCGATTTCATAATTTCTACAATTATTTGTTGAGTAGTTCACGACTAACTTCGAAACAACGATTAACTTCCGGCCTTGGAGAAAGTTTTTATCCTAAGTCTCAGATATTCGGTTCGAATCCCGCCAAGGGTATGACTGCATGAGTTCTTTTTTGTCATCGCTGACACGCTCATTGTAAAAAACTATAAAATTCTGAGCTAGTTAAAAAATAAATGGAGTAATCGCAACCACGTCCTATGCAAAACCCGGAACACATTAATGTACCACAACTAGAGAGATTCCTTCTCTTAAACGAGAGTAGAAAATTAAGTCTGCAACGAGATGTTTTTCTATAAGGTTACCGTCTCCTCTTCTCCGAGGAAACTCCATTTACGGTGTCCATAGCCATTAAGAGAGTTAACCATTTTTGGCGTATCTGTGCCATTTACCCACTCCCGTTTCCCTCAAAACCTTTTAAATGTCCTTTACCCCACGTGAATCATTAACACTTCTCCTTCAAGGTTTTATTTCATTATGACAAGACCTTTTGCGAGAATTTTATATGCAGATCATTTCTCGAGGAATCCCAAAAAAATTATGTTTCATAAATCTCCGAAGGATGATTATCTCGAAGCACTTCCGTTAATGCTATGATGCGTTTCTTTAACCCATAATTGGGGACGGAAAAAATAACTCTGGAGGTCGACAAATTACTCGAATGGCGACCTCGTATAACTAGTTGAAAGACAACTACCGAGATTCGTGCCATGTAATTCCAGACGCGAGGGAAAAAATTGAAAATTTTTCTGACGGCCTTGGCTCCGTTGATCTATATGTCATTTGGAATCTTGAGAAGTTTACATAAAATGTCAACGTATATTTATTTCATTGTGTATACATAGTTTTTTTAAGCCGACGAAAATCATTTGACCTCGTCCGGTAGGAGTTTCCCCATTAAAATAATCGTTGGAATGTCCGTGATTTAATAAATTTCAGTTTTTGAAGGCTCCAATTCCATAAGAGACATATTTCAAACGAACAAGGGAAGTTAAAAAAACTATTCCGAAAATAAATTTTCAAGCTGACTGAAAACGGGCGGGTTTACGAATGGGCTTAATAAGGCCGAGGAGACACCGCTTTACAAATAAATAAAAATCAGCAAAATTATGCACAGAAATTAACAACGCTTAATACGTTAAAGGTTTTCCTATGTTTAGTTTACTTATTTATGTTAGCATACCAATAAATTTGCCATACACTACTGCATAAATCGGTGAGTTAATACCAAGGACGTTTGCTTCATAGCTCAAATACCATTTAAATTATTCTGACCGTTTTTTGGCTAATACAAGTTAGCTCGATTAGCAACCAAAGAAATAAAAATATACTAAGCGAAAGCATGTTCCTGTACTGCTATGTTACCGATAAGAAAATTATTTTTCTACTTTGCAAACGGATTTTAGCAAAGGAGAAAGAGCAATATAAATAATAATGACACCATTCACGAAAATTAATGGGTTATATTTGTTTGTTCCTTCGAATGCCGTACTGCCGGAATTTTTTCACCGGTTCACGAGAACAGTAAACATAATCCGTGGCCATGTTTTAATTCAAAACTTTACTAATACCTTATCGCGGTTCAGCGAAAGAGTTACCTGGCTCCGTTAATCTCTACGCATTATCGTTTCATCGCAACTTTTCCACGTATTGCAAGACTATCCTCCTACTATTTCGACACGTATAAATCATCATCAACCGCCTTTCTCGAGCAGCCGCCGGATGAAGGTCCCTCCCGAATTCTTCCAAATTTCACGGTCTCAAATTACATTTTCAATCCCCGTTCGTCCTTGAGCGTTTCCTCTTCGATCTCCCAACGTCCCTCGAGATGCATTAGATCGTTCCGAACAACCAGAATCGATAGCCTTCTTTCCTAAAATAAGCGGTCGTTTCCATTTCGAAATTTTCGAACTTTAAATTATGTTTGTTCGGGTTACCCTTTTAATTTTCGGCCCCTTGGGGGCGAAACCAAGTCATGCACTTCATCATGCTTCAATGAGTTCTTCGAAGGGGATGGATGATTCTATCGCTGGCGGAACATATTTCGCATTCTTAAAGCCGAGTCAAAACTTCTGAGGCGTGAATGTTCGGGAAAAAAATCGAGCGATAGAAATTCGATAGAAAAGTGACTATAAAAGGTATATCATAATGGGACATGCTGCATAACCTCGATAACTCGAATTCCTCCCACTCGAGCGACACGTTTTTCTTGCGTCGGTTTTCAAATTCGAAAAATGGACGGTCTGGTTATCGAATCTTGTATCTCTGGAAAAATTCCCGTAGGAAAGCAGCGTTGGAGATTCCCCGTGTCAAAGGTTTATCAAATTCCGAGTTCTATAAATGAGTCTTACTCAACACCCACGTGTAGAACAAATGCGCCGCAATTCATTTTAAAACTTCCTTCGATATTCATGACGAAATAAGTCTCCAGCAAGATTCTAACATATGGGGAAGGCAAAAAGTTCTAGATATAAAGAACTCTAGAGAAGGAGCTCAAGCTATATTGCGAGAATTCCCTCGAGGGGAGAAAACGTCTAATTCGAGATAAAAATTCTAGCTATATCGGTTTCACTATGAGCTCAAGACGCGGATTTAAGGCGAGTTCATCAACTGGCCCCTCGATTCCGATCTCTTTTGTTCGTACGAAAAAGTGGAACGCGACCTTGGTCTCCTCGAGCAATTTTGAGAATGCGTAAGCCTTACCCGATGAACAAAAATTCTTACACGATAGAGAATCGAAGGAAAGGAGGGTAATTCATCGGACGGGGGAGGGAAATAAGCATTCAAGCCGAGATTGGCGAAAGCGGCGCGGATTCCCGGCCGATAGGCGTCCGCTCCGTGCGTCACGTCTGAAGGAAGGAACAAAAACTTCGCCATTATCGGCTGCACGTGTCTCTTATACCGTCGGCGTCCGATAGGATATTAGCGATTGCCAAACAAGCGGCGTTCACATAGAAGCATACGCCACATTTTGCGAAACTTTCGATATTAATAGAAAGAATGCGTGACTTTTTTTGTCGGAACACGGGGCATGAATCGATAAATGATCTAGTTAACTCCTGTGGACGTTAAAATGGTTGAGTAAGTCAGAAACGCATTATAACACAAGGTTGCGGCTATTTATAGGTAATTTACCGACAGTTAAATCTTAAAAGAACTTTCTTTATGGAATGCTCAACCTTTATACGGAATTATAACTTACTTAAATCATCTACAGGATTCGATCCATAAGGTGATCTGGATGTTTTATTCTTAAAAATTTTCGTTCTACAGTTGATTGCGATTGAGATCGGGCGCCAAATTTCTTTTTCCGATGAAAATTTTCACAAACATACAAAAAATGCACACTCCGATTCTAATCCATAAATTACAATAATAATGTTCAGAAATGGAAACAGACGATCAACCGCCCACCTTTAGCCGTATATGGCGATGGAGAACGATTCATATAGGTAGGTCTTAGAGCAACAGCTGGGATTTTTATCCCACCTCCAAAGCTCGCGACGAGATCACTAAAAGAGCACCTTTTCAATCATCTTCGTGGCCAGCTTGTCAGTGAAAAAGAAAAAAAAATATTTATAAAATCTCCTGGTCTACTCCGACCCCTACGCACGAGACGGTTTGGTGATCCACGTCACCTTGAGATCGTACTGGACCATAAGGTTAAATTCCATCTTACTTCCTGCATTCCCGTCCCGCCACTCCCTCTTTCCCCCTCCAAAACGTTCTAATAAAGGATTTGCGGAAGTCGTGATCCATATTGACTCCGTGACATTTTGTGGCCATCTCATAGACGAGGGTTGGAAGGAAAAAAACGTTATTCACGACTTAGGAGACGCGTGACGTGTCGCGTAGATCCCAGTTGTAATCTGCAAAGCCGTATGGAACGCGGTAACGTTCTTGAAGGGAACGATTCGAAAGGGGGACGTTCGCGTGATCAGAGAAGTGGGGTAACGCGGAAGGGTGGTCTGAAAACAAGATGGATTATTAAAATTGACTTTTATAGTTAAGTAACGTATTCATGGCACGCTGAATGTCGATAAAATTTAATTTAAGGTTTCATAGCGCATATTTAATCATTGCCACACCTAGCATAACCTAGTATTCGTCGTAGGCAATCTTGAAATTACTATGTACCAACAATTTCCATAAAAATGCTGGGAAATCCAGATGGAAGTTTTTGTAACAAAAGGTCGTCTTCAATGGCGATTCAAGTAGAGTAAGTTTCTATAAAATCCTTTTACTTTCTTGAATCTACTTTCGGTGTTACGACTGACAACGGTTACTTAGTAGCCTAATGCGCATCCAAACTAAGGGAGCCATAGGGGAACATACCTTGCTAATTGTATTTCATTATTAGAAATATTTCTATATTTGTATGATGAATTAAGTGTCCTAAACTGTAAAGGTTTAATTCGTTAGAACGTAGACACATGTCAACAAATAATTTTATCCATCTAATGACTGTCTTTAAATATACTGAAATATGCGGAAATATATATAATATTCGGACAATGAGACTACAAATAGTTGTTACACTTATAAACAATTACACAGGTCAAATTTCCACGATATCCTAGGTACTAATAAATTAGATGTCGTTTAATTTGGTCATTCAGATTAATCGATAACATTAATCGTCTGATACCAATAACCAGTGATAATAATGAGCGATATACTTATGCTATATCCAACTTCTGTAGAATTAGTGAATGTGACATATCCGGCTATTTGTTTTCCAAGTACATCGATTACATCCAGGAAAAGTGCAATTTAATGTTTATTTATAAATTTAGGCGGAAACTTAGCTGGCGTAAAAAATCTGCTAAGTCAAGTCACCATTCGCAATTTCTGAATGAATTCAGTCTGTATAAACTTCTTGAATGGGCTACATGAAATGCAAAAACATTTTCTAAACCATTTCATCCTATGCCAAGTGGTGGAAGTAAATTTGCTGAACTGTGAAAGCTACACAACGGAACATTCATTCCTGTTTCTAATCGCAAACAATGTCATAAAAGACACAAGTAAACTCATTCAATGTCAAGTATATAAAGAACCGGATCTATCACAGCACGAGGAAAATCCGTTATGAATGCGTGATTCATTTTCTATTCCGATTTAAATCAAAGTAATGAAGGGTGTCAGAAAAAGCTCAACCTAATTTAAATAATATTGGCACCATAACAGCTTTTTTACCGAGGTGAAGGTAGCGAAATACTGAACTTAAGCGTGGCTAAAGCTCATTAGCTAAAATTCTTCGCGTACCAAAACAAGCGCAAACAAATACACAAAATTAGAATTTAAATTCTAATTTTGTTATCACGAGCATAAAATTAATAGGAGTCGTGAAAAACATTTATGTTTATAAAATTCTGATAGTTTAATCGTTGCAGGAAGGAATAAATTTTTTCGCTTAGAGAATTTCAATGCTATTTTCTTCCTGAATTGAAAAGGTTTTCATGAAATAAATAAGAATTTTATGTTCGAGCCTTAACCTATTTATGGCTGACATTTTATAAACTATATGTTATCCCGTTCTTTTGCAACCGTATAAATATGCATCAAGTTTTTTCTCATTTAATTCGCTGCCTGATAACAGAATTTATACCAACCTTATATGCAAATAATGGCAGGTTAAATCGCTTCCCTATAATTCCAGGAGTGATTTTTGAATGCGTCATTTTTAGTTCAAACCAAAGGAAAAATCCAGGTGCGACGCTGTTATATCGGAAATAGTTATACTTTACCCCTTAAATGATTATTTTTGGCGACAAGCAGGAAATATTTTCCAAGCTAAAACCTTTGATCTGTATTGGCTAAAAAATTCATCAAAGACGAACTTTGAGAAAATAAATATAAATCGAAACAGCGTCTTACATTATAATGGAATTATATTGTTTTTGCATGCCTAAGAATTGTTTCCCACAACGGAAATTTGACGATAAATTTGGATATCCGATTAATTATAAGGCAAACAGGTGTTTTATTGTGCATTATGAACACTAATTTTATCTTATGAAAGCTTTATTCGTGATTCAATAAACGCGTGTTCACTCAAACAAACGCGTGCGCATACACACACATTAATGCGTTTTTCTATAGTAATTCCTATGTACGATGTTTCTTAAATACCAGAAATTCCAACTAATGTTGGCGTGTGCTTTAATAACTGTCATATTAAATTAGCTGATATTTTGCTGAATCAGTATTTGGTCGAGATTATCAACGTAAAAATGATTAAATCCTGCCCACGTCTTCTTTCCACAAGGATGTTCTAGTTAAGTGTGATTTCTACCTTCTTCATAGTAATATTATTGTGTAATCACTAACATTAATGGATCTCAGGCAACAAATTAATCGTACAGATTTTTATATAATAAAGCTGTAAGTACTCTACAATAATGCGTATATAAGATGGCCCCTTGTCTGACCTATGTCACCATATGGCAATTTTCAGCAAAAATAACACTCATACAAGATTCGGAATAATCTCAGGTGGATGAGAATTATTTTCATTTTGTTTAACACTTTTACATAAAACCTCTTATTAGATGTATTATCATATTTTGTGTGTATTAAAAATAGTACATTTGTATCATAAAATGTCCGACAGAAATGTAAGGAGCTCTAAGTTCTTCTATACGTCGTTTCGTTTTTAAGAACGCATCTTTGATGCACAGCAACGGCTTATTGTATACTTATACATACATACTATGCTTTGAGGAAAAAATAGTGTATCGTATTAGCTCACATGCATCTATTCTAGAGGGTGTCCCAAAGTTACCCCCAGGTGTTAATCCGGAGCAACTAAAATATATCTATATATTTGTTTCATTAAATATATATGGTTTATTAAATCTTCATAATTATTTCTAATAACGTGAGCATCATGTTGGGTGTCCCATAAATAACTTTAATCCTGGGTATTTTGAGTTGGAAATGCGATTGCATATGTTTTACTTTAGATATTACTTTATCAGATTAAAAATGGGTTACCAGAGTTATTTCACAATAGAGGAGCAATAATAATTGTTTGTGTCACTAAACCCATGCTACGATAGATGTATCATCAAACTTCACCCCCTTTCATATCCATGTTAAAAAACGATTGCATATATACAGATGTTTTTGTTTATTAAAAATAATTGCAACTATGTAAAACATATACGTAAAAATGTCTTAGAATTTTATATTCAACCTGAGGGTAATTGAAGTTTTTGAGGCACTATGTAAATGCCTATTAGATCAGGAGGGCCCAAACTTTGATATGCCAAGATTTACTTTGATTCTGTAAACTCTTCTACGGGCTACTACATTTTTTAAACATATACAATACGGTATCGTTAATATAAGTTAAATGCAGAAATAACCGTAAAGAAAGCATTTATTAAACACCATTCATGAAGGTCGACAACTCGAAACCGAGAGGCGTAAACAATCTTTAAGATGTTCATTGGTGGGTACATTTCTGGTTTTCGATTTAATTAGGTTCATATTAAAAAACATTGATTCACATAAATAATTGTAAGGAAAATATACTTTTAAAATAAATGAAAGTTTTTTATATTTGAAAATTGTTCATAAGAATTAAGTTTCCATAAATCTGAATTGTGGAATCTCGCTATATAAATTTGCAACTTAACTATTTCATTTTCCAGATGTGATGCATCCATTTTGGACATATATTTTGCTAGAAAGTTCTTCTATGTCAATTTCGGCGAAAAAAATTTTAAATGGGCTAGAGGTCTTTAAAATACATAAAACGCCCTTAGAACTCAGTTTTTAATTTTTGTAGCAGCTGGCTGCCTCCGCGGACAACTCCAATCTTCCTAAAGGGAATACACCACCCTCTTTTATTCTGTCGTCCGCAACTGGTAATTTAGGATGGATCATTGTAAAGAATTTGTTTCTTTAATTCAAATTACCTCAATTTTTATATTAAATATTTTATTTATGGTTTCCAGATAGCAGAAAATCGTCATTTATGTATCCACACACATTTCACTGTAAAAGCCTTCGGAAACTCGAGACAAGCAATGGGATTGCGTGCGCCTGTGTCATGAACCGCAAATTATTTTTCACTGCAAGTACCCCTTTTATGTCCTTCGCTATTTATTTTGAAGTCACTCTGCCGAAAACCAAAACTTTCACTTATAATATTAAGTGTCTTTTAAATCACTGTTTACTGAATATGTGGGTAAATATGCTGAGAACCGCAAATTTCGAAGATTATCCTATATAATTTTGTTCTTTATTTTACGATGAAATAATTGCAGCATATCCTATACAACTATTTTTAGATAAACAATATATTTTATCTCTCTCTCCATTGAATTTAAAGCTTTATATATTGCTAACAGTCTAATCCACGACATTTTAATTTCAAATAAATGCGATGTGACTTATTGTATTACTCTTCGTTTAAGGCCCTCACATTCATGGATAGATATTTTGCTATAGTTCCAGTGTTGGCGCGTATATACCTAAAAAGACTACATGCAATTATTGATACCATTAGTTAGACATTAGTTATAATTTATTATTTAAGGAGAATGGAGATTTCTCCGCTGTCATGTGAAGAAAAACGCATGATATAGAAAAAACACTCAAAGTTTAAATTTATTCAGCTTAAATTTAAAAGGCAGTTAAGTACAAAACCGTAGAATTTACTATTGAATTTGTCATACAGACGTAGATTAATATGTCGGTCCTATTATTTTTTGGAGTTAAAACGTATACTTTATTAAAAAAACCTATCAGACCGAAGGAAATGAAATTTACTCATCATATAGTTCAGTAGATATAGTCACGTTAACGCGAATTTAAAGAAAAAAATCTTTCGTCTTTTCCCCATTTACGGAAGCCGCGTCCTAATTAGTACAAGGAGCAGTTTATAATTATACATGATAAATGGGTACGCGGGAGTCCCAAGCGAACACGCCCAAATCGGTATCCAAACCCGCGATCTCTTTTCTGCGGAGCAGTCACGCAATTACGACTGCTACGGAAGATAATTTAAGAAAGAACATTGAAATTTAATTATATAAGAGTAAAGATGGCTGCAACATCGTTTTACTGAAATTTCCTTGTGCAGAAATTGTATCGATTTAAATCAAAATTTGTACAGCCTATATTTTTGTTATCCATTTCTGCGATTAATTTCATATGAATAGTTATCATTTCTATTGATTTCACTATGGGGAAAATAAGTGAAGCTCAATTTTTGCCACTTTTATGCGGATACATAAATTGAAATTTTGAAGTTTTTGCCGGTGACATTTTATGCATTAGTGAGAATTTAAATATCTAATTCTATGAATTCATAAGTACGTGAGATAGATTAAATTGTCGAATGCGTATTTTTTAAAGAAAATTGCTATTCTCTTTTCTAAAATTAGATATTAGAGAGATATAAGCCGCATTAGGAATTATGCGATAAGAAAATATGTTCTGATCGTTCGAGTAACCGACTTCCCTTAGTTGGTTAATCGGATAATAACCTCCGACGCACAAGGAAATTTGATTTCTTTTTGGGACTCGTTAAAATGATCAGCTAGCGCTCTTACGATCGGTGCCACATAAACGAAAATGATGAACAATACATCTGCTGAAAGTTACCTGAATAATTAACGACGAAGAACATTTTAATTAAAAGAAACTCTTAACCGCAAATGAGCGGTTTTCTCGGATCTGTTAATACGTACGAAACGGAGTGTAAAGGAAGTAAATCTTAGTAGTAGATCTTAGATGTAGATGTTTGACGTTTATTTTAATTCATTAAGATGAGCGAAAAAGGGTGGAGAGGAAGGGGAAAAAGACATCTTCCGCGTCTTCCATGTCCTTGGGTTTTCGTAGTCAAACGGATGAGATCCCCTTATGTGATACGACCGGTCAGAGCATCCATTCCAAAACAGCCTAACCTAGTTCCACTACCCGAGCAAGTGGTTGGTTTTTCTGTTCCCTTTGCCCTTGCCCTGAGGTTGACCAACGCATTGTGGCTATGACGCCGGGAGGCGCGTAGGAGTGGGGCCAACCAAATGATGTAGCCATCGTCCGATGCGGCGTTGCCAAATGAGACCGCGTTTTCCTCGCTTGGCAAGGTATACAGGTTTTTTGGATCTCGATTCGGCTTTGAGCCAATTTGTCTCTTTCTCTTGCGCGAGAGATATACCACGGGAGTTGCGTGGTAAAATCTTACAAAAAATGGAATAACGAGGTGGTCTCAGAATGCGTATGACTTGTGCCATAACCAGAGATGCCGGAGGCGTACCAATATTTCCACATCAGCGATCCTCGCAAAAAAATAAATTTTTGCGTGGTATCCGTAACGATGCTGATATTTTGATGTTCGAAATCCTGCTGATTGCATGAAGGGATAGATTAAGAACGTAGGAAGACATTTCTAATTTGGTGGCATGTTCGAAGGTGTGAATGGGCGCCTGGAAACAATGGAGTAACAACATTGATTGGAATTATTTCTCATTTATTAGTAACGACAGGAAAAAAAATTAAATCGGAAGAATATGTATTTTTACATGCATAAAAAATACCACAAAATCTTCTACTGTATTTCAAATTCATAAAGGCAACAGCGCATGAGGCTAAGGGAATTGCACTTTTCCTTTTTAGTAAAAAGCAAGACTCTCTTTTTAAAACTTCGGATTAATTTATTTGGATATCATGTATGGATAAGTATTCCGGAGAAAACACGCAACCGCTGTCTTTTTTCGCCACATTAAGCACAGGCTCAATACTCACTTAGATGGATCACAGGAAATTAATCACTGTCAAAATACCTATAAAATTGTTGCATTCTCCCTTTTTCTCTTTACGAATCCCTTTGAGCACTTCTTAAAATGATCGCTCACCACTATTCCATGTTGAAGTAATGGTGAAATCATATTTGTATTTGATTTTAAATCCCGTATTTATAAAAGTAAATGATTGAAAAAATAACGTGACGCAAGTATGCACCTTGCAAATTTTCACCTAGCCTAAATCTCTTACTTAAAACGATATCTCTAGATTTGTAAATACTAACTGTTAAACACGCTTTTTTGAAGAGACGTGAGAAAATAATGCATTTCTGCTTAAAATTCCAATTGTTGGTAAATACGTGGCAACGTTTATAGCGTTGTGAGCAGTTGTTGTATCGCAAGTTATTATTCTTAAATCATGAATGTAAACTGAAATCAGAAGAAATTTTTTTATCTTAAATATTCTCGATTTGTCCTTCAAAACCCTTTACGAATCCACTGAGGCATGCATCTCACCGAATCAAACAATCAAACCCGTAACTATAAAAGTTTATTATCGTTTCAATTTTTACTTTCTCCATACGAAGTAATGGGAAAGTATTGTGATCACGAAAAAAATCGACTTCGAGATTTCAACGGAAATACACGTTTTGAGGTCCCTAGGACACGTTTAGACTATTTTCGGAATGATATGTGTGTGCGTGTGCGTGCGTGCGTGTGCGTGTGCTCGTGCGCGTGTGCGTGTGCGTGTGTGTGTGTGATTGTGGGCACTCTAAACTAAAAAAGTACTTGCCATGTCGTTACAAAACTTCATATATAACACTTTAGCATGAGCATAAGAAATTATTAGTTTTAGGACAATATCGTTTAACCGGAAGTCGAGGTTTATTCGAAACCCGATTCGGTTTTTGCGATACTTCTCCGTTAAAACATCATTATTTTATATACAATTCTGCAAAAAAGTTATAGAGAATGTAATTTCCTACAACTTTCATTTGAAAGAATTTTCCATAGTAGTTATTGTTTAGGAATTGTTTATAAATAATCGGTTTTTTCGGTTTCCGTCAAATATCTCCTAAAAAACGTCGTAATTGGTCATCTTCGTGAGGACCAAAGCTGTAGAGAATAATATTTCTTCCAAGTTTTGTTTGAAACAAATTTTCTTAGAACCATCCATTTCGGAGATATTCAACTTTTTCTTAATTTCCAGTATGCAGCGCCAACACCATGTAGCGGTGAATTCTGGAAACATATTCAAAATATACGTAATTTACGACAATAAGGACGACTGTATTCTTTTACGATACGAAATAATAATTTTGTCTTATAATGCTATTCATAATAATTTAAATATCTATACCCCAAATATGGAGAAAGTCATGTGTTGGCCACATCAGATGTTTTAAAACCGTTTTATTATTTCATATAAATGAAAAACAGCTGGGAATAGTGCAATTTAAAATCCTTCCATTCATCAGTAAATTTAATAATTACGCAAGCGGTGGAATCATCAATTAAATTTAAATCAAAAGGATGTTAAAAATGTCTGAACTCGAGGCATTAACGATTTTTAGTATGAAATAAATGTTAAATTATTGTACCGAACTGGAGTTTGTTGATTTTGTATTGTTCATTGCAGTGTTTCTCAAGATATATGTAATAAAAAAAATTAAACACTCAACGCCAAATCAGCTGGTATATAACAGAATTGACGGGGTACTACATACTCTTTTTTGGTTTCACTTCCTACTTCCATTGATTTTATAGCGATTTCATGATATTCTGATCAGGATGTCCTATGATGTTCGCAATATTTTCCTACGCCAAGTCGCCATATATTAATTTTGAAAAACATTAATTATGTGTACCAGACAACACTAGAAGACTAACATTCACTTTTTAAAAAAATCTTTTTAAGCATTAAAAAAATCTGAAAGAAGGTTCCAGATTCACGAATGATCTCCCTTATAGACCACCAATGAATATTTTTGGCATCTAAATTTGTAAATGAATACTATTTTCTGGAAACTGCCTTCTAAAAGAACTGTCACAGAGGAGTTAAAAAATTTTATGTAGTATTTTCAAATGTAATGCCTCGCTATAATTCCTCCGATAAAACCAGTTGACTTGTGAGATGGTTTATTTTTCTTCCCAATCATCGCCATCCTCAGTTTTCTCTTTTTGCCGCTGCTCTTCCCCTAGTTATCCCTCTGACCAGATATATAGCTCGCTTTTTGATTAGGTCGCGAGACTTTCTCTCCACGTATTAACCCGTAGCTATGGACACCATTGGCTGGGGATGACGTCACTCGTGTGAAGAAATCGGCAGAGATTTTGGCTAGAGGAGTTTATCTAGTCAAACACGTTCGAAAGCTTTAATGCCGGATGGATTAGAAACTGAGTCGTTTTTCAGGAACCTCTTCGTTTATTTCGTAATAAAAGAAACGGAGGCAGTGGAAGCTAGCGTGGTTTTTCCGCAGTGCATCTTGTTTAAAAATGAATCCCAAGTTAGAGTTTTTTTTAACGCGCTACCTATGAATAGTATCGGAGGTACATTCAATAACGTTTACAAATGTTTATATTTTAAATATTGCCTGATGATATTTTTGTATCTTAGCCTGTGGAAAACTTGAATACCTTATTAAGATGTAACAATGCCTGTCTGTTTCGGTTACTTAAATATTTAAACGCACTTTAGATATAATAAAAATACTTTTTTACGGATATACATTGGAAATTAATAAATGTCAACGTTAAAATTTCCGTGTAGTTTCAATTTTCTCCGCCCGAGTCGTTGATTCATGAAATTTATAAACTTTGAAAGGCTGTTTGAATAAATGAAAGAGTAGTCAAGTTTTTTAGTGTGGTGACTTTGAGGTCTTACGCATACAGTTTTGCTTTATTTATTCTTCATTATACGCTTGTCCCCGAAGACACAGCGAGGAAGAGAATAACCCAACTTTTTGTTTATTTTTGATATGTTTTGGTCATTTTTGTTCAGATTAGGTCTTTAAAGGTTATTTGCATTCAAATATTGGAATGTTTCTGACAGAACATGAAAAAACCCCTTCTAACTTAATAGAAGATAACTTATTTACTTCATCCTTCGAAGTTTTTCTTGTCTCCTTTAAGCCGAAGCCTGGTCGGTTCTGTGGAGATATTCGCATTACGTACCTAATTTACGAGCGGAATTTTTAAACTGGTCCAAATAGGTTGTTAAGTGTGACGTACGTTTAAGAAGGTTCATTGATTATCAGACGCACTGCTAAAATGCTTGATAAATGGAGGCAAAACCCCCATAATCGAAAAAAAATTTGATGGTCGTTCTTAAAATCTGCATCCAACTTTCTCCTTTTAACACGAAGCCATTTAAAGACTAACCTGTAGATCGTCATCCTGATATTGAAACCCCACATCTTGTTTTTTTTTTCCTTACAGTGAAAAATATCGTCAAGAGTCTGAGACCTTCTCGCATATCGAGTGACTTGCTAATACCACACCGGTTTGGTATGCCACAGCGTCGTGTTTTTTTTAAAGGTTGAGCTCTGGAAGTCCTGTGCCTAGTAAAAAAAAGATACTCCTCCCCTCCCGATATATTCGCTCATTGTCATTATTTTTACCTGAAATATACCCTCCTTCAGTCTCTCGAAGCCGCGGATGAAAAAAATAAATATTTACCCGTTTGCTCCATTCATTAACTTCGGGGAAAATACACGTTTAAAATTTCGTCATTTTTTTCCCCGGAGAAAAAAATAGTCTCTTTTGGCATTACTCTTCTAGCGAACTGGTTCATCTCTAGCACGCACGCCGCCGAAGTCGAGAGGACCTGTTTCTTTTTTTATAATGTTTCCTTTGAAGAACTGCTTAAAGGTGGTCAGTGACGCAACGTTAAATATGCTCGACGATGTAGCGCCGACACTGATGAAGAGGGTTCGAAGGCGAATACCATTCGGTCGCAAAATGGACGCGCTCCGCGAAGAGAACATAAGCTTCAAGTGAGAGAGAGAGAGAGAGGAAATAAAAAATAACCTGCGCTCTGGACTTAATCCTCGATCCATTTTCCTCCTTTTACAGCGATTATCCACCATTTTTTTGCAGTCGAATTATTTACATTTTCCCGTCAGCTCCGGAAATTACTGAATACCTGTCGCTATTGCATTCCAAGAATTAAACACCCACATATTTTTGCAGTATAATACTTTCCCTTTTCGAGTGCACCTGGTTAGCCCTTTACGGAACCCACATTGAGCCAATGATTTAGTACGTAAACGGTCAATAATTCACCTCGTTATATATTGGCGGTTACTTCATCATTTCTTCGGAAAAGAGTAAAAATTGCAAACTCAAGGAAGAATTATCGAAGAATGCTGAGGCTGGAGGGAGGAATTAAATTAAGGTTATATTTGCTGTAGTTATTTCTTCATCTTTAATCCATTAATCAAGCCTTCGGTCGTCCCGAAGACCATATCTCTTGTCTGTGCATGAATATTCATAGATGAATATGTGTTGTGTGTGTGTGTGTGTATGTGCTGCCGAAGGGTTCATCCCGAAAGCTTCATCATCTACGTCTACAAATGTGTCTCTCCGACTCCGCAGCGGCTCTCCTTCTTGTATATGCTCACTGGGTTTCCTTCAAAACCTAGTTTCCCCCGATATTCTTATTTACCTTTCCTCTTCCACAAGTATATACAATATATATATACACACACACGTAATAGATAGCCTTTCAATTGGCAATATATTTTCAAGGAATTACTTTTTAGTAATGGTACTGAAGTACATGGTAAGGTCTTTATCTTAGGTGAAAATCTGATGTATATTTTTAGTCGAAATATGATCTCAGAAATATTAAAATTTCAAAAGATTTATTCGCTAATGTTACCCATTAAGGCTAACTTTGTTTACCGCCGTCATTGCATGGCGACTCAAGTTTGAATCTAACATCGACTGAAAATGCGACGAGGTGAAACTAGTTTTTTTTTAAGGTTGTAAATCACGCAATTGGAAAAAAACAATTAGATATTTTCTTGATAAAAAGTTCAAAAGCGTAACCATGTTGTGTTTGGGGCTGATTTATCGAGCTATATTTTATATTCTGTCAACAATTAAAAATATTTACCGGATTCGTTTCAATAGCACATTTTGAGACGAAAGACTTTTAGGTTGGATTGAATGTATTTAGAAATGTTTATGATTCTCTTCAAAGAATTACCATTTTGAAAGGCGGTTTTCAGAAGCTTATTCGAATGTATTAAATCAATTCAGTGTCAATTCAATGCAAGCATAAAACGAATTTTATGACCTGCTTTGATGGATCGGCGTGATTATCATCACTTCACTGGCTAATATTTCTTCTTGATGAGTACAGTGGTAGCTTAATGTTAGAATGTTTGTTTTTATCTGGAATTTTTATACTGGGCTAGGTGAATAAATGCAAATCAATTGCTACCGTCACGTTATCCTCTATGTAACAAATAATGAAGATGCTTATTTCATCCTTCGCTGGATTTTCTTCGGATTCTTCCACCATACATGTATACTGACGAGTAAATACACGATTCTATAAAGAAATTCTATGATTTCCAGGTAAATAGGCTTGGAAATGTCAATCGTTCTTGAACATTAATCGATTATTCCTCGATTTATCCTAGTTATGCATTTTTAGAACGGATAAACATATCCAAATCGAAATTTATAAATAATAGCAAGGGTGGATAAAACGTACGAAAAGATTATTTTTATGGCTGGAATGGTTTGGGTGAATTAATTTTTTACGCTTGATGGTATACGCCATGATAATATTAATAATATTCATAAAAAATAATATTTCATTAAATGCAGCTCACTTGACAGTGCACACAAGATTATCATAAAAAGCTGTGCTGAATATATAATTGTAAATTAATTAAAGATTAATTCCAAACTTTTTAGATATACTTCGAACTATAAAAGTTTAATTATTATGCTTAATGTCAGAGTAATTAATTATGTTACGCGTTAAATTTATAAATAAATAAAGACAGACTGTTTCGAAGCAATGAATTATGATTGTGGCGATAAGGTCTTTTATATAATCATATAAAGAATAATCTATATAAGGAAGCGATTATGAATTTTCATATAATTATAGAAACTTCATTATTTCTGTTTTCATATTCACTAGAGAATTACCGTGGTCGGAATATGGCCGAAATGATATTCTATGAAAATCAATTAATTATAATAAAATTAGAAGATTAAGTACTTCTTTAAATATCTCCAGTAGCCATGACAAAAATTTCTTTAGAATCTTTTTTCGAGAATCTCCAGTGAATGGAGCTGTTTTGTAGCCAAAATGTACATCTACATTTTGTAATCTTGTAATGGTTACCGGAGACACAATATTTAATTTTTTAGTTTTGATTAATCTGGAAGTTGGTTCATATTTCACATATTGAAACACGATAAAAATTTTAATCTCGAAAATGGTTTATATAGTATTCTATCATTAATGTTTATGCTATCGAATAAATAATCTACCTATCCTTTATTTTTTCTATCCCTTTAATTTGTAATCGAATTCGTAGAATGACATGAAAAATTTACGCTCAAACCAATCCATTGAAAGACCTGAATTAATATTGAATAATGTGCTTATGAGAAGCGACAGTTACTTCTGCCTTCTGAAATATGAAAGGGGAAGATAAATATCCTCATAAACTCTTAAAGAATAACTGACTAAACTCCCCGTTGTGTTTTTAGAAAACACCTGAATCCAAATGGCCAGGTGGTGGCGTGATGAGGGGTTCCAATAGGGATAGCACTAGGCCCACTCCCATTCCAAACAGCACGGCTTTAATTCGGCATTCTCACGCGATCCGGACGCGATAAAACTCTCACACACAACCCACATATACACCTTTGACCTGGTCACATAAAACCTTTCCCTCCCCTCCCCTATGCACACAACGAGGACGCATCACACACACAGCATGGTTTGATATGGAAAATTTAAATAAGCAGGTGTGACGTATGATGAATAGGATGAGGCGGAGCAAATGACCAAGGGAAATAATTACTTTCCCTCTCGTCTTGGATGACAGGTGGTGTGGAATCAGATGGGTTTTTTTGTATATACTGTTGTTTGAGGAGCGTGATTAGACATTACGGTGCTTTACGTGACTAAAAGCTAAGTGACAGTTATCAGTAGAATTACGAAGATAACAGAAAATATGAAATATTTTCTTGGAATCCATAGAATGCGTGAACGCGGTATGAATATTTTTTAGCGTTATGGATATTTTTCATGCGATTATGAACTATATGTTTTAATATGCTCGTCTCATTAATAGGGAAGTATCGTATTCCAGATAAAAATATCATTTATGAAGAAAAAATACTTCAAGCATGATCCCCACATCTTTAGCGCGTTTTTTTTCCGGAAATTGAGCCGCGTTATTTCAGTCATATGCGAAAGTTTAAAGTTATTGATTAATGGTTCCAATGATATAAATATGAAATTAATTTTTGAACTTCTATTAAAAAGGAATTGGGTATCATTAAAATATAGCGGCACAGAACGGTAGAGATAAATTGCCAAAGAAAAGCATGCGTCTGTGACATAGAGCATTTAGGGAGAAATTTGCATCAAATGAAGTATTTAACTCGAAGTTAAACATAGCTAACCAGTTAAGATTAAAGAAAATTTTAATTTACAAATTTAAAATCGGTCCATAACTTTTTATGTCCTTTCATTACTTGAATTTCTACCGCGTCAATGCTCATCCGCTACTGATAAATTAAAGTTTTCTCTTCCGTGAGGACATTTCTTTATTAGCGGACCACCAAAAACGCTACGGAAAAAGGAATTAAAAACACACATTTTTGAGCCAGTATTTCGAGAATTTTGGAGTCTACTTTTATCTTTTACAGGAAGTTTTTGATGCGTAAGAAAAGTCTAAACTGGTTTCGACCTGCCAGAATTAACGATGCTTCCAGTCTCACGTCCTAAGGATTTGCTGAGAGCATCTTTTCTTTGATCGCCAAAGGAAAAGAGAGATTGGAAAGAAGGAATTTCGGAATTCTTTTTCCAGAATTTTTCCTATCGAGGCTGTGACAAGTTTTCCCTAAATGAGGGCATAAGAATTGGTTTATAGGCTGGAGTAAATGATGATTCTTGCGGGACGAAGGAAATTCTAGGGAGATTAATGGATTATGAGAAATTGAAGGGAAGATTTTAGGAAGAGATGAAAACAACTGCGGCTGAAGAAACTCGATAGGAGTAAATTGTGCGCCTAAAGAGAGATGGAATGAAAGGATATGTACTGAAATATAAATTTCATTTTCTTTAGAGAAACTGGAAAAATAAGAAACGGGAAGAAGAGTCAGGTAGTCTCGAAACATATGCCATATGCGATACGGCAGCATGTTGATACAGTTAACAAAATTCCGCTTCATCGTAAATGTTAGAGTTGCTTCTCCATTGATTCCGACATGCTTTGCATCATGGAAAAACTGAAAGGCTAAAAGCGCCAGTGTGAAAATTTAATATTTTATTCGCTTTAAGTTTCTCGCGTGTATACACGTATTTTTATATTGTTCTCGTGGATCTAATTTGGACTCTAAAATGTACCATTTCTTGAAAATGAACGATTGAATGTCATTCAATCGCGTTGGTCAGTCACGAAATAATTATAAATTTCCATTTGCAGTGATCGCACCTTATAGAGCTTGGTCAGCGTTCACATTGATTAGGTCAATAATTCATTGATGTAATTCCTGAAATTGAATGTACCTCTCTTGTAGAAACTCTTATTATTACTGCGAGCATCGATTTTTAAAAAAATAAAATATATAATATATATAATATAATATAACTGAAGAAGGAATGACCAACTGGAAATTGCTCTTGCTCTTTCGTTTTGATGATAAACGTTTACAACTGATTTATCAAATAATCAGTTAACCAAACAATGAAAGGTGAGGACAAAAGTCATCATTTACACTTTATCGGAGACAAACATAAGATATTATTTTAGTTCAGCAGGCTCAAATATCCTTTTACATAATATTGATCTACTTGTGTATGTGAATGTAAATGTGTATATCTATATGCTGAGGGGTGGTTAGTGTATCTGGCTCCAAATCTTTGGTTCGAATCCCTCCTAGAGCATGATTGTATGTGCCCATTTTCATTACCTTTATTACGCTCATTGTAATAGGAGTTTAAAGGCTGTTTTGATCTAGTTAAAACTTGTAAAAAATAAATATACTTACCCATTCAATTATTTATTTGTGTGTGTGTGTATCGTTACATGTATATTTGCGTAGATGGATTTAAAAGACACGTACTTCTTGATGTTTACCTCGGCATTGCAGAAAAGTAGCACGTGAGGTAAGAGCGGGGAGTCACGGCGTACGCGAGTGATTTGGTGGAGAGCCAAATGGACGGAAGCGAGATGAAAATCCACGCAAACTCTACCTCCTAAGCCGACGTTTAGGTGCCACTCTAACGGGCTGGGAAATAAAACGTCCAAAAGATGATCCTCTGCAGTGGGTCGATAGAGGCGAGCGTGAGGTTTGGAGAATAGAGGGGGGGGGGAAATGAAGGCGGGGAAAAGAGCGAATAGAGAGGGTAGATAAGAGATAGGGCGAGTAGAAAGGAAAGGTGACAGAGAGAGATAACGGAGTGAGTCGAAGGGAAAATAGATCGAGAGCGCGGAGGAGGGGTAGACTATGGAGTGAAAATAGAGTGAAAGTTTTGGAATGGGGGAATCGAGGAAAAATAAAACGAGACTGGAGAGAGAAATGGAGACTAAACGCGTGGACCAAAGTGGACAAGGAGAGAGTAGAATGTGGGATGACAAAAAGTGAGAATACAGAGAGGAAGAGGGAAAATTAGAGGGGGGGAGGGGGGCAGAATGGACGATTTGAAAATAGATATTAGATGGAAGATAGAGAGGGAGGATAAAGGGAGAAAAGAGGGATATTAGAAGAGGAATAAAAGGAGGAGACAGAGATGTAAGGGAGAGGTAAGAGAGAGGGAAGAGGGAGAACAGAGTGAGAACAGAGGGATGATAGAGGGAGACCAGAGGAAAAGTAAGAGAACACATTGAAGAATAGAGGAGGAATAGAGAGGGAATAGCCCTTATTCGGGCGAAATTGAGACAATGGAGTCCCCTTTTTCACTCAACCCTTCGTCAGATGCTATATTTAACATGACAGAATCAGAATATATTACCTCAGTTGTTGATAGCAACAATAATATTTTAATTTATGACACATTAATATATATGTACATCAAAGACAGCTGATGAAATATTTTAGATAAAGAGAGAAAGGGGGGGGGGGGGTAGAGAATATAAGGGTAATAGATGAAGTGAAGAGGGAGAATAACAGAGTAGAACAATAAATAGAAAGAGGAAAGAAATTACATATATAGGAAGCATGCAAACTCGATATGTGAGACGGGAGTTGAATATAATTTATAGAAATGTCACAAATCAGATTGTGAATTACTAACACAGCGGTTGGCCTCGTCCACTTCCCTCCGGACACTCCTTCTAATCTTTTAATTGAGCCCGTATATGAACATATACTACACGTCGAACGGGAATCCGCATATGGCTAACATTTAACAGGTCCAGTTGCTGATTCGGTATCGTTATGAGGTCGGCGGATAACACATTCAAAATAATTCGACTTTTTTGATACTTTTTTCTTGGAAATATCCCAGGAAGCGTTAATTCGTCCGGAATGAGTCTTACGTGACTTCCAATGCCGTTTCGGAAGAGTTAGTCTGCTTATCCTCCTCTTTTTTTCCCCGAGAATTTCATTTCCTAGGGACAGCTCAAAAGTCCATCCTTCATGTTTATAATCCTTGGCTACGGCAAAGAGAAACTTTCGTACTTTTCATACAAATTTTTCTCCGATGCTTTACCTTGTCCGTGTACGAATTCTGTTTATGGATGTGCTCCGTGAGAGTGTTTCTCAATAAGGCATCGTAAATCGGAACATAAAAGTCGGTACTGCCATCTGCAGCCCGCGTGCTACAACGCCGTTTCCGACTTACCCCTGCAGAGGTCCGTTAAGGATTAGAGTCGTAACTCAGAATTTCCGATACGCCTTGACTGTTACACCTTCACAATTCTTGGTGCCAGAGTCTAACACATATTGTATGTATGTGTGTGTGTGTTTATATGTAATGTGCATCGCTTGTATTTGCAGGGCTCAAGGATGTATTTTAGACCAAGGTCTCTATCGTGCAAAATATTTCCTTGAATATTGAGTCCATCTTTTTTGGTTTGGCTCATCGAGTAGCTACATCCAAACCTTTCTTACAAAATTTGAAATAAAGATAAGAAACTTATTGAGATCGAAGGTTCTACGGATTTCGACACGCAATAAAATGTGTAAGAGATGAGATAATAAATATGGATTCTGCTGTCGCGTTTCCTTCATACTTTCGCAAAATATTATATGATTTTATAAAAATTGGATCTAAAATTTTGGGTACCTTATATTTTATGCGCTCAGTGAAATCAAAGTGACACGCTATATAATCCTTATACGAAGGTCGAACTCTAATTTTGTTACCAGAAATACCAGTCGGGTGATAATCAATTGAAAATTTTACCAGCATTAAAAGTTTGTAATATTTTGGGGTAACGATCTTGAAGAGTACTATCACGTGACCTTGAACATTTGGTGGTGGAAGGAGTAACAAATTTTTCCTAGCAGATAAACCATCAAAACAAAATGGTATCTTTTATTGCTTTTGTGTCGTTGTAAACTTTTATTCGTCGTTTATCTACTTGTGTTATTTTTAACTAGTTCATAAAGGCTACAGATGTTAACATACTCGTTTACAATGAGAGTATTACCGATAAATAAATGAGAATATACGGCCAATCTCTCCGCAGAATAAAAACCGCGGCCTTAATGTTAGAAGCACTCCAACAAGGCAGGTGTAGAGGTGGCAACATTTAAAAAAATAATGTTTTTTTTAATGAATAAATTAAAGAAATCCCAGTTAAGGTATCCAAAGCATTACAAAAATATGTTTTTGAGTTTTTTAAAAGATAGGCTGGCGTAAATTACACAATTAAGTGTTTAAATGAACTTTTAAAGGAGAAATGTTAATAATTTCTCGGTATAAATATATTTCGCATATCGGGTGAAACAGGATGAAGTTATAGGGATCAACATTTTCCCATACTCTCTGAGTTTTAAGAAATGCGGCTTAATCGAGGCGAGAGTAAAACGGAGTGAAAGTTTTCGAGAAATAAAGTCGCTGAAATTTCTTAAAGATGCGCACAGTCCAATTTCTTTCGAAGGACATGCTACTTGTCCATTGAAAACAGCACACGATAAAGAATTACTAATGCTTTTCTAAAGTGAAATTTTTTGAAAAACTATATTATTGTTATTAAATGCCTTTAAACGTGAACTTTAGTCGCTTCATATAAAATGTTGAACCAATGCAATCAAAAACGACGGTATTTCATGGCGCGTTAACTTATGATTTTAGTCACCCAATTATCCGATTTAAAAAGCGAATTTATCGTTCATCTTCTATCAAATGTATTCACTTTCAAATCCAATGACAGGAGTATCTGTAAAAATTGAAGGATTACATTACGTATATATTTTCCAAAAGGTTGACTAATTCATACTTTTTAACAATCCTAGATGATTATTTTGTGTACGCAATCCCAGTTATAAGCAACTATATTATATGAATAAGTAATTATTTTAACTGAATTGTATGCTTTATCCATACTTTCGCCATAAAATCTCCACTAACATCATTATCGAAGCATGTTTGTTTTAATTTCCATAGACTTTTCCGAAAGATGGATCTAGCACGCATCACTTTAGTTGCGGTCTTGGGATAGCAAACAAGTAATACCTTATAAAAAAATTATTTTCCAGCACCTCCTAAGCCGGATTTGAACATATTACGAAGGTTCTCCTATTAAAATAATTGCAAATTAAGAAACTCAAATATATCTATGCTTTCACGAAATCGTTATTTGTTCATCAGCGGTCGAAAATACTTCACATCGCATAGTACGATTTCACTTCGTAATTGCAATTCTTTGGCAAAATCGCGCGAAAAGATTTCTTCGCCGATTAACCGCTCCGTTTCGTCATAAAAGAGACGGCAGGTGTATTTTCATGAAGCCGGGAGCCATTCGGCCGCCATCACAAACTCACCCCTCGCTGGGATCGTTGGGCCCTCCCACTAAACGCGATCGATGAGACCCTCGGCAGCGGAGCCCAAAGGCGCATGCCCGCTTTTAAACCACAAATCTCGACGAGTCATTGATTGCGACTCTCATCCACTAAAACCTTCGGCGCCATTTCCTATATCGTTGCGGTGAGAAAAAAATAAACCTCCTTCGATGCGGCTAAAATATTATCTCCTACTCCGAAATCTGGACGGATCCTTCTCGATATATAAGACAAACTGATCTAAATCACGAGAAAAAATAAGTGTAGCGTCTTTAAAAACATCTTATATTTTTTAAAGAAATTTCTTCGTGGTGTTGTCACCGTCGCGACGTTGGGGAGAACAGAGACAGAAATGGCGTCCAACCTTTCCCTTCGACATAAACGATGGTTGTTCTATACATTCTCCTCTAGATATTTGGGGCAAATGAGCAGCATAAATGTGAATAATTGATGCCACTCATCGGTTATATTTTTTTACCAATTTCGAAAAAATCAGGAAATTTACGCTTTTTTTAATGCGTGGAAAATATGTTCCATAATGACCAATTTAGAACACAATATTAATTACATTTTCAATCATCCCCCGATCTTGATGGAAAATTCTAATTTCATGTAAGCATTTCAAAACTCATAACTCACTTTGTTTACTGTGTACGGTATCATTCTTGATTCATGCCGTATTTGAGCGATAAATCAACCTTTTTTAAAAATTCTTATCCTATTTGTTAACAGTATATATTTCATAACATGCGGCGAATGTGATGCCATGATGGCTACAAATGTGTCGAACAAAGAAATCCTATCGGTGACTCGTGATATGAATGAATTCCGCCATTGTGGAATCGTTAAACACATTTTTTACATTTTCCTTAGAAATTTCTGCCTAGATCGATGTTTAAGCGACTCTTTATTATCCGCTGTCAGATATTTATTTAATATTACCGCCGAACTTCATCGCCGAACCGCTCTCTTATTTTTAACTTTTTCCCTTAATCTCCTCGCTAATTGTACCATTTCGTCGGAATTGCGTCACATGAACCGCAAATTGCGCCGGCCATCTCCTCGGTCGTATTTTTCTTTTGCTTCGTGCACCACTCATTGTATCGAGGTTGAAATAAGGGAAAGATTAATCGTTCGCTCCGTGAGGCATTTTTCAGAAGAAAGGGGGAAAAATCTAGCCTCTCTCACCGGCAAGCCCTCGAGTACTTATTATTTTCCCTTCCGCCATCACATCCTCCCTCGCGACCGCCTGGAAATTTTGTAATTCAGGGGAATGAGCGGATAGCTGGCCTGAAAAATTCACAAAACCGGAATGACGCCGCTGTTTTTTCTATCTCTCTCTCTCTTTTTCCCCTTCCACCTCCTGGTAATATAGCCGATGCGCCGACGCAAATGGAGTCTCATACTCCTCTATTGGTCATTCATCCTTCATTTACATTCTCGTAGCTTCCACTTCAATCAATTCCGATGAGATTGGAGAGGGAAAAATCGCTGGCGGGGAAATGCTTCGAGACAACTCCCTACTTTAAAAACCCTCGCGGCCCGGCCACAGGTAACCATTCCCCGGCTCTTCGGTTCGCGTACGTCGGTGAAGTCATTTCTCAATGTCTACAGTGGAAGGGAATCAATTACCAACAGCTGTCATTCTAATTGTATATCATAAACAGGTTGAGAGGAAAACAAAAAAAAATATACATAGGACTGGTAACCATCATCTTTCCGGGAGACTACGATTTAATGGGATCGTTTTAATTTCTTGCGATATTACGATCGGATCGGTTGTTATAACTTTCCCTTTCTTATGGATGGATTTTTGCGCGATTTGTTCCAAAGCGGATGACGATGAGAATGTTTCAATTTGAGCGAACTCGACTTTTTAAAATTTACGCTGGATAAGTTTTGCGTGTACGTGATTTTTATGAGGAAGATATTGAAAATATCCCCATTGATATATTAATCGATTGCCACTTCAATCAAGATTTAAATCGCTTTCGTGTAAATTATCTTTTCTTTCATTTTAGAGCAACTTATGGACCATATGTGTTCAACTGAACTCTGCGAGCCTCAATATAAACTTTACTAGTTATTATTTTTGGTAAAATGGACGTAAATATTTTAAGTAATCAGATTAAAAGTGCTGATAGAATTGTAGAGGATATCGGGGGTTCCTCTTTCCATTTCACTAATGCTTAATTATTTTATACGGTATCAAACCTGCACCATTAGATATTTTTCATAACTTAGGAGTAAGTATAACGGCGTTAAAGATACAGGTACTATATTTTATGAACTTGAAAATAAAAAAATTAGAAATTTTAATTTATGGAGCTTTCAATCGTGACTCTAAGTACAGTAGAAGAGCACCGTCACACTGCTCGAGAGCAAAGATTTACTCCCTAGCACCAAGAGCTCAAAAGGAAATTAATAAATAATGAAAACCGTGAAATCTGGAATTTTTAAATAGAAAATATTTCTGCACTAATTTTTCCATATAGTATCATAAAATTTCGTAATACGTAATATCAGCTACTCAATCTTATCTTTGTTTATTTCAATTGCCCCTGGACTTAATAAATTCCTAAGTGTCATATAAAACAAGAATTTTTGACAAAGCATTCTGTCCAATTTGTCGAAAATTTTGGTTGGTCATTTATTTGAAAAATGTTATAAATATCCGCTTGCAGCCTTATACAATAAAGGCAATAACAACAACAAAGATATTAATATAAAATCATGCCCTCGGTACGATTCAAGCCCACAAACCTAGATAGAAAACAAGGCGCGCTTACCACATATCTACCAATATTGCTCGATATTACTGTCATAGACACAGGGTGCTTTGTAATAATTTCTGAAAACCACCTATTACTTGACCCTGGCAGGATCTTAGGTCAGACGATATGTCAACAGTCACTAAAATCGAATCTACTTCCCATCTCATCGAACCGTTGTGACATATGTATTATATATGTATTCCAAAGAGCAAAGTTAAATGAGCAACGTTATAGGATGTTAATTATTCGAGATTTCTTAGCTAATTTCATAATTCTAGGTAAACGTAGACACTAATATTTGTACTTAGTATTACATCGCCAAACAGGGTCAGCCCTTTCTGGGGCGCAATTCTGATCATATCTCTATGCATTACTTGAATGTGAATAAATATTGGATATCACTTAATATAGCGGAAGAGACTGGAATCTTGATGGCGTTCCTTTTCATTTTTCCTTGTCAGTAATTTTTATAGAGCGATGAATAAATTAACATTTACTTTTAAAATATCTCGGAAAACGTTTACTGGAGAGTTATCTCGGCCGGGCCGGGAGGTCAAAATTCCTCAGACCACCACTGCCGCCGAAAATATTTCCTCTATACGATAATAGGAAAACATTAAATTTTATGCTGCTACTTCTCCGCTGCTAGGGAAGAAGTTGAAATCACCCTTGTGAGGCAACATAAGAATATTTTCTACAAAAATAATTGTAACATACTAAAATTCCTTTAGTGACGGATTGGGTCTTGATTTCCTGGTGCCCAAGCAAAGAGAGAGCCCCATTAAGAGAGAGATTAAGGTCGTGAATTAAGAGGGGCCGATGTATGAGATGCCGTCAATAGCCTAAAGGATTATTAACCTGTCTCTCCATCCTTCATAAGCAATAATAGCTGTTAAATATGTTCAAAAACAGGAAACTGGATGAAATATCCCGAGGCTCATTGCGTTCGATCAATTGATCAACCGTTCGTCCGTCTTTTGGATTGCTAGAGAAACAGGAAAGATTGAACTGGTTGGAGAGCTGAGGATCGCATAATAGGTGAATCGCTGAAATAGTTTAATGCTAGAATCGCCTCGATGGCATAGGCAAAATTTTCCTAAGTGGGGGGGGAGGGGAGAGGGTTCAAATTATATTCTTAAGGAGCAAAAATGAAACTCAATGTTAAAAATCTGAAATAATTTATATATCATTAAAAATAATTAATAACTAAAAATGAGGGATTTTAAATGGGTATTATAGAAGTGAATTTTAAAGTGGCAGAACTAATATCCAAAGGTTATTTTATGTATTGATGTTTGTCTTACTTCTGAAAAGGGGTATCCAGACCCCTTGCATACGCGACTAAATCACCTATTAAGACGCTTTCATACACACACACGTACACAATCACACACACACACGTATAGGTAAAAATAAACTGATTTCTTCGATTAAATTCTTTCGTACGAATTATTACGTTTAAACAAAAAATGTTCGATATAGAGTAAAAATTGAGCGCGTAGGTGCTTTATTTCCGGACGTCGATTTCGAGCCAGCGATAATCCCCGTTATTACTCAAAGAAATCCCAAAAACGCGAGTGCAACAATGAAGCCACGCATCCGAAATCCCAGGATGCCGCTTTGCTTTATTTTTCGATAAAGTAAAACGGCTCCGATTCATCTCCATAATTTTCCCCCAAGCAAATTTAGCGTCACGTTATTGAGACGAACCCAAGTTTCTTCGATTCCACCGGACGTCACACCATTGTTACCGGGAAGCGAGGGGAAAATCCGAGAAAGAAGAGGCACATTGCTGCAAAAGTTACGGTCCTGAAACTCTTTCGTTTTTTTTTCTTCTGCTTTCGGAGCTCGGATTTGGTCACTCTCCCCAAATACCCCCTACTCCTCCCCCTTTCTCCCCCCTCCTCCCCCCCTCTCCTTTCTCCCCATCTCTTTCTTTCTCCATCTCTCTCTCTCTCTCTCGAGGAAGTATTTTTTGTGGTGCGTCGAACGATTACGGAAGTGGCAATGTGTCCAGGGGACCTAAGCTCACCGGGAGCATACTGATGGCACACTTGAGGGAGTGTCGGCGTCTGCGGGCGGTGGGAGATTTGTGTCGGACCCAGCGAGTTCAACCCACCTTTACTTTTCCTTCGCCCAACAGCCCATTGCATTTGGCACGCCTATTCCATCTATCTCTTTCTCTCTCCCTCTTTCCGTGCTCCGAATCGAAGAAGAGTTTTAAGTCCGTAGCACGCCAAAACGGGATCAGGACTTTTTTAATTTTTTTTTATTCGGCCTCGCAGATGTCACACGGAGAGAGACGCATGTGTCTTCATTTTCCTCATCCCATTAGGTCGTATAACTCATTCCTTCCCTCCATTTGAAACGATAGAAGAGTGATAGATTCTCTCTCGACGGTTTCAGAAAACGTAACCTTCTCGATTTTACTCTCTTCGCGGCCCGAGTAAAGGATGAGGAGGAGGAAAGACGTCGCAAAATAAAAACTCGAGGAAAAAAATTAAAATAAACGTGGATGCGGAGAGTTTGAGCGAGGATACTTTTGGCCACGTTTGCGAATTTCCGGGGTTTCTTTTGGGACTGGTTGTTTCCCAATCTGTTTTGGCTGACTTTGGCGGATTTCTTGGAAGTTTGAGTTCATTTTTCCCGGCGTACGCAAATCTACTAGATAAAACGAACTTGCGTACACTTTACTTTCAACATTGGTGAAAAAAAAATCGTGACGTATTTGGGGAATGTGACGAATTCCTCTAGGGATGTGAGTGACGCTCCCGGAATAAGATAACCGTAGCAACGGTCGGTGGTGTGCTTTTGCGTTTTTTGGCGAAGCGGTTTCGTGAAGAGGATTTTTGCGAATGCGTTGATGTATGCAACGGAAGATTTCTGTCCCTCGTTTGTACGTTTCTCTACAAGATGGCACATTTAAAAGTTGGTTATTGCCATCAGTTATGTTACCTAGGCCACGGTAAAAACCACGCCGCACAGTCGTAAAAGTGAAACGCATACACAAAAGCTTAGAATTTTTCCATTAAGAAGTTCTACAGTATAAAAGCTTCAATATCGTTACGTACGAAGGTATAACGTCAAAATATTGATCGAACATTATACTCAACTATCGAGTCCTTAAATCATGAGGACTTTCTATTAGGTTGTACTAGGCTGACTCATAAATAATGTAATACTAATTTCTCCTGATAGCTGCGCATAATAATCATTCAATCTTCGGTACCTTCTACAATTTTAAGTGACCCATCCTACACGTTTAGATGCAAAAGTTTAATCACATTTGTAAATAAAAAAACTAGTGGACATCAAGAACTGAATATAATCTCTATGTACAATAATATCCAGTTTATAATACGATTTTTTTTAAATATAAGCTGAAAATTCTGCATCTGCCTTATAGTTGCATTAGAATATAGCCCTCTTATTGCTAACAGCGATCAGGCATTGGAGAATTGCGAAATTCTATAATTGTAATAAATGTGGGGATTGCTTATATTTGTATTTTTTTATTGAAATTTCGGATTAAGTAAATAATAATGTACTTCGAAACATAAATTGGACGTATTATTACTCAATTTGTTTTGCTAAAGTACAAGTTTAATGAATTTAAAAACCTTTGGAATAGCAGTACAATTCTCATTCATATTAACGAATACCTATATTATACGTTTTTCGCGATGATGGCTTTTATGTCTTTTGCGTAAGATACTGTTCGCAAAATAATCTGGCATTGCTTAAGTATTACGCTATCCACTCTAAACAGATAGCGTGCATCTCTCTCTTCATTCCCTCACCAAAGTTTCCTCGCGCATCTATATTTGGAAAGTGGGCTTTCCCACTTCAGTTGCCACAAATGTCACATCACTTTTCCTCGACTGGAACTGGAAACCAAACACCATTGGCGAGAATAATTTTTCACAGGGGATAAAACAGGAGCCTGATGTTTACGTAAATAATTGCACATATTCTTCGCACAACGTGTTTATGTGTAAGGAATAAAACATTCTACCTGCATAGCAATGAGGAAACCGACCCGTCTTACCCGCTTTCTGAATACGACAATTCGGGACAAATCATGTGTATTTGCAATGTCACGGGTCGTTTGGAGGAAATAAAAACAATCCGGCAACTTTCACCTTGACCTTTTCGATCAGAGACAGGTTTTTAGTTTGTTTTTTTATATTTTTCAATAGGAGAGTCCTAAAAGATTTCTCTCTCGTAACATTTAACTCTCGCAATACCAAAGTGGACACTTTGAGCCCACCATTAATTATCGATTTTTCACCTTGCTGTAAGAGAATGCTATAAACATTTTTATAGCCAGGTAAAATTGCTATTACTTAATAAAATCAGTTAAACCCGTAAAACAGTAAAACCATAAAAACAGTAAAACCATAAAACGGTAGAAACTATAAAAACAATTGGTAAAAGTTCCACAAGTCAAAATGTTTCGACTAGTCATGGCCATCATCAGGTGAGGGTTGTGGGTGAAGCAGCAAATATATAGACAAGCAAAAGGGAGGGGGGAACAACGGAGTTGGAGGGGGAAGGTAGGGAGTAAGAGATGAACGTGGTAACAAGGAAGAGGGGAAGGGGAGTTTAGGAATTCGAATTTGAGGAAGCTGCCGGTAAAATATAGGCTAGTAATGGAGAGTGGCTTAAAAACAAATGGTCATTAGTGAGAGTATGTTGGTTTTTTTTCCGGTCAAAAAAGTAAAATAGAACGAGGTAAGTAACGGCTATTGTTTGCACCTCTTTTCAGCACACACATACGAAACAATCGTGTGCAGAGGGGCAGAGTGCCAATTTATAGAGATGTGCTGACAATTAACTTGCTCAGCAATGAATAAATAGCAGAAACAAGTAGAGCGTTATCAGGGAACGTGTAAAATATGTTTTTTTCTCCTCTATCATGAAATTCAGAAATATTCTGCGTTTTATTTCGCTGTGAAGCTTATCCCATTAACCTAACTGACCCACTAAGGAGAAGGTTAAATTTGATCACCTGTTATATGCGAAAATTTATTTTTAATTTCCATCTTTTATGAATACGGAAATATTCGTTTTTTAAGGGATTCTTATCCCACACTGTGTATCTTTCAAAACTGAAAGATAGAGAAAAAAATGACGGCAGTACAGAAATCTACTCTACAAGTCTCAGAACCTTATCGCTGACGGTTTCGTCATAGTTTCAATTTAAGCAAGATCACACAGTGACGTCAACCATCAACAGAAGTAATTAAACACAATTAAAAATTCAACACCTTGCACATAATCAAGGATACGCTTAGGTCACTTCAATTCCATTCCATTCTTTCATTGTTGCCTTTTTAGGTTAATACTATAATTAGATATAATTTTCCTCCAAGTTTATAACGCCTATGGGGGCAGCAAAATCATTCCTTGCCCACACGTAAAACTTGACGTGCCGGCCCCGTATATATATATATATATATATACATACCCTTCCAACTGCCTCAGTTCACTGCCTCAAAGTCGGCGGAAGGGTGTAAACGGAGGCTAAAGGGCGAAGAACAGTGGTGTCCTCGGACACTGGTAGGTTCAGCCATGCTGTGAAGTCTTTCTGCAATATCTCCGGCCAAAGTGAAAGAGGTACTGACAAACACGCTCTGGGCCCGCGTGGTGTTTTAAGGCCCACAATCCCCCCATGGCATGTACACCCATAAAAAACGGCCCTCATTCTCCGGAGGCTGGATTGCCTCTGACCGTGGCAGTGGTCAGGAACAAGGCATGAAGGCAGAGGGTGCTAAGAATCCCCGGAGGTTAAACGCCCACTGCCACTCTTTCTCATCCTTACCCAATTCCTTTAACCTCAGCCTAACTACCTTTAACTGCCTGACTTTGTCCAGTGAAGATAAACTTCAAGAGCTCCAAGAACAACTGGAGAAGATCAAGTGGGACATTTTAGGGCTTAGTGAGGTGAGAAGAAAAGGTGAAGGCCTATTGGAGTTGAAGAGTGGACATATTTTTTATTACAGGGGAACTGACACAGGAAGAACAGGAGGAGTTGGATTCATCATCCACAAAAAATTGAAGAATAATGTCGTGTAAATGGAAAGTTCATCCGAACGGGCAGCTAGACTAGTGCTTCAAATAAATAAAAGATATCAACTTCAAATAGTCCAAGTTTATGCGCCAACATCATCATACTCGGAAGAGGATGTGGAAGATTTCTACCAAGAAGTTGGAGAACTGCACGACAAAGGAAGCTGCCATCTAAAAGTGGTCATCGGTGATTTCAATGCCAAGGTAGGAGAACAAAAGGAAGACGACAGCGCAGTTGGAAAATGGGGCTACGGAGACAGAAATGTACGAGGGGACCGACTTGTAGACTTTGCTGAATGTACTAGTCTATATATAATGAACACTTTCTTCAAAAAGGGTCCCAATAGAAAATGAACCTGGAAAGGACCCAATGGTACCAAAAACGAAATTGACTACATACTAGTCAATAAGAAGCAATTGGCTGAAGACTGTTCCGTCCTCAACCAGTTTAAAACTGGAAGCGACCATCGCTTGGTAAGATGCAGAATAAAATTCAACTCAAAGTTAGAAAGACAGAAGCTTATAAAGAAGCCTAAGTCTATTATCAAAACGCAGGTGCTAAAAGAACGAAAAGAAGAATTTCAGCTCCAACTGAAAAATCGATTCAGTGCACTGGAAGACCAAGAAGTCGAATCCCAATTTATAGAGATACTCAAGGAAACTGCTGAAGAAATAGGGGGAACAGTTAAAACAAAGCCAGAGAAAAAGTTGACCGAAAAAACAAGACTGCTGATGGAAAAAAGAAGGAAAATGATAATTACCAGAGATCCTAAAGAAATGATCCATTTTGCAGAACTAAACAAAACTATAAGGAAGTACATCAAGGAAGATGTGAAAAAATATAATTATGAGCTAATCGAGAAAGCCATAGAAAACAATCGAAGTTACAAGAAAATGAAGCAACATCTCTCGATCGGAAAGAGACAGCTGGTGGCCCTGATGCTAGAAGACGGCTCCATAACCCATAGTAGGAAACTAATTCTGAAACGGGTACAAAAATTTTACACCAAGCTGTATGAGGATCCTCTAGGAAATGATGAAGTACATGATGATGGAAACATGACCACCGAAGAGGTCCCAGATGTCCTTCCGGAAGAGGTGAGACACGCAATCAGAAGTATGAAGAATCGAAAAGCATCTGGAATGGATGGTATCACAGCGGAAGTATTCAAAGCAATGGGTAATCATACGGAAACACTTCTCGCTAAGATTTTTAATTCCTGTCTGAGAAAGAAAAAGATACCAGAAACATGGAACCACGCATGTATTATCCTTCTGCACAACAAAGGTTCCAAAGAAGACTTGAACAACTACAGACCGATCAGCCTACTCCCAACAGTCTACAAAATATTCACCAAAATACTCACTATGCGCCTTCAAAACCATCTTGATTCTGCCCAACCCAGAGAGCAAGCTGGGTTTCGCAGTGGGTATAGCACGATGGACCATATCCAAGTCGTGAGAGAGGTAATCAGTCGGACTAACGAGTATGAATTACCTCAATGTATGTGCTTTATCGACTACGGGAAAGCATTCGACTCTGTCCGAACTTCGTCGGTGTTACGTGCACTAAAGAAACAAGGAGTAGAAGAAACGTACATAACCTTGATCAAGAATATCTACGAAAATGCGACAACATCTGTCCTTTAAGGCCGAAAGGGGAGTGAGACAAGGAGATACTATGTCCCCTAAGTTATTTACAGCAGCTCTAGAGGAAGTATTCAAAACGCTAGACTGGGAGGAAAAAGGCATAAAGGTAAATGGAGAATATCTGAGTCACCTGCGCTTTGCAGATGATATCATACTGTTCGCAGGGAGCCCAGAAGAGCTCCGTAGAAGAACTGAAGAGCTTGAGCAAGCAAGCCGAGAAGCTGGACTTAAGATGAATCTTAATAAAACAAAGGTTATGTACAACTCCTTCACAAATTCTGAAAAGATACATATCAACGGAGCAGAACTCGGAGAAGTAACCAGCTATGTTTATTTAGGTCAACTCATCACTACTGATGGTTCGCTTCTTGGAGAAATCAACCGGAGAGTGAAGATGGCATGGAGTGCTTTTGCAAGAATGCGAACATCTTTAAATCAAATATTCCAGTCTTCCTAAAAAGGAGACTGTATGACCAATGTGTTTTGCCTGTTCTGACATATGGTTGTGAAACATGGACCATGAATGCCAGAATGATATAGCACCTGCAAACAACACAGAGGGGCATGGAGAGATGCATGTTAGGGATCACCCGAAGAGACCGCAAGAGGAACGACTGGGTAAGAAAGAAGACGGGAGTCTGTGACGTGATTAGAAGAGTGAAGGCGCTAAAATGGCAGTGGGCGGGCCACATTGCTAGAAGAAATTACCAGCGTTGGACGTCCAGTGTCATCGATTGGATCCCAAGAAACATCAAGAGACCAAAAAGAAGACCGAAAGACAGGTGGGACAGAGAGCTTGTTAAGTTCTTGGGGCAAACTTGGAGGAGGAAGGCAGTGGACAGGGACAACTGGAAGAGTCTGGGGGAGGCCTTCATCCGTCATTGGACTGAAAAAGGCAGATGATGATGATAATGATATATATATATGTGTGTGTGTGTGTGTGTGTGTGTGTGTGTGTGTGTGTGTGTGTGTGTGTGTGTGTGCGCGCGCGCGCGCGCGTGCGTGCGTGTGTGTGTTTAGTGATAGTGATTTCATGAAATCTTTTCTCCTTCTAATATAGTACGACTTGGTTTCCTATATATATATATATATATATGTATGTATGTATGTTTAGTGATAGTGATTTCATGAAAAACTTTTCTCCTTCTAATATAGTATGATTTGGTTTCCTAAACCGTCACATAAATGTGGATTTATCTATTGAATATGCTCCTAGGTACATCATCTTGAACTAATGAAATAATTCCTAATATTGCGGTTCATATTTTATAAAAACTTAAATTAACCAGCTAGAAACACTTTGTGAGTTAATGGGGATTTACCATTCAATCATTGATTGTACTGTAATATTCTTCATTACCCTTAAAATATACAGTTGAAAAACAGAAATCTATCATTAATAAAAACATATTAATACTTAAGTTATATTATGTGAGAAGAATAAAATTTTCAAAACGAATATTCCAATACGAAAAATTAGTAAAAATATAGAAGCTCTTCTCATCTGCACAAAAGAGCTTCATTTAAAAGGGGACAACATTTTCCAAAACTGAATATTTAGGCGAAAGATTTGAAATTTTAATGCATTCTTCCATCTGGAGTAATAAAAGCGAACTAAAGTTTGAACAATTGAACAGTCTGAATTCATGCGAGAATAGATAATTAAACCCAATTACGCGTTTTCTTATCTATCTGCGTACTGATTTCTTTGCTGTTTTAGGATCAGGAGTTCTCAAAAGTTGAAGGAACCGTAATTTTGTCTCCAAATTGCAGTGATACACCCTCCCAACCCAAATTCTGAGCTTTCTCTTCAAAATTGTTACTCCGAATCTAATTCTCTTCAATTCAAACCGGCCCTATCGATAAAAATCAATGCATTTTTTTTCAAACTGCAAATTTCGAGAGATATCCAATTCCGATACAAACGAGATATAATCCGGAGAGGTTATTTATAATGATTCGACCGTATACCGGCACTGTAGTTTGAATTTTTTCTCTTGGACTCGGAGAAAGGGTAGAAAATATAACATCGAAGCTATAAAACGGAATCAGGTAAGATATCCTTCAGAGAAATGATTGACCTGGAAATACAATACTCCCGTCCCTACTCTTCCCATTCTAGAATAACTCTTTTACGCCCCTATACTTTTGCCGATGTCCTCTTACTCCCCTAATTACGCCCTCTATCTCTAAACCTCCGATCTCTGTCGCTACTAACCTACTAACCAATCTACCCTGCATTTTTTTCCATCCACGTACGTAATGATATTTGCCTCGTAAAACAATACCATGTTCCAAAATACAGTGGAAACGAGAAAGTTACAAATACCGTATTCATGTAAGAATTTAGCCACAGTAACCGTGGACTTGGCATAGAGATGGCTGTAGTATCTGGCGGCAAATGTTAGGGTCTCTGGTTCGAATACTTCTCTGGGCATGGATTTATGATTGTTTGCTAAGCTCATTGTAAAAGGCCGGAAAATTCTGTTTGTAAGGTTATGATAAATATATTAGAGTTACGGAGAATAGAAAATCGAAGAATATTTAACGAGATCCGCTGAGTTAGATGTAATGTTTAACATTCTCTTCGTTGCTTAGGGTGCGCGCTCATCTCCCTTCGTATGTAAGTTGATGGTAGCATTTATTAATCCATTATTCATTTACTGGTACTACCAAAACTTTGTACAATAAAAAATGCCGTAGTATCGTTCAACGGATATTTCATTTACGTATAGACACTCTGTGGTATCGTTCCGCAAACCGACAATATGAACGGAAGGTGATATGAATGGAGGATGAAATATTGCGCCACCTAGCATGTGTTTAGATTTGAGGGAAAGTTGCTTCTAGAATTTCTCCCCAAATTCAAAAGATAATTATCAATCCCTCTCTATGACTAAATTCAAATCAGCGAACTACTCCCGTACGTTCCCCAAACATACATAAAAAGGTTTGGAAAATCAGATGCGCATGTCAGCTAGAAAACAGACGTCATCAGCGGTGCTTCACTGTGAGAAGATTCTAAATCAAGGATTTCAAATAGGATTTCGACGCCAAACTTATATATATATATATATATATATACTTGTGGAAGAGGAACGGTAAAGAGGATCTTTAGGGCAACTAGGTGCTGAAGGAAACCCAGTGAGCACTTACCGGAAGGAGATCCGCTGGGGTGTTGGAGAGACACATTTGTAGAAGTTATTGGAGCTTTCGGGATGATCCCTTTTTCAGCACAAGAGAGACACAACACCTAGTTGCCCTACACACACACACACACACAAAATTATTTATTATGGGAAAAAATTTTCCCCACACAAAAAACACAAAAGCTTTGACTGTCGTTTGAAAAAATAAAGAATACGATTGAGAGAGTGCGTCAATTCGCCGCATGTGGATATATGACCGATTCGTCACATGAGGGAAATATCGAACGTATCGTGGACACCCATATTATAAATTCATAGTTTACCCACCTAACCTCCCAATATCTATAACTTCTTTCCCCTAAAAAAAAACCCGTCTTTCTACTATCCCTTTTTCTTACCCCCTCCCTCCCCTCCTCTCACGTCTCAATGCGGCTAATTTCCCGGCCTTACAGGTGAAACTGACGAGACGAAAACAAAAAAAAGGAGCAGAAGGAATGTGCAGCATGCAAGCGGGATTTCAAAGCGAGCGTCGGAACAGCTTAATCATTCGGTCCCCTCAGCCGCCCTCTTTAAAACGCTCGCCTTTTTTTTGATTTATTTTTATCCCGTCACCCGTCCACCCTCTATCGCTCGATCCGCATCACACCCCATCCCCTTAAACCCTCCCATAGTCCCCCTTTCGCCGCTTTCCCCCTAGCGAACCCAACCATTCCGTCGGCGGAGAGAGAGAGAAAGGGAAGGAGGCGAAGAGAGGGAAAGGGAGCGGGAGGAAGGGAGTGAAAAAGGAAGGGGTGACTTAAAAAAAATGCAAGCCTCTCAAAAATTGAGAGCAAAAAAATAAAAAATAAACGTCGAAGAGAAATGTCGAGTTTTCGCTATCCCTTGCGTCCTCACATTTCGGAATGCAGGAGGTGCATTCCTCTCCCACCTTTCTCTCCATCTTTCTCTCTTTTCTTCCCTTCCACAGTACACCCTATTGATTTGTCACGTCTAACCGCCTCGGTGGTCCTCGGGGCGGTGGCAGTCCCCTCTCGAACGCCACAACCGCCCCCTCCCCTCCACCGTCGCCGTCGACGCCGCCTCCCGCCGTCACCGTGGCCCGCGGCCCTCGCACTCAACTCGCCCCCTTCATAAATCTTCGCGAACGGAGACTGCCTGCCCCAGTCTTCCCGAGAAAACACGTGCCCCCTGGATCGTCACGTACGATGTACGTGTGTCGAATGTTAGGACAGGAGACAATCTGGAACCGGTCCACGCGAAACTCGACGAGTTTCACCCCCAATTGGCCAGCGGGTGAGGGAGGAGGGTCCAATTCCCCTCATACCACTCCCCGTTCCACGTCCCAACGACCCCTCAGCCTCCTCATGTCTCCCTCAACCTCTCTCTCTCTCTCTATCTCTCGCTCGGTCGCTGCGGTACCCGTTATGAGGCTCCCCTGTGGGCAAAGAGCCCTGTGGCCCGCGGAAGTAAAGGTTTCGGGCTTGGGATGGGATCGAGGAAGAGTGGGAGGAGGATTGAGAATGTGGTGGGGAGAATGATAGAATGTTATGGTGTTAGAGGTTGCTGTTGTATAAGTATAATTACCTCACCTTGTAGAAGGTAAGGGTAATAGTAATAATAATGAAGAGACAGTTATTGTCTGTGAATGTCCAATTTGGTGTAATATAGAGGCCGATGAATCTCGTAGAACATGGCAATGAGTGTTGAATATAATTCTGTTCGCTGGCTTAAATTTCCGTGAGACAATAACTATGTTTGGTCAATAGTTGTCCCATCGGCTGTTTAAACGACAGTTAAGCTCCTTTATGTCACTCGAAGATGTTGTTCGGGCAAAATATGTTAAGAAAATTTTATGATAACTTCACAGCGTCTGAAAATATTACGAGAATCAAACGGGTAACGTTCCCAACTGTATTCATTAAAGATAAAAGGACTTAGATGGTTATTTGCCATCTAAATATGAAACTAAAAGCATACCCGTTGATTGAAACATCGTATCGAAATTCTTACCCTAAGTATAAAAATATTTAATTGAAAAAAGTATGAAAGGAAGTATCGCACTTAATGATCTAACGACCATAATGAGATTCTGATTGGAAAAATCTTACATCCTATTCAGTTTCAGAAAGACTGAGAAATTTCATAGTAGTCACTCGCGACAAAAAATTTAAAATGATTTAATGGCACAGCCTTTAATAATGCAATCGAACTACTCATCAAAAAAGTGCTCAATTTAATTGCACTTGTAATAAATGCAATTATAGAACCCGTCGTGGTATGAGAGTTCTTGACTTGTACGATCGCACGTGAACAAGTTCCTGATTATTACAGAAGAAAACTATTTCTTCATTTAGTCGAATTTTAAGCGCTCATCAGCGGATATGACAAATGACACATAACTTGAATTTTCAAAAAAGCACTTCCTTAAATGGTGTCAGAAGTAAAAACATTACTTGATCTATTTTTTTGCCTTATCTCCGAACAAGATGAGTTTTTCCCTCTTTTTCACGATGCGAAATGATCTAGAACAGGAACTGAAGCTTGGCATTTCTCGTCCTTTGCATAATAAAGACTAGTGGCCTCGCTATTGATGGACGATGACGCTAACCGCTTAAAATACTATGGTAAAATGAGATGAATGGTGGGAAGAAGGAAGATTGGAGAAAGAATTGGGAATGGTGGGATGGCAGGGACATCTTGGCTCAGATTGATCACTGCTCGAAGGCACCCCTCTGAGAATAATTAACTCTGTAGAGGTAAAGACTCTGGGAGGCCCCGATAATTATTCCTTGCCCATTTCAACCAAAATTAATCGACGCTAAACATGACTAGGCAAGAAAAAACCGTTGTTTCTTTTGTTAGGATAAAGACTTTTGCCACAGACTGAATATACGCTATGCCACTCTTTCTCTCTCTCTCTCTCTAACCTGTGTGCAATAGACAATGAGTCGGTGATTCAAAACGAATTAATCAGCAGTATCGTAAGTCGAATAAAAATGCTTCATTTCAAATACGAGACCATTACCCGATAGGAAAATTGATGAAAATGATTAATTAGGATACAAATTATAAATGTTTCACGACTGGGCTTAGCAATGTAACTTTTATTGGCATACATGTGTTTCTAAATACAAACGTGGAGGTAAACAAAAATGTTATTTCTTAAAACTTTTTAAAAAACGCTATATAGTCCGTGCCCATACGGTTAAGTTTTGTTTCCTTGCTCATGCTACATGTTATGTCGTCCGAACGAGTCTCGCCCGCCACAACTTTTTAAAAGAAAATGATTTTTATCTTTCCACTCCACCTTTCCGGATTTTCAGAGAACAAAACGACGAAAGAAGAGAAAGGAAACCTGTTCTAACTCGGAATACACATTTTTTTCAAACTAAGACGGCTTTCGAGACATTCCGTGTCTTTGTAATGAAAGAAATCGCATTTAATTCGCTGATTTTCAAAGGTGGACAAAAAATCTTGATGCATGTTGATTTTTCAATGTTGAACTTGTAAAAGAGTCCAGAAGCGGAATTATTCCAGCAAAATGACTTTCTTGGGATTTTAAAAAACTTTAATGATAAGTGCATTTGTTAGACTTCAGTGAATAGTAACCGAGAAAATGCTTGTATTAAATTGCTGATGAAATTATTGAATTTGATAGAGGATTTTCTTCCTGGAAAGACTCATTTCCATTGCTATAATCTTGGAGATAATAGAAAAAGAAATAATACTTTCCAGTTGCACAACCAATTGACTAACAGATTACATTTTACCTGATGCTGCATTAATAAACTGTATACATTTCGTGTAAAATCGCCTCCTTTTAGGCCAAAATATAATTTCTTGCGTAACCCTCTTGACAATTAAAGCCACTGTATTTATGGGAAGTAATTACAAATAATTTGTCTTTATTTATATGGAACTACATTGGTTAGAATAAAATGTTTTAATGAATATTTCTCATATAGAAATTCTTCGTCATAACAATACAGTGCAATTAAGTGTGTATGGGAATTATATTTCTTATATATACAATGCACTGTTTTTTATCAAGTAATACAGGGAAAATGTTGATGTTGTGGATGTGATAAACCTAATTATTATAATAATGTATCCTTTTAATCGCTTTAATGAGAATAAAAATACATAAAAGTAACATTAATTCAACGCAGAGAAAATTTTCAAATTTAAATAAGTTATAATGTATATGAAAAATGTATTCTCACGTATATGATACATCCGAATTGAGATTTTTTTATGTGAGGTTTTTCTTGCAGTTTCTCTTTAACATTCAATTTTAGTGATTCTCGAATACGATTAACCATATAGAGCAATATAAAATTAACAATTGTTCCATATATCATACGAAAGGTATGGGGAGAAGGGCTAGCTTATTATACTATGCGAGAATTTATTTTCGAAGCATGAAGAAAGTACGACATCCTATAAAGTTAGTAAAATCCATCATTCAATGGGTAACCTTTTGTTTCTACTACACATTAATTCTAACCTATCGAGCCCGAGAAGAATTTCAATGCACCGCTCGTCTCTTTCCTTGCTGTCATGCTAGAGATGTAGTCTCTGCCGCAGATTGTCCTGTTTTGTCCTTCCGCCATACCACACACACATACACACTTCATTCTTACCATTTTTCCATGTAATCCTTCAAACATGTTTCTTCGACTCTCACCTCGCCATAGCACCTGACATAACTTTTGCTTAAAAACTATTCTCGACGCTCAAGAACATGCACTTCCAAAATCAAAAGATTAAAAAAGTACTTATCTCGGGTATAGCCAACAACAATGTCATGGAAAACCAGATGATCATTTGGACCAAAAAGTATTTATAATCTCATTTCTGTTACTTGCCACTGAAGACGGCTGATGTAGCCGAAATTCTTATCTGGTTTTTCTATAACATTGTTCGGCTATTGGAGATACCTGAGATAAGTATTTTTTTAAAAACTTTTGATACTTATTTCCATGTTCTTGAATTTTTTTCAACCATGTGACAAGCTCGATAATTCTCCGCTGTATTCTCGACATAACAACGGCACACAGAACATATTCTTCTAAAATTAAACAGAGAATAACATTGGCGCATTTCCTCGAATACCAGGCAATTAAAAAAATGCTTTCGTATCTTACACGAGGATTTGAAGCCTAAGCGTATTTTAAATTTCAAGAAGATCGTTACCATTTTGTGGAAAATGCGGCGGTGAATACGCAACAAATATTATCCACGAGAATAAAAATGCTTAAAATTTCTTTTAAGAATGAAAACTACTCTTTTCAACTCGTAAAACGGAAGGCTCATTTTTTTAAATCTGGCCTTCTCAAAAAAGAGTTATCTCCGGAGTAGGTGGTATTTGAATAAGTATAGTATTTAGCGAACGAAATAAAAATAGAAACAATACACGTCCCAAAAAGATATCTTTTTTTGGCCGCGAGTGGATGGAATACTGCTGATTTGGCTAATTCTATCAGTTGAAATAATTTGTTGGACTATACAATTTATCGTTTGACCACGCAGTTTCTGTTCATAATTTACAGCACCTGTTCCTGCTATATTACAATACTTTCACCTGCTATATTATGTTACTTGCTCCGACCGTGTTATATTACTTGCTCTTAAGTTTTGGTGATTGACAATAAATTTCCTCGAGAGTTTTCGAGTATTTTAATGTCGTAGGAATTAAATGTGGAGTTGCTCGCGAATTTTTATTTTCCGTCGCCTGCAAACTACGTGTCTCGTTTTTTTGGTGCTCCAAGCGATGAAACTAGTCGAGCAGGTACCTTTGACAGTACTTATAAATTGTCATTTTTTAAAAAAGGTTTATAATTTTTATACAACTTCCTGGGCTTAAAACGTTCTGCTCGCGTTTTGAGATATACTGCAACTTATAGGCTTTCCTTTTGGAGTGCATTTTATAACATGATTTAAGCAGAGTAAGTAAGGATTTTCACTTCTCTATTTGGAAGGTTTTTTTCCGTCTTGACGTCGAAATCAATCGAACATCGCCATAAAAAAGCGAATTATTATTCTTGCGAAATCATTTTACGTTAATTTCCGAAGCGCGATGCGTTACTTTTTTCGAGATCCCTCGTAATTTTTTTTGCCAATAGATTCCTAACGCTTCCGCAGCTAAGCAACCGTATACATTTGATTTCCTCCCCAACCCCAGAAATTTTCGTGCAAATCTTACGCTTGAAAGGAAATATTAATTGCGAATTTATATTCAATCCGAGTACTTTCGCTCGATCGCTATCGTTTGATAACGATCATCCTGATAAACCAATAAAAAACGGGTACAGGATGTTGAACTACCTTGCCACTTTCTTACTCCAAATACGGAGGAGGTCTGTTTGTATGTGTGCGTGTGTTTGCGACTGCGTTTGTGAACTTGCTCACGAGCGTGTATGTGTGTGTGTGTGTGTGTATGCGTGGCTCGCGCACGTGAAGAGGCCGCGATGATTCTGACATTTCCTCTTACCATCCAAAGAAGATTTTTCAACAGTAGGAGAAAAAAAAAGGATTCCAAATGTCGGACCTTACATGGGATGAAAGGTTTAAACTGGTCAAGCATCATTATTAATGTATGCGGGCCCGGATGTGTAGGGAAACCAGTCCACTATGTTTGAGCCGTGGTCGAGGATGCTTAGAAGAAGTCGGAGGAAGCAGCATTGATAGGTGGGAACTTTCACAGCCAAGAGAGAGAGAGAGAGAGGGAGAGAGATGTTCTTCCGCAAAGGTGTAAAGTCGGTGGAAAAGAAAGTGGAAGGGTTAAAAGGATGAGGCGAGGAAACGGACGTTTTTGCGCGCTACACCGTCTCCGATTCTTTAGGACGATATCAAAAAGTTTTAAAGAGTTGCAATTACCTATCGCCGAAAACGGATGAAATGAGCGAGTTTTTCTTTTCTTTCGCCTCTTATTATCTTCCTAGTTTTATCGTAAGTCGAATCTTACTCGGCGGTTTCCGATTTCCTATTTCGGAAACTAAAATCGAAAACCAGATTACCGTTTTAAAATTTAAATAGCGTTGATCCTTATCCGCGTTTATCCGCTGTGTCCATTTTTGCTGAGAATGCGTGCTTTTCTGCGATAAGACGGTTGGGTGGGATTTAAACTTTCTGCGGGAAATAGTAACGTTGCAATTTCAATTTAACTTATTAGCTTAATAAGCTTAGACGTTCTCCTCGTGAAACGCAGGCGTGATTGTTTTTCTCCAGAAATATACTTAACCAATGAATTCTCAATCGATTTATCTTCGCCATGAAATTCAGCTTTATTCGTCTGATATTTTGGCTACTGTTCAAATTCTATTCGGCTCACAGAGAGCTGGACTGACTGAGATATTTTATTATCTCGTTAGTCTGATATAAAACGCACCAAAATATTTTTTCGATAGAAATTAGTATCTTATGGGTTTGATTTTGCCTCGTCCTGAAGACCAACACAACTTCAACGGCGCCTCCTAGAACTTTCCTTATCCCGAATAGATAAATTTTAAGCCCTATCTCCAAAATAAAATGCATTTATTTAAGCTCATTGTAATTCTTGCGTGCCATTGTTTTATTTACAATAACATTTTATCGTGTAGTTTCTGAATGAGTAATATTCCCGATCACGTCAATTTCTCTTAAATGGTTTCTCGGTCAAGGCAGAGTTTTTTGCCTGTTTTCATTCAACTATTATTGTTTATAATTATTAAGTTTTCAAAAAAGTCTAAGACATATTTTGGGGTGAGTGGAAAATGTACGGAAGTCGATGTAATATGTTCACCCCGTTAAAATGGACATTTCATTTAAGACACATTTAGTTAAACAATTTATGAACCGTTAACAATATTAAATTCACCTAAGTCACGTCTAGAAATAATAAAGTGAATTATTAATGTTCGTCGAACTTTTTCAAGTGGCGATTCCAAAGACTCGATTAGAGAATCGCCTAGTTGTTATTACCTAACCAAAAATTGTGTTTTTAATGTTTATTGTTGCTAATTGATTAGCGAGTGAAAATGTAATGAAAACCACCGAGAGAAAAAATCTCGATCATTAATCTTCTTGCGTAACATATCGCTTCTCGTAACACATCGATGAATACTGTAGAACGATAGGATAATCATTAGACTGCAGCAAAATCATTTTTTAAAGGCCTGAGTAATTAATTTGGTAGCATACCATTCATTAGTGTCGAAAAAAATATGATGATAATCACTAGTAGAATTACGGAGGGAAATTCTTTAATTAACATGTGTAAGTTAAATTAGCGTACCCCACGTCGTATATTTCTGACTTTTCACTGCCCATATTTGTAGCTACATCAACGCTAAGCTCATAATAAACGATTCTAGTCAATTTCTTTCGAAAAACCGAGTTGTCCTCTTTGAAATGAATAGCGCTCCTTTTTCCTCCTAGCGTAATGATTGCTTTCAAGTATGTCATTAACACCATGCATGATTTTAAGGTTAAGAGAGCATGAAAGTATCGTAGGAAGAGAAAAAGGAAAATTATGAAGAAAATGAAGAGGCACTTATTGCCGTAATTAAATTTTCATTTATTAATAAGCCGAGACGTCTTTAGAAAGGCAGGCAAAAATAACGCGAAACGAATGTTTCGGTTAATTCGTAAATTGACGAAAAGAATCTCAAACTGATATGTCATAGTTTTTAAGCACAAAATTTATTCGCTCTTTTAGCTAGATATAATACGTTAAACAGCTATGAGCTTTAGCAACTGCAATATTTCATCCTCTACGTAAATTGAGCTAATATACTTATCCATAGTGACCTCATCGTATGGAAAGCGTAATTTTATTTCGGCTATGTTATTTAATTAATATGAAAATCAAACCTCATTATTAAACCATACTTTGAAAAACTAAGTATGCCTTAATATCGGACAATTATTGTTGCAGGATATCCATATGTGGCTTATTGAGAAATAGTCAATCCATCCTATTTCTTGTATTCATTTGCACCTCTTATGTAAAGACTTTCAGCCATGTTCCATGTGATCTGACCACAATGTTCCATGTGCAAAAATGAAAAATCTGAACATTAACTAACATTTCAATAAATTGGACATTCACCTAATATATAGCATATACGATTTTATAGTGTTAATACGTTCATCGAGTGTGAAAGTGGCGGTGTAGCGGTTGGAACAGTATACGCTTTTTCGGTCAAGTTTTCTCAAAAAATACCTAATTATATGGGTGAGTAAACTTGGTGGATCAGGAAAGGAAGCGAGAGGAGATGGAAGGGAAAGGAGAAAGCAATGGAGAATGAAACGGGAATGAATAAGAAAGAGTAAATGTATAAATCAGAAAATCGGCCGAGAAAATGATCCTAGTTTTCTCTATATATCCTCCGGCGTTACATTTATAATATGCCATTTTTCCTGAATTATTTTCACAAGAAACACGTCCCCCGTTGATATTTAATCATTAAAAATTGGAAAGAATTTAAGGGCAGACCCTATGAATTATGAATTTCATCTTCGATTCGCGTTCAATAAGCAAGACGCCGAATTATTCCAGGGAAAGTAATTAACAAAAAAAAGAATACTCGGGTCCTTTGATTGCATCTTTACCTTCATAAGCTTGAATTGCGTCATGCGTAACTTTCAACACGTAACGAATTAACGAAGCAGAATCGGTAACTTCATTACACTTTTCAAGCTGGATTTTTAATTTACTCTTTTTATTATTATCCAGAAGACAGTTATGATGATATCAGGCACTCCAAACTGGCGGCCTTCATTGTTCCTTACTGCAGCCCGTTCACTAGTTTTTTCTTAACTAAATCACACGAAATATTATATTAAATACTTTGTTTTTGTTAAAAGGGGATAAGATTTTTTTTAAATAATTATCGAGGTGCAATAAGAACGCGTTTTCCGAACAATAGTTTTTAATTGTTAAACAGTCCGGTATCCTAGATTAACACAATTTTTTCAACTATGGCACTTGTTAAATGACCGAAATCCTAACGTGGCCATTCCGTTACACCCGTCGCATTTTTGGTGTTTTTCCTTCCCCTTTTACAAACACTTCTCGGTACCGTTCGAAAAAAATGAAACGGAAATTTTCAAATATTCGAAATCCAAGACCATCGGAGCAAATTTAATTTTACCGTGGCATCTAATTAAAATTGGCCACGTGGCGGCAAGGTAAATTGAGGACGGGTAAGAGCTTTCGAGGAAGCCACGGTCGTTTAACGCGGAGTTATTTTTTCCTCTCATCGAAAAACCGCGCCGATTCCGCGATCTCCGCGATGGAACGCGGCAGATTACACCTGGGCGCATTTACCTTCATTAACGGCCCCAATTCTTATAGGAAGTAATTACTTCTGCACTGTGACGTAAGGAGTTTTTTGGCTAACCTTATAGAGGCCTGTCACGGTTGATTAATCGACTCCGGCGATGAGCGGTAATACTTTGATCGGTGATGAGAACTCTTTGGGTTAAGTGCCACGCATAGAAATCTCCTCTACAACCCGTCTCATCAGCGTTGTGTCGCTTACAAAACATCACCAAATGAGTTCGTTCTTTTTTTAGTTCGAAAATTTTGACTACATGTGTTTGGCATCGTGATTACGTTCGGGGTGTTAGTCGATTGAATTCGGAGAGTTGCTGGATATTCCTGCCTTTCACCACACCACCCGGTAATTGAAATAAGGCGGTGTCTATATTTGGACACGAAAAGCTTTTCTTCGGGCTGAAAAATGGAAAAAAAATTAACAATTTCGGCGGATGATTTACGCACGCAGTTCTAAATTTCCTTTTCGTTTCTTCGAGATCACGTCGTTATAAGGTAAAAGTTGGAAAGGCAAAATCTTTTAATTGATATCCATCCCACGACCGTGAACAAAAGCACTAAGTAAGCATCTGTTTTTTTTTCTATTATTCTATTCGCCAGGCGTAGAAAGGCGTGGGTTAAGTACCATTGATTCAATATAAAAAGACAAACGTTTCACGCACAGTAAATACAATCTAAGGAATGGAAGTCAGGAGTTACGAGTGTAAGTAATAAACGTAAATTGAGGACCATCTGTTCACATATATGTGAAGAAATTGAGAGTTTTTCCTTCGTTCGATTGATAATAGTTAATAAATACGTATTTCATCTGCAAATAAAAGCGCCGACTTTAAATAATAATTAAAATAATATAAATTCTTGCAAAATTTTAAATGTTCATCTGCTAAAATATGCATCGTTTAAAACAATTTACATAAATACTGCAATGTTACGATATTCATTGCTTTGCGTCACTGACGAAAGAAGGTGCAGAAAATTAATAAATTCATTCGTAAAGAAACAATTCATTATGCCTCACTCAAGAAAGGACTAAACATGTATTTAGTATAAACAAGTTATGAAAGTGTACAGCGTAACACATATGGGGGCATTTCGTGCAATGGAGTATTTGAAAGAGATGATGATATACGTGTATACAAAGGAATTACCGTTTTAAAGTTCTTTTCTTCGTCATAAATAATCCATCTTCTTCTTATTTAATACTGTTGCATGCACACGTAAGAAAATGAAACGTATTTTTGTGAGATTGTTTATGTTAGCAGCAATGATGAAGTAACCTTGCAGGAAATTTTCAAAGTTCAACTCGAATTAAGATATTTTAGTTTGATTTTCTTGATAACAGCAACTCCTACGATAAAAAATGTAGGTATAGGAAAAGAAATATCTATTAGTTTTACAATTTTTAATTGAAAACTATTTTGATATGACCAATACTTTACGAGATAGGACAGAAAGTTCATTTTTTGTCACCAGTACTAAAGTGGTCAAGTTCACTGATGCGATTTTCTTATTGTCTTTGACCTAAGTCCTTGATATCAAATTTTATGAAAATCCGTACTACAGAAGCCGAGAACGAATATGCGGGTGGACAGACGAACAGACCAACGCTAATACGCGCGCATGCTGGAAGCGAAACGCGCCTAAAAGGGAATACAGTAAAATCTTGATACAACGTATCTCTATGGAGCACGAATTTTTATACATTATACTGAAAGTATAGTATACTGAATATACCCATAAGGAGTATAGTATTTTCTCTGGAAGCATCTCAGTTGGGGATCGGTATTCTCGCAGTTCAGGCGCAAACCGAAACTGGCAATATGAGTCTAACAAGAGATAAATTTCCTATAACTTATGATTTTATATCAACGCTATCAGAGCCGTCTCTATGATCCGCGGGGCCCCGAGCGAGAGGGTTTCCGCGGGCCCCCTTCTTTTCACAGAAAAATCAAATTTCTCATTTACTTATAATTTTATTTTTGTTTTCAAGTTTACATTAGTATTATTCAGTATTATTATTAGTATTTTTCAGTATAATTATTAGTATTATTCAGAAATACATAAATTTAAAAAACTAGTACTTAATTGTTAAGGGTTACACAAATAAACAAAATAATAACCAGCCCACTACAATTTTAAAAGTTTACTTTTCTAGCTTTAATATGTGCAAATATGTCGATTATTGTTGATTTCTCAATCTTATCAACTTCCTCGTGTTCAACTGACAAAAGGGATAATCCACTCAGTCTCTCTTGTGACATCGTCGATCTTAAGTAATTTTTTATTAATTATAATTTCGAAAACGACCTTTAAGCTGATGCAACTGTCACTGGCATTGTAAGAATTATCCTACAAAGTATTTCTATGTTTGGATATATTTCCTGCAATCTATTTTTGTGTAAGAACTTCAAAATATCAATTACACTATGATCTTCTGGCACAACCGTTGATAACATTCTTAACTCTTCACTAAGTTCAATTCCATCTATGTCGCTCTCTGAACTTCCTTCATCCTTCAAAACTTTCTCTATATCGCAGCAGACTCTCTGTAAATTAGATAAATCCCAATTTTTAATTTGGCTTATGCTGTTCATGAAACCAAATCTAGAAATGTACTCACTGTACTGATCAAAACGCCACAACAGAGAGGTTAGTGCCATGTCTATCACTCGCAGAAAGAAATCCGTTCTAAACCTCTTCTTCGAGTTTTCCTGTGCATCGTCCTCTCTTGCGCAATCAGAATGTCTCCTTTTTACATTTTTAGAAAAAACTATATCAATTGACATATCATTGGCGACTCTTTCGGCTACTGATACGGCTTGATTAAACCCTTCGTTTCTGTATATATTTAAGGATAACTTCAAAGCATCCAGATGTTTAACTGCAATATCCAACGGAATTTGAACAGATTGTAGAACCTTACTTACTTTATTTACAGTAAGTAATATGTCATAGCAAACAATAACAGATAAGATAAATTCAAATCTGTTTAATTCATGGGAAAGGAGTGAATTTGCCTCGCTTTTTGTCTTCGGATCTTTACAAACTTCAGCTACCTCAACTAAAGCATTTTTTATTTTTGGTAAATGAAAGCGTACAGCTTTTATGCTTTCGAGTCGGGACTCCCACCTAGTGCTAGACAAAGGTTTTAGAGATATATCTGTGTTATTCTTTAAGACACTCCATCTTGCCGGTGAAGCTGCGAATAAAGTATACAATCTTTAAATTATACCAACAAATGACACTGCTCGCGTACAGGAATGAGCCATGTCATTAAGAACCAAATTTGTGTGCTCCGCATGGCATGAAAAAAGCTTTAGAATTTAAACTTAAAATTCGTGCTTGAACTCCTTGTTCATGACCTTTCATATTCGCACCGTTATCATACCCTTGCCCTCTGCAGTATTTCAATGAAATTCCCATATTATCTAATTCTTTCAGTAGAGCTTGGCTAAGTCCTTTTCCTGTAGTATCTGTGACTTCAGGAAAGTTTATGAAGTTCAACTACTTCTACATTTCTGTTTTCAATATGAACTATTCTTAGAATTACTGACATTTGCTCTCTGTGGCTCACATCTGGAGTACAATCCAGAATAATAGAATAGTACTTGGCATTTAAAACTTTTTGAATGATTGAATTTCTAACTTCAGAAGCCAAAATTTGTATTATTTCATTTTGTATTAATGGTCCCATATAGTGATCTTTAATTTCACTTTGCTGGTATCGTCGTAAATGATCTTGGATGATCGGATCAAATTTAGCTAACAGCTCTATCTGACCTAAGAAATGCCCATTATTTGGAGAGTATAACGAACTACTACTACCGCGAAAAGGCAAGTTATGGCGAGCTAGATAAAGTATTATCTCAATAATTCTTTCCAAAACATTACGCCAACGCTGTTTTTCTTTTTGGTATAAATCTTGGTTTATGCTATCAATAAAAGTCCCTTTCTGTTTTCTCTGCACATATTCCTGCCATTCTTGGAAGTTTCTCATATGTGATAAAGATTTATCATGCTCACTTAGCTTATTTCCTACATTCTTCCATTGACTAAACCCCTCAGACGCCAATGCCGACTTTGACTCTGATGATGGAAACAGTTTACAGCAGAAACAAAAGACGACATCTTTTTCTTCAGAATAAACCAACCACGTCCTTCTCACCTTCTCCCCATTTTTCAAAATCCTATAAAAATCGTAGTCAGAAAAGCATCTGTGCTCTGAGTTCCGTGGATAATTCCTCATTTTTCTTCAGTGTACTTCGGACCCACTTCTACTAAAAGATCCCTATGAGAAGGAGTAATAAATGTAGGCCATGTACCGGGGTCTGACGTAAAATTAAAATTTTCAGAGCTTACAGCAAGGTGACTGTGACTAATATTTATGGAAACGTTATTCACATCACGGGTAGAAAAGGATGGCGTACTCGGTGATGGAGTCACAATGAAATTAACGTGTTTGGCAAATTGCTGTTCACTGTCACTATTTGTTGACACCTCGATTCCTACCTCTGAAGAAATCAATGCTTTACTTTCACTTTTACCCGATATGACGTCACTTAGCGCTGGAAAAGTCTTGATGAACTTTTTTAATGTTCCGTTTTGTTTCTTCAATTGTTCTTGTACTTCTTTCACCCTTTTCCTTTTTTGTGATCCACTCTTGTATTTTCTACCTATATCTCTCTCCCTGGAGGCACTCATTTTTTCGTGATGGGATACTAATGAATATAAAATATGCGAATTTTATTTTAAAAGTCGTATAAAAAGAGTATCGTATTATTATATTACAATAATGAAGAGATATCGGTACTAACCTTTAAAACTAAAATGATGAACTCATTTCCCAGACTACGTCCAAAACTTCCAAAGAATAAAAGGTTCACTATTTAACAGAGATAGCATTCTAAATTAATTTAAATGGCCCATGAGTACGCATACTGAAATATTAAATAATATAAATGAGTGCACTAACCTTCTATGTTAATGTCAAGTTCTTTATGAAAATGTCTAATAAATCCAGGTGCCCTTTTGTTTGCAGATAAGATTCACACGCCACAAGAAAACGTTCTCACAGTTGATGTTCCTTCTACCACAGTTTTAGGAGAACTGAGGAGATGCGTTTCACTATTTTCCTAAGTTCCAAAATGCCGCCAGAGCTGTAAGCAATAAACCGAACCGAATGTGACTGAAAAACTGTGCCCTCACCCTCGGTTTTTCGCATATCCCTTCTGAATTCTACTATCCGGGATAAAGTGTCGCTATGCGCGTTCTGCACTATTTTTCGGTGGACAATCCCGTTAAGTAAAGGGAAATGAGTCTGCAGGGGTTCCTGGAGGGAGGCTCAAAGCTGGGTGGCACTTCTTACTTTGTAAGTGGCATTGACCTTGTTGAAGGCAAGATAAGAATTTTATTGTGGCGAAGCATGTCTTCCCTTTCTCGAAAGGAATTAGGATATGGAAAAGCAGGCAAGATCTCAGAAAGAATGCCTGGGAAACGGCGTTGTCGGGGTTTATGTCGATGTCTGCCAGATGTTTTTAAAGGCCGAATTTTGCGAAATGACGCCCTCATGTCTCTCTTGGAGGCAGGGATATTGCTTTCTCCTAATTCTTGGACGAAGCGGTCGCATTGCCGACTCCTCTATCCCCAAGTTCATGCATTGTATCGACTTTTTGTGTGGTTTCCTAAGAGGAGATGTATCTTGAGATTCTCCAGAGAATTCATTGAGAAGCAATATTACCGAATTATTTTTTAAAAATGGTTTTCTTGATAATCGAGAATATGAAATAACAAATTTTAACGAGAATTTTCGAGGCAGAATTTATCGAGAATAATCTCTACTAGAGTTCCTCATAGGCGCGGGGCCCTCCATAGGCGCGGGGCCCGAGGCGACTGCCTACCCAGCCACCCACTTCAGACGGGCCTGAATGCTATTATGAAAATAACGATAGGGATAACTAATTATCGGTTCTACATTTTTCAGCTCGGAAAATTCCTTCTTTTGTGATTTTGGCGGAATTCCGCAGATCTTTTCGTATTAAAGACAAAAGATGCCTTCAAAACTGGTGTAAACGACTTGAATGAGCAAGAATTGGTTATAGTTGAGTCATTTACGGATGAACGCATAGGTTAAAACCACAAAAATCTTTTTTCGGGACCTCTGAATTTCATACGTAGTATTGGAAAGTACGTTAAGTTGAATTACGTTATTTTAAAATATTTACACAGTATTTATACGGGGAAATTGACGGGGATTAAAAAAAAGTACGTTAATTTGAGATATACGTGTTTGTGATGTACGTTGTAAAGAGATTTCACTGTATATGGAAATTTATTAGTCCAGATGGCTTGAATGTAATGAAAAATCGAAGTATTTACCATAGCGAAAAATCAGTTGTGTATTTCAGCCCAAAAGTAAAACCTGCAATTTTTTAGAATCGGTGACCGTGAATCACTGCTGAAGAGGACTACTTTTTACTTAAAAAGCGCATATGATTTACTAAATCATATTGTAAATAAATTGCCTTGTGTTCAACAAAGCTAATTTAAGAGAGAATCAAGAACCTCAAAAAGACGCGTAGAATATTCAAAGGAAAATAAACAGTGACGAAATGAAATAATCGAACAAAAAAGATAAATACCTATACATCCTATACATGTACCTTGTAATATAGAATGAATTATATGTTGTAGACTGGAATTCAAAAATAAAAAAATATTGAATTTCTACATTACAAACAAATCATATTCCGCCCTACCAGGACATCTCTTTAAACGCTGTGCGGTACATACGCTGTACCACAAGGGAAATAATACTCTACAGTATCGTATGTATACAGAGTCACTTAAAACCAATGCTCACTAGTTAAAGGTGGAATGGCTTTTGAAAGTGTAAAGGAAGGGGAGGAAAGTTAATTTCACAGTGATATATAGAAGGGATTTTGCTCGACTCTCAGTTTTGGCCGCTCAGAATAATTCATTATACGACGCAATTTATATCTACTTTTCCTTTAAATCTTCTTTAGCTGAACGATTTCCGATTGAGAGTTTAGGAGATAGGATTATTTTTATGAATACATTCAAATCTCATCAGAATGCGGCATTCACATCCGGTGTTTAAAGATTAATAAACAGTTTGCAGAGTTATGCATACACTCATGGACAAAATCAAAGATTATTCGACGAAGGTATGGTTGATATGTTATTGACTTACAAAAAATTTTTAATTCCATTGTTTTATAAACAACATTAACATTTATTTATTACCAGATGAGCTGAAGAGTTAAAAGTTCTGTAGGAGGAAAGTTGATTAACAAAAGGACTGAGTAGGATGGGTATAGGTAAAATTATCGAATGTATATACAACAACGGTTTGAGAACATACATCACGAAAGAAAATATGGAGGAGATAATAGAGGACTCCAATGAAAGTAGATCGTGTGATAGAATTATAGTAGGAGACAATGGGGAGGAACGTATGGTGAAAAGACTTCAATTTACTATGGAATTGGTATTTTACAAAGAATAAAGCACTGCATAAAGCTTCTGTAGTAGATTCAGATTGAGGCATTATGGGTTATCGACGGAGAAACTTGGGTGAATAGCCACCGTTGTGATTGCTATCTGATGTGTGCTCGGAGAAATGAGAAGAGTCCCTGTTATGAAAACACCGTTAATGTTCAATGATTCTGGTTTGGAAGTTACTCCAGATTTAATCGATAAAAACAGGGCTGCAGTTTTCACATGGCAACTTTTACACACAAAATCGGACGATTGTTTAATGGAAAGAATGGTATAAAACATTTCCTATGTTAATTACTAACATAAAATAGCTCCGTAAGGAACGCTTTCTACAGTATTTGTGTGGTACCTTCGTTACAAATATTAAAAGATTGAATCAAAGATTGGTAAGCATACCTAAACTAATTTTCAACATAAATTAATGATCAATGTTAAAGATTTTGAAGCATTCAAATATACCGGCGAAAACGAAAACTCAAGCAACTGAAGGAAATTAAAGGAGAGTTGATGGGGCCATTAAATGGTCAAAAGTGTCTCATAGTATGATATTAAGGAAGCAAGCATTCATCTGTCACAATATCAAGAAGATTTATAATAGGAAATATATGCGTTAAGAAAATAAATACGCTTTAAATATAAATTCCTGTCATTAGAGAAAATTTCATTTCATACGCTAGTAAACACCATGACAACTAAAAAACTGGAAAGTTTAGTTTTCATAATAGTTTGTACGAATAATAGGCCATTTACATCACTTTAAATAATCAATCAACATTAGTCTAAATAGCAATTTAAGCTAATCTTTCATACTTCATTTTAGCAAAGCCTTATACAGCATTACCTTCCTGGCGTCAACCACAATATTTCTTATAAATTCATATTTATTAAGGGACGTGTTATACCGAAGTAAATGGGATCTTTCAATTTCGTAAGGCGTCGTGTTGAAAGGAAACGCTGCGGAAGATGCTTATTTAATTAAGACGACAGTGAATTATAGGCAGAAATGTTAACTTGGAGAATGTCAAATAAGGAAATATTGTAAAACGGAAACGTGGAAGGAATATAAGAAAGACACCCTTTATAAACTTATATGTAATTGCAAATGTGTGACGTAAATAGTTCTGACACGAAACAGAATATATCACGAATAAACTACCATAACACGACGAGCTGCAAGATATCGTATAAATACCGAAATCACTTACGTTAGATTTTATATACGTAATAGTTAAAAAGCCAATATTTACTAATTTCTGAAGTTTATTATTTCATTTTATAACCCCTTTTCAATATAATAGCAATTACAAATGAAATTATTTATTCTCTTAATCACGAACATCACAGTGCCTTACTTATATTGCGTCTGAATTTATTTTATGATCTTTAGGGGTGTCCGAATCTAGATCAAGGGACTAAATAATTTACGAATGGGAACAAACCTAACGGAATATCGACGTAAATAAGATCTTTTGGTGCTCTCGTACCATTCAGGGAAGAAATGTAGACAACTTTTTATTTTTTATTTATATTTTAAAACTTTTGTAGTGAAAAAATGTAAAGGAGGAAGTAAATTAGAAGGAAAACTAATGCTTTACACGCCTGCTGACTGTTCAGGAACACCATTCTTACGTAATCTTTTCCCAGCTCTTCTTTCTTGGCAACCTTCCTTCTATAAGCGTCTTCAACGTTACTTTCACTCTCAAATTCTACTCCAACCATTTCTTATATCTCTTTCATCAACTTGATTAGACCTTTCGCTTCAGAAACTGTATTCAATGTTTAATCTTTTACTTTATTCTCTGTTTATACTATTTACCCTCTCTAAGCCACACCTGAAAATTGTAATCCACGAAAATTTCCTTTCCCCTTAGTCCAGAGGTTCTCAATGTGGTGCCCGCAAAGTCATTTCTAGGTGCGCGCTTTCCTCTACACACATGAACATGTTCACAATCCACTATCCAATGAAAATTTTGTTACTAATACTTTTGTTTGCAATACTGCCGAAAATGTTGTTAATGCCGTAACGTACGATAACAATAACTCATTTGCTTCATGAAAATAATCTTGACTATCAGAACAGTGCTCAGGCATCCTGTCGCCAGTGACAAGATATTACCCGTTTCTTTCCATCCAACTTCTTCAACTCGAGCGTCTCTCCCTCTTCTGGTAGAAAAAACTATGAAAATCAGTTTCTTTTCTTTTCACGGAATTTAAATGTTCCAAGCATTAATCAAAAATATTAGTTGCTAAATATATTGTGTCATGTTTCGTGATTTCTAGCAATATTTTTATGCTTGTACCCGCCTCTATATCCCAGAATATGTTAAGTACACAATGGAGGTAAAAGGTTGAGAACCACTTCCTTAGTCTAATTTTCTTTGATTCATCAACATCGGTATCAAAGCTTTTATGAATCCTTTTTGTGAGATCTGCACTCATCAGCTTTCATCTTCGCAGTAGAGCCTTTTCGCTAACCTCAACGTAGATCTGGACTGTATAAGGATCGTAAGGTTCGTGACAGGAAATGATGACAAAAAATGATAAATTAATTTTATAAGTTGATTTGAAGAACGAAATTGTTTTCTATTTTATTCTTGATTTCCTCATGGAATTTCCCCGATTTTTGTTTTACTTATTCTTGAAATTACCGAGTAATGTTTCAGCACCCGAAAACCTTGAGTGCTTAAATTACCATCTACTTTTAACCCACTTAAAAAACCTTTTATGTTTCTTTTATCGTTTGCAAAGCTTATATAATAAACAGCGGCAAAGGAAAAATACATTCTTACCTTATTCGATCCACGAGAGAGTATTCTAGATTTTGCATCGTAAAACTTTGCAACTGATATCTGAATAAGGTACATGCCTTTAATTGAGCCACTCTCCCTTAGGTGCGAACGTATATAAATGAAGAATTCCGCTATTTTTGTTCATACAGTCAAGAAAAATGTCTTCGGAATCAACGATTCAATTATTAACATCAACGAGAATCCACTTTTCTTTAACTAATGTAAGAGGTATTCGTGCAAGTAAACACTCGCTTTCGCATGAATCTTTAATTCAATGTTTCGATCGAGAATGTTATCGCATTATGTAGCAAAGTAATTGCTACACTGCCATGGACCTCGATAAAGAAATGAACTGGTGAATTTGTTCGCCCGATGAATTTATTTTTTAAATGTGAGTTTAGAGAATGAAAAAAATCTCAGTTTGACCGAGAATCGAACTCAGATCTAACGATTCCTTGGGAGGTGCTTTTACCAACTAAGCCAACAACCCAGTCTAACTCTCCATTCCCGAAAGTGGGTGACACGGATTCGATCCAAAATCAAGTTCAGAATTTTTCTAGTCGCATTTGTGCTTAGTCTTATGCACTGACGCATAATAGCTATATTTCCTAGCAATCCATCTTCTTCATTTATTCTCCAACACGTTGTTGGATAAAAATATTATTCATCAAATGTACTTACACATGAATTTATGAGAGAAATTGTTGTTTCATATTATCTATGTAACGTGAATCATTACCACTGAGAGATTGATATTGCAGAGACTTATCCCATACTAAAATACTGCCAATAAAAATATTAATTTGTTTCCAAGAAGCATTAACTAACAACTATCCCAAAACGGTGCAGTGAAGAAAATTGACAAGAAAGACAAAGCTAGTTTACATATTTCTGTAAATCTTGTTAATTTGTAATGAATAATAGCAGTTAACCGTCACACAAAGTTGCAAAAGTTAGCCCATCTTACATAAATAACCCTGTAACCAGAAAATGGTTAAATCGTCCTTACAGGCCATACGAAATATAATTTATTATAGACGAACTAACCCGATATTTCAGCTGAAATACGCATATTGCACTAATTTCTTATATTATCTTATATTGTTTACTTAAAATACATGTATACATACTGTTAATGCTCTTCTTTTTCGGGATTGGCAGCTCCGGAGGAAATGCTTTCCAGCGTTGGTCCAATTGCGATCCACATACCCACGTCCATTTGAATGTTTTATCCCTTCCTTGAAACTAAAAGAGAATTCAACACAATTAACTTTGGATTAATATCTCTATTCCAGTGGAATATGGTTTTTCTTAAAGCTGGCAAGATTTTCTGTATTTTTGACCGCATTTTCAACTTACGTTTACTGCTGTCCTATCCGCTGCCCTCGCCTTGCACCGTCCAAGTGGCAGGCACAACAATCCTGACCTATATACATATCGAACTTCCCTTTATCACCCTATCTATTCTCACAATGACTCATGCTTCTCTTTCCCATTCATACTTATTCTTAGAAGAAGTCAAAAAATCTTACTATTGGGTTCTATGGCGTTATTTTACTCTCTTTTTCTCCCAATTCCATCTTACTCTGTTTATATTCGCCGTGGAAACAATACAATTCATCGTAATAGCGCAACTTTAGTAACCGATAATATGAATGACGAAAATGTCTTCACTCTAAGGATTTTGGATTTCGTATAACTGCCTTCCTATCACACCATACCCCTTTGGGACAAAAAAAAACAATTTTGCCGAAACATTTATTGCTTTCGAGACGCACAAATTACTCCGTGAGAATTTACATTTTGGATGACCTTGTGCATTTTAACTCTCGAATGAAAGGATAGAGCGATTCAGGATTAATAATAATAATTTGATTTTATTGTAAGGGCGACATTTGGACTATCTAGTTCATTCTTACATATAACCCAGATTTTTAAGAACACAAACATCCATGCTCTATGCGGGATTCGAACGCGCGACCTTAGTGTCCGGCGGCAGATACACTTACCATCCGTCTACCAAGGCCGGATTGAGGTTACGGGAAAAAATGGGAGATATTTGGTGATATTGAATCGAAAAATGGATAATAATATGGATTTCCAGTCAAAATGAAAGTATTTATTTTTAGGAAGATAAATAGGAGTTGTTTTTCTAGAGCCAATTTTGTGTTTCTTGAAACTTGGTGATTCTTGCGGAATTAAGGCGATAGAAAATTGGTCTGGGTTAAAGGGTCGACACTACCCAAAAGGCCGACAATACGAAAGGGCTGACAATATAATTCAACGGCTAATCGGGACGGGAGAGAGGAGGGAGATTAACGAGGTCGATGATTAGCGGTGACCGCTAATAGAATAACAAAAAAGCCGCACCCCCCCCCCCCCAACTTAACCTGAAATACTTCACCAAAATTTATAACATGAGTCAATAATAATAATAAATTGTTAAAGACTCGATTCATTTTTTCGCCGGAATTTACAGTATGAATCAATAAACTGAAATGTATCATAACTCGATTTCACATTTTATTTTCCATTTCTAATATTTATATTTTAAATGGCTAACGGGCTTCGTCTTGATTAATTTCCTACTATGAAAAGCCCAGAAAAATATTACGCGATGAAAAATGTTAATATATTATTGTAAATTTATGTTGTCGATCTTTCGTCTCTCGGCCATTTGGTTGTCAGCCCTTTAGCTTTCGGTTCTTCGTCCGGATCTTATAGATCCATTGAAAACTTGCGTTGGACCTCTCTAATCGGGGAAACTCGGGATCGGAGGTGTTATGGAATACAGAATTTTCCGAACCATGGGCGGTTAGTAGATAACGACTGCAATGTTACTGTGAAGATTTTATGAGCTATAGCTTTATGTTTTTACCAAAGGATATGATTAGAAAAATATGCAAAACTCACCAAAGTAGCAAGTACACAGGAGCAAGCGAGGTTGAGGTTCGGCGTGTTTAGCGCTCAGGGGGCGGACTCCCTTAGCCGCAGATGTTTATAGAGTATATGTTACGTCATCTATATCAATTACTTAATTTATGGGAACTTAATTACTGTTCATTCACGGGAAAAAGCTGTTTACATTTTCATTATCATTATCTGAATAGAGTAGTTATAATTGCGTTATTCAAATCGAGTAATACTCCCTGGAGCAGACGTTTTTAACATGTTAAAAAAAATTCGTATGCATTAGAGAGACAGAGCAGGTGTAAATCGAAACGTCACCCATACCGTATTTCTGGTACAGAAAATTTTCCGGATTAGTGAAAATTCCGTAACCAGGAATGTTTCCGGACTACAGAATTCCGGATTAGAGAGAATCAGCATTTATTAGGAGGGAAACTTCCTATATCGCTTTTCCTGTGCTTCCATATCCTTTTCGCTGGAACTCTCCTGTCTGTTGTGTCACTGTAAACAAGAGCGATTACTCATCCTACTTAGTTACAACAAATCAACATAACTTAATAGAGTTACTCCTCTTAAGAAAACACACTTAATTAGTACATTTTTGATATTTTAATTTTCAATCATTCGTGTAACATATGTAGTAATTTTGTTTACATCATAATACCAATAAAAAACTAAATATGATTTGATTCACATCTAAAACTTGAACTTGAAAGTTTTGTAAGCAAATTTTCCAGTATCAAGAACATCCGGCGATTTCTTAATAAAAGAATATTTCCCATCGGAGATATCCGGAGAGAGATTTCTAAAGATGAATTCGATTGAATTTCCACTGTGTATTTCATATTATTTTCCAGGAGACTAGTTACAATACCCATATCAATCTAATTTTTTATTAAGTTAGCGTGATGAATCATTACTAGCCAAATTAATGGCAATAATTCATTATTTTTGTCTCTATTATTTCCTAGTGTTTAAAGCAAACATACCCTCCGTACCTTTGGATATACCAGAATCCTTAGAAAGCTAAGCATTCACAAGCTCATCTCCCATTCCAGACAAGGTTGACTATTATTTACAAAGCATTTTCTTATGTAACTGCACTTTCAGTTACCATTGGCAATCACAGTTTACGTGTAGAATTTGCAACATCGCATGGATTCTCTTCCGAAAAGGTCTTTACCACCCCCCCCCCCATCCAGCCCAACCTTCCTCTCCCTCCTCACCTTCATACCTTGGCGTGGGTTGAGTGGGGGAGGGGAGGAGGAGGAGGAGCAGGGTCAGTCCAAGGTCTCCCAATCCCTCGCAGATGTCGGCTCAGTTTTCGCAATCCGACCTAATATTATTTAGTCTGCAGCTTGCCCGTTATAATCGTCATTGCAATTTCGATTTCCTTAGCCCGGCCGTCGGTAATTGAGATATTGCGCTAATTGTTGTATTTGTTATCGTAACTGAGAGATAAGAAAATAGCGTTTGTTTAATTCATCGCAAAATTATTTGGCATGTTGTATGTCGGATTTTAATTCGTGAGTATTGTTAACAAATATCGTTCAACTATTATGGAATGCGCTCCTCCTAAACGGATATTTTAGCTTGATTTCGAAAGAAGTAAAAAAAATGGAAATGATTACACTTCACTTAAAATATTTATAGTAATTTCTAATGTACGATATTGCGCGAAATTCGCCTCCAGTTTAGACTATATGTCGCACTGATATGGATGACGTATGAATTGTATGCAACATTTTTAAAAGAATTGAATCGACTTAACGGAACCTCACGCAAAGCCTCGTCCTCTTTATCCGTGGTGGGAATCGGCGAGTGTGCAGCATAGAGTTATGCCATGGTACGAATAACAAATGTTAATAATTAAAAAAGGTTATATGCATTTTCGATTTTAGAATATAATTGTGATAAAATTGTTAGCAGTCACAATTTGGAACAAAAACGCCCATGCACACGGCAGGATATGAACCCGCGACCTTGGTGTCGGACTGCAAATGCTCCGCCTACTCCTCTACCAAGGACGGCGGTTTCACGTAATGCATGTTTACTGAATGGGAGACTAAAATTTTAATTACGTAAGCATAGAGCTGAAAAAATGGAGGGGTAATATGATATTTTCCTGTGACTATTTCGTACTAAACAAAATATATGGTATACATTATTTAAAAAAAATAATAATCAAGCTTTCATCAATGGTTTCATTATAAATGCATTGCTTTTTCTGCCAGAACGCTGCTCCGGAGTTTGTTTTCATGCAAAATAAAAAAATCAAGAAACTTGTAAGAATAAAAATTTATAAATTTTGAAAAAACTTCAACTTCAAAATATTTTTTAATAGATCGACGTGCACTTCACATACGAAATACAAACAACCATTCATGAAATGACGTTTATAATATCCGCCTTTTCGTCGGCAAAATAATATGCGTTCCGGAAGTTTATATTTAAAAAAAAAAGCACTGTACATATGAATTTTCAGGTAAGAAAGAAGAAACTGTTTTTCTATTTACTCTGAGAAATATTCCTATTCCGATCATATCATCGTTTATGAAAATGAGAAAGAAGTACATATATGTCTAACAATAAGTTAATTATGCGACAAATGAGTAACTGTGAATTCTATAAAACAGTAGGTTATCTGGAAAATATGCGAAGAACATGGCGATACATTTTATGGAAAGTTCCTTTTTTGTTTTTCATCATATTTAATTTCACTAATATCACTCAGCTTGTGACATTAATTTTTACCAATAATTCATACCGTACATTTCGGGAATATTTTGATTAGCTATTGAGTAGTTTTATGTTCCCTACAAACGAAGCTGTCTTCATGTAACACTTGTCAAATAACACTTATAAATATGGTAAATAGTTTTTATAAACGTAATCTTGACGATAAAGTTAAGTTTTCTTAAAATGAAATTTCATACTGAGAATAATAATTTAAATGGCTACATTTTTAAATGCTTAACGACACGTTTAAAGTGTTTTCATTACCGAATATTATCGTTATCTTCGAATTTGTGCCATATCTATTTAACTGTAATAGATAAAATAAAATAATTTTGTTATAAGCTGACAAAAAAAATAGTCATTATTATTCAACACGTAAATTATAAATCATTTCTTACAGTTACATAAAATCTTTTGGGTAATTTTTGCACGGATTTTATTTATATAAGGGCCACAATAAAATATACTGATCAAACTTGCTAAACTAATCAACTACAACATTAATAAAAGACTACATTAATTAAATTATCCAGCAGCAAGTATGTTGTTTAACAATACTGCAAAAAAACTCCCTATCATGATGCAAGGGATATGAAAGTGGTAACTTTATACGTTATAAAAAAAATATTCGCTTGGACCACAGTTCTGGAACCACCAGCAAGGGGAAGAGCTGGTTTGTGGTTCTCCCACCTCATTACGGATGAGAAACAAAATCTTCAGCGTGAGAACGGAGTGAAATTGGGATATGAGCGGGCTACAGCATGGAGGTTGAGGTGGGATGCAGGTGGTCAACGGTGGGATACAGGTTAGGTAGGCGAAATATGTATACCACGGTCTAAAGAGAATCACCCTTACACGATATCTACAATGGAAATGTTATATATTTGTGGAAAAAATTTTCGCATCACAAATTTTTCCCGTTCATTCCAAATATTATATTTTTTATGAAACAGATATATTGATTTACTTAGTGACATTAAATGTGTGAAAAACTAAATAATTACACCAGAAATCCAAAGAAACGCAAAATTTTCATTCCGATTTTTTAAAAAATATCTGGGGAAATTACCAAACATTATTACTGATAATTAAAACTAAGTGTGCCCGATTAGCAGCCTTCAAATTTAATTATTCAGATTTACAAATCCGGGCATAATTCCTCGCTTTTACGATTGAATCGGTAGACTGCTAATTCTTTTCGGCGAAGCAATGAGGCCAACCTCAGCTTCGTCAATCATAATTCCCCCCCCCCCTCCCCCCCGCCTTGATTAGCGTCGCCGTGGTGTGTCGGGAGATATGCGGGTGAAAAAAATAATTAGCTCTTAGCAAGACATCATCAACCGGTTTATAGAATCCGCAGATAAAATATTCGTCCGCTTTTTTTACACGTCGTTTGGCCCCTGTCCGCGAACGTTTTTTCTCCATATGTTTGGTTTTTAATTATTTGGGCCAAGCCGTGGCGCGGTTGCTACGCCACTGACCTTTAGTAGTCGGGGTTCTCGGTCAGAGAGATATCAAAAGATCGTCCGCCATTTTTTTTTAAATGGCAGCTAGTCTGGTGTGGCGTACGGGGAAGGACCTTTTGCAGATTTTCGATGCTCTCCTTTTTATCCCCCTCCTCCTCCCCACACACTCCAATCCTCCCACTCCCGATACACCTCGATCGATCACTCTCATTCGCGCCATTTATCATCCTGTCACCCGGCAGCCGCGTAACTGCGCAGAAGTTTTGGGAAAAACGGAATTGTATCATTAATAAGCGGTCTCCGCCGTCCAAGACGGCGGAGGGCGCTTCGCCGGTGGCTACAATGGTCGCGAGCGATCGGGTAGATGGATTCCAGTCGATGGCTTGGCATTTCGTCAAGGACACGTTTTTTTATCGGCTCCTATTGTTTATTTTTAGAATCGTCGCGAAATGCGGTTTAACGGAGAAAACTAAACGTAACAGAAATTATTTAATTAAATTTAATGGATTAGCAAAGAACCGGTGTGCTTTTTTCTTAATCGATAAAGATAAAGTAAGTCCAGTGCCAGTGATTTTTATTGTGTATATGGAACGAACGACAATCTATGCCAATGACGTCAGTATGTTTACATGGCCGAATAGGCGCAGATTGGACCAAGATATATATTAGAATACGTCTTATACATAAGTAAAGTGTTAAATGGCAAATAATAATTTTAATCCTACTTTATACATTTTACATCGCTATTGAAATATCACAGGGCACAGATTGCATGTGTGCAATTTTCATCTTCAGCTGATAAAAAAGCCAAGAATGAGAGATATTATTTGTTTAAGGATAAACTACCTAAAGTCGTACTTTGTGCAATGGATATATAAATATTAAAAATGCTGTTTACTTGATATGAATACATAGACTTAATAGAAATCGCAGTCGGATCGAAAATATTCGTCTTTAAAAAATTCGTGCCTAGTAATAGCTTTCGTCATCGATTAAGTACATCGCACCAAGTCAATCTATTGATATCTCCGGGTATCCCCCTTATGCGTACAAGTAACGGGTTGTACATACCGCCTTAGTTACCGCTATCGTTATCATCCATGGCAAAAAAATCCTCAAATTGAAAGGAAAACGCTTTGCCTGGAATGAGCAGGGTACTTTCGAAACCCTATTTCAACATGGGTCGCATAATAATTTTTAATGCTAATTTTCGATGACATATGAAAGGACGTATAATTTCTCCTTAATGAGAGTAACCACGAAAATGCGTGTAAAAATATTTAACCTATTTTTCTCCTTGCACTTTTTCTCAAAAAATAATTATGTGGAATAATTTATTGATAACATTTTGATTGATCGCTCTGGGATTGCATACTTCACGTATCACAAATGCTTTTTCTAAATATTCCGCAATCTCTTAAGTCCATGGCAAAAATTTTATTTTCGATCAAAAACTTTCCTCACAATGAAAATATCGCTACGAACCAAAAGAAAAATTTATTTAATTGTTTTTATAAAAATTATGATTAACGCTTTCACTATCACGTGATTTCTGAATTCATGCCCTTATGTGGTAACGTAAAATATCAATAACACATTACGAAATATGTTCGTAACATGATTTGATGAAAAGCATCTAAATTACAAAATGTTCTGATTATTATCTATTCGACACCAAGGCATTCTGCAAACAATATTCCTATATTTTTAAGTTCCGCTAATTCCCCGAATTATATGATAGTTGCCGAGTAGTATTATACCGAGACAATATTCACCACATTGCGCATATAGATAAATTCCATAAAAAAACTAAAGGAAAGTTTCGGTATTGATTAGGTAATTAATTAAGTATGAAATGAAAATATACCATACTATAATTAGAAGCGATTATTGAGTATATGACGTAGAGTCAAGAAACTGCAATATTAACAGGAATAATTGTATCATCCTTGGCGCCAATACGAAATAGAAACATTCAGCCTCCCTACGATTTATTGCAAACGCGTGCGCAGTGTGACGCAAAGTGTTGTCGTGCGGTACTCATAACGCCACGTGGCGTTAAACGGCACCGTAATGATTGATGCAACCACATCATCCTTCGTCTATATGGTCAAAGATTTATATACCGAGTTTATATAAATCGAAGGTGACCTAGCATTTAAAACGGTCTCCAAAGATACAGATATTAATCTCAGGCAAAACTTCACATAAAAATGGAAAATCTTGTTGAAAACAAATTTATGAATACCAATAGGAAGAATTGATAATTGCTAATCATTTTCTTAAAATATTGTATCCAAAAAGACTATCTACTATCCAAAAATCATGCGAAATAGAGATAGTGGTGTCTATTTACTGGCATGCGATAATCCACGTGAAAATGCTAATTAAAAAATACGTTAATTTAACCGTAGTAAGTTAGAAATTTAATTTTTATCTTGAAAGGTCACATTCTGTATGTTTTTTGGCTACATATTACTTTATGACTTATAAAATAAAAAAAGCGTTTGGTTAATTTCGCAATTTTGGGCTTTCAAGACCCTAAAACCGAAAAAATGGAACTCGTCTTAAATTTGAGAAAATACACTATGCGATATAAATTTATATTGGAAAATTTTAGCAAATTTTATTTATTGAAGGAGTATTTCTATGCAATTGTTTTTCGCAGCTGATAAGATGCACTATTTTCCGAGAAAATATCCTGTGTCTTACAGGCCGAAGACACCTCGGTATATACTTCGGTCGTTATGTAATGGTAAGAACAGTCCAACTTCAAAAATTATATCACGCACTTAAGAATTACAAGTGTAATATAAAAACTTGACAATTGAACAACCAACAGAAATATTTTCCACTTTTATAAAAGGTCCACCCCTGATTCTCCATACTGGTTTTGCAACATCGCTGGGGTCACCAAACCTTTTACTAAAATGGCCAAAAAGGCGGACCACATAAGACCTTTCAAATGACTGACTGGACCGTGTGTAAATTTCAACAAGCTACTATTGAAAAATTAAAAAATTTATAATGTGTCATACGTCTATATTAAAAGTATGTTGCATCTACCCACTCCAAAAATACCGCTTAGACTTCATTAAAGCTATCTAATCACATCTCTTTTTGGAAGAAACCCACGAATATTCATGTCTTACAAAAACTGATGAATTAAGGCGGGTGCGGGTTATCGCTCGCGGATAGCAGCTTGGTGACTCGAATCCTGTGATAAATAGCTCTTTTTCCTAGCTAATAATCGTTACATCCAAATTGCAAGCGACGCTGCAATAAACAGATATTATTAAGAGATGAAAAATGTGGCGGAAACTCTACTCAATTAAGCTGCCCCGTAAGCCGGCGGAATCATGATACTCTTAAGGTAGGAAAATGCTTTGTTATGCGGCGGAAGTATCCTATGTGAAATCATCAGGAAAAACCTGAAAACCAGAAACGTAGAATAATTATGGAATTACTATGTTTTTTAAATAGAAATTTTCCCATAAAGAATACTTTTCTATTCCATTTATATGTATAGCATATTTATAAGGTCACTGATTTTATAGTTTATACTTTGGTGAGAGAGAGAGAGAGAGAGAGAAAATATATATCCCTGGAAGTTATTTATTTTTTGTAGTCGGTTAGCAAGATTTTTATGAAAATGGTTATTTTATATGTTAAAGTTTGGTAATGGCGTAATGGCAGTTTATGTAGGATTTTATGTCATTTCACTTGTTTAGAAGCTACGTCAGGTTCTAAGACAAATAAAATTCGTCATATATGGTTATTTTAGGGTGATATAAACTATATTTGTTCCCCTAAGCTACTACATAAATTTTTATACTGAAAAGATTTTTTGGACCAGTAACTACGGCATTTATATGAAAAAAGTTGCCATAGAAGCAGCGAGTTTTAATGGTTAATAAAAACCGGTCGACCATGTTAAGTGGACAATTTAGAGATTGATAACATCGATTATTGTATTCATGCAACCTTCGAAAACTATCGGACCATGCTCAAGTTCGAGTAAAAAAACTTGGGACAAAAACTCATCCACTACAGTTAAACATCTTTATCTCTGCGTTGCTAAGTTTTAAACAAAGAGATCTTCTCGCATAATATCCTTTTGGAGACTTCTTTCTTCTTGACTTCGCCCTTATAGCGTTAATAGCTGTGTAGTCATTACACTACTTTTTCCGACCTGATTTTACCGAAGAGGTAAGAAGTAATTTGGAACATTTAAGCGATTCATCCTGTCTCTTGCAGCGACTTAACTTATTGTATCTTACTTAGCCTTAGTTAAACAAAACCTTGTAAGGGAGTGATAGTATTTAAAATACAAAAGGAACATTTTCCGCCTAACACGAGTAAATGGGACGTTGAAGTGGATGGGAGTTTCTTTTCTAAATCGTTAAGCAAAGGATTGACTTTTACGATGTTCACGCGCTCATCTACCTTCGCCAGATTGCGTAAAATGCTAAAGTTCTTTTTTTCAAGTCATTTGCTGGTTTAACTATATTCCCTTCAGATATTATTTGTAATTTGAAATTGTTCTAATTACATTATATGGACAAAGAGGTTCTTTCTGAGAACCGAGCTCACCGACAACGCTAGCACATTTAGGAAGATTAAGCTACCTAAAAATCTTTTATTTCAAGTAATTTTTCTCAAGAATAAAAAATTACCAACCATATTCTGTATTCACTGTCTACGCCTATTCTCATAGTTACGCATAGATATATCGTATATTTATGGTACACAAGAGTTGACATTATTCATTCTACTAAGGAGTTGCGTTACATTTTTTCTTTCATAAGCAATGATTTATACGCTTGCTAAGAACGACGGCCACGTTATTTTATTTCTTCTTTGCGAAAAAAAGTAAAAATCATTGTTGTTTGGCCCTATTTTGCCCATGACACTGTTTCGTGACCCGCCAGTATTCCCAGTTAAATACGGCGTTATTCTGGAAAACAGAATATATATTAGATTTAGAAGCGAAATAGGAATGAAATAGTAAATCTTATATTAGTTAAATAAACTAAAGAAGGCGAGGCAAGAAGTAAAATACTGTGGTATTAGTACTTTTCTCTTAATACTTTAGTTTTCGAACTAACCTTTAATCAAACAACTGAGTGAAAAGCTTCTCACAAAGTGGAAAGTTTTAAAACAGTTTTCGGGAAAATAGTACAAAAAAGGGTAAGAGGATTTGACACGAATGCGATCGTGACTTCCGGCTCGGATGATTTTTACCCAGAGTTTTATTATAGTAACTCCGCAATTTCGTCGACGGTTCCGTCTAATTCGCTCATTTTTGAACTGACAAGTTTTGAGATATGACATTCCCTTCCCTGGCAACGACCATGCACGACCAATATTCTTTAGTGCCGTTTTTTAACGACTACGAAATTGTAATTCATTTATAATCATTAATTTGCTTTCGTGCTGACTTATGGGCCATTAAGTATTGTGTTTGTCTATTTACAAAGTCACGACCTGTCGCGGTGTTGTTATTCATGTCCGTGTTATTCATACGGGAGAGAATGGGTCTCGGTTTCGTATGGAAATCACGTAGCTTCACCAGGGAAGAATTTTTTCGAATAAAAATGAAGTTAGCATTAAACAAAATACGCCAGGCTACCCGAGAAACGTATAAAAAAATTTCTCCGAAATTTCAGAAACGCGCTAAAGATCCTGCGTACGTGATTGTTAAAAGTTGACAGTTTATGCGTTATAGAAGATGTGTCATTTTCAACGGGTCAATTGCGCTAATTATGGGATTTCTTCCGAGTGCCTATGTATGCATTACATTTCCATACAGAATGAGCTTCTACGTATCGCCTAACTGGAATTCGCTTAATAAGAAATCAGACTTTTTATCCTAAAACTTTGTGTAATCCCGATTACTTCTTCTTGCCAAAAGGAGATGTAGCAGTCGAATCTTGATCTGTTTCATTTTGTACGCAAATAACGCGTCAATTTACGTATTCACTGTGTTACAGACTGACAATTTACATAATTGAAGCTCTCATTTCAGACTCATGATTTTATCGAAATAATAATTAAGATAAAATATAGTATAATTTGTGGCTCGTACTCTTGACTTTTATTTTAAAGTTTTGGAAACATTTTCAATTTTCTTCAACGTGTACAATTACATTCTATCAATTATCTGTTAGTGTTTGATCCATGAAGACTTTGCATAATATTTCGTGACCTATTCATTCACGATTGTTTCACTGTAGAGATATTTAAGCGGGGATCTCAATATAACATTTTTCTTCACTGTAAATCATACCGATATCTCAAAAATTCGACAGAACTCAACATTATTTCTTTCTTAAATAAACTATATGTTTTATCAAGGGGTCGCGTTCAGCACGACTAACTTCGAATAAATACCAATCTACAGATAATGCTTCGTTTTTCCTTTTTAACCATGAGTCGAGTTATCTGAAGGAAATGTTCAGCTATTGACGGAGGAATCGATTTTGCATACTTGAAAGAGATAACGCCAGCTAATCTTATTTACCGGGACACCATTTCCTTTGAAACGTGCCAAGTCAGATGAATTCAAATAACTTACATCCCGATAGCGCTCCGTACTTTTAACTCCATTCCTTTACATGACTTATCAAAATTTGTAATCATTTCTACTTCGCTTATAAACCTATTGAGAGAATGTAACAAAGAATGCCACTCTCATCATTTTCCTGGAACACTCATTCCCAATTACCATTCCTGGCAGACATATCATTTTGTTTGATTTGAGTATTACTTGCGCGAACGCCACAAGAATTCAACAGGCTTGTTTCCTTCAATGATAAAAGGACGGATTGTTGAGGAAATCCATTCATACTCTAAAAACACCATGCAGCCATTTCATGTAAATGGTTTCCTTCCAATTCAGATTATGTTTAGGCATAACTATTTGCGTAGCATGGAGAAAGAATTCCAGGTGATATATACAGTTAAGAGAGCATTGTTAAACTTTCAAATAAATCTTTTCATAATAAGATCTAGTAGTCTTCCCCCATAAAATTAATCCGGAAGGCTATAACATGATAAATCTCAAATTATTAACGTTTTCATTATCATTCATAGCAGCTCAGTATGTCATATTTGTAAATCATCTCTAAATTAAACATCAAATCGTTTAAAAGCCGAAAATATACTATCACGTTTCTTTATAGGAACTTTATCCCGTGACGCGATGGAATATTTTACAGCGTAACCGCATCTTTTTACGATTTAATGAAATCCTTAAGAAATGCAAAATTATAATCAGTTCCTGTGCGAAATATATTCCATCGCTGCAATAAAATTTTTTTAAATTGTAAAATTAGTCAAAGTAAAAAAATCGCAAAATTATCTATATATTACTGGATATAATACATTTTTCACATTTGCCTGGAAAGGTTAATTAACACATTTTTCTTACTCAGTGCGTCGTGACAAATGTTCTGAATCTAAATCAAAACTCCTAAAACTCGTAAAAATATTAAAGTTACCTCGTCACATGAATAGCCATGGAAGCTAACAATTTAAGATGCAATTAACTATGTCACGTTTTCAGCAGTCGGAATTTTTCATACTTCTGAAATGCCTGTTACTCCAGTACGATTTATGCTGATGAGATTACGTGGAATACTAATAAGGCTTTCGAGGACATACACGTATCATGGGTAGAGGATAACTTACGGGGGAAACCTCTACCAAAAACGGTAGTAGGCGTTTTAATGGAAGAGTAAAATTAAACCGTTTTTAATTGATGAATGAGACGATTTTATCCCATATTTAGATAAGTTTTTTCTTAAGAATTATCAACAGAATATTTTCATCGGTGAAATTCAGATGGTAGCGTAAACGCGTGTTGGCGTATACTTCACTTTGTGAAACAAAATAATGCTTTGAAGAAAGAGATAGAGATAAAAGTACACGCGGGTATACGCCGTATACACAAATTATAACTTGATTTTTGACTTATCTAAGTACGGTGCTGCTTAGTACCGTCTCAAACATTGAGAAAGGTAGCGATCGATTGCCAGCAGCCAATGAGAGGAAACGGAAATTTCTAAAAGAATTAAAATGATTAAATGATTATCCAGTTCTTCCATAGAATATAAATATTACTTTTATTTATTCATAAACTTCTTCCCTTTGCTTCCATATTCGAGTGTACTTTTGCTGGAGTAGGTATAGGCATGGTCTCTGAACGTAGATATCTTTAAACGTGTTAATTATCTATATCTTCTTCTTCAGTTTCCAGAACCTATATCTAGTTCTGAAAACACATTTTCACCACTGATTGAAGATTCTGTGTGGTTAGAAGTGCTTTATGTTGAGATTAAATTATGAACTTATCTGATGAATTTGATATTGTATATAATACGTTATTGGGACCGTTTTGAATCTTCAATCATAAATTATTGTGAAAAATCATTTAAGCAGTGGTGTAGCGGAGGTCCCCGCAGTCCCAGCGTGGCGGGGGGACCCGGGGCATACGGGGACACAAAGCGAGCCATGGCTAAACGGCCTCACGGACAAAAATAAATGTTAAGAGAAAAATTAAGGAAAAGATGCTTGAACCATACGAGAGTATAGGGACACCTTTGCTTTTCCTCCTATGAACAGAACCAATTGGTAATGCTGCTCGCTTGAGAAAACGCCGTTTGGGCTGTTAATAATTACCCACACCTGCGGTCAGTTTACAAAATGCTATACGTAGAGCAGAACCGTTTGCATAAAGCATTTCTATGTTACTCTCGGTTTTTAAGGAATGTATACGCCACGTAATACAAGTATCTAGTGTATGTACAAACAATACTCCCAAAGATATTAACGATGAAAGATCTTGAACAATGTTACGAGAATGGACTTGGATGGTATAGGAACTCCATTAGCGTCCCTGCATTCAGTCTTAGCGAAAACTTTGCTTGTTACGAATATCGCTGACCTTTAATTCCAGTAGTTGCATTTAGGTGAATTTAAGCGTTATTAAGGTGGCAACAATAAAGAAAAAGTTAGTGTCTGCATTGATTTGTTATTTTCTCATTCTTTCCCGTAAGTTAACCAGTGTAATTTTGTGCTGTGAATTAAATAATGTGTGTTTTAGAGATATACTTTCCCTATTATATTAACATATAAAATTTGGTGACCCTTATATTCTAAAATGTTTAAGTCAAATCAGCTAAGTGGTGCTCAAAAACGTAAATTAAAAAAGAATGTGAACGTTCCCTTCAAAAGAATGTGAAATTATTGAAAAGTTTTTAAAACAAAGAGCAGTTCGCCAGCGACAAGCTCTAGCTTGTCTTCGGTAATATAACATCTCAGAGACACTGAAGATGTATGCAAGACTCTGGGTAATGTACAGTGTAATGATGTAATTTGTTTAATGATAAGTAGCATTTCTCGTGAAAACGTTAATGTGGTGGTAGAGAGTGAAGAATTTTCAGAGGCGAGGTGTTCCCTAGATTTTGATAAATCGGTTTGCCATTATCCTACAGATAGAGGAAATTTTTCTGAAATCATTCGTGTTTCCAAAATTTAAACAACGATTTTGAGGTATGGATCTTGTAAACCGAACTGGTCTTTTCCGAAAGGCAGGAAACCCAATTGATCTTTCAGTGTAGATTATTATTATGAAACAACTCATACAGGACAAAAACTACCTAGAGATGAAACTTCATTATTTAACTGCAATAAATCGTGTTCAAATGGAAATTTTTTCACGTGCGTGTGAAAAAATAAAAAGATTTTCATATATTTTTATATATGTAATTGCCTTTAAAAGTGTAACCATGTTTATTTTAAAAGTTTTACTCATTAAAATAAAAATGATGTACTAAAGGTTATTAAAAGCGCTTAATTTATACTGTATGATTAAAGTATAGTATTCCTACGGGTTATCTATGGTGGGAGGGAGGCGTAGAATGATTCCGGTACGCCACTGTTTGCAGGCAATAGATGAAGGTATGCTAACTATGACTGAATTGCGAAAGAAATGTTTTTGCGACATTGAGATATTAGAGGGAGACATTTGAGATAAGATTCGGTTCATTTTGATTAGCTACAACAATGAAATGGATAACCTCGCCACTCTGTGAGCGTCTGGTTTGTTTCGAGAATAATATTCGTGCCAAAGAGAAGGATACGGATAAATGACTGTATAATGTGAAGGGAAAAATAAAATGCATGATGTCCAAGCAGCGTAGTACCAATTCTGCGGAATAACTTTTAAAAATTTGCCGCAAACATCGCATATTCTTCCAAACTATATGATTTCTATGCATCAGAGGATTGGAAAGCTGGCTACATTACTTTTCCATTAACTCCTTTAAATTTTTCATAAGAGACTCAACTATATAAAAGAGAGAGAAATGGAGATAATTTTGTATCTATTTGTCGATAAAATGTAATGATTTTCCTTTTAAAGGAATTTTGTGAATGCCTTGGAAGCTGTTTACTGTTCACGGTATCCTTGACGAATAACATAACTGGTAGGATCCTTAAGCATTTGGACGTTAATGGCATATCAAGAGACAGAATGGTGAATATCTTCATATTCAAATAGGCTATTAACCATTTCACGGATAAATGAAGGCATGTAGCAATCAACGTCAATTTTAATCGTACAAGGACTCAGAGTGCAAGGAAAGAAAAAACATTTTAGAAAAATTAGCGAAGCAGAATCATCCACTGTTGCAATAATGCACCATTTGTCACGGTATTGCTTTATCGTTACGCATATATCCTATTGTCCATTAAAAAAATTGATCGATTCTCGTTTTCCCGAGGAAATTATGCAGGGAGATCACCGATGGAGTTAATATTTTTAAGATTCAAATCGTGCGCAAGTTGTTAATAGCATCTGCTAGAGAAATTGATGATCATTGAATCGGATAAAAAACTGATTGGCCTGTTGCAGCATACGCTATGAAACACATGTACCTAATTTTAAAAAAAAGTTAAAGAATTATCATGTATCGCAACAATACTTACTCCTATTAAGTTAAAATCCAACCCCATCTCTGCAAGCAACTACGTGTATGTTTTACTCAACATTTGTTTGAAACCTCAAACGTGAAAATAAATCACAAATTATACCTACAGCTGCTATGCTTAGGATGGAACAAAATTTATCTAAGAAATGTTTATTTGACTTTAATGATTTTTTATTTTTCAACGATGTTCTTTTACATAAAATTTCTTGAGGACGATTACTGTGAGAAAAATTTTAGGTTGCAGTGCTTTGTTAAAAATGCCATGCGCAAGTAGAGCAAAATTTCAAATCACTCTATAAAAACGAGTCCCCATTAAGACCTAAGATCCGCTGATGGGATTTAAAGTTCGTAGAAACCGGTATTGTATTGTCAGAGAAGCGCTCGGGAAGAACCAACATCTCAGATGAAAATGTTGACCGAGAGCGTCGCTCTTTCCATCGTATTTCATCAAAATCAATTAGAACTGCGGGTAGAGAAGCACGGCTAACTTGTTTTACGACATACAAGTTGCTACAGTAAGGGCCATGATTAAACGCCCACAGAATGCCGATTATAAGGCAATAGTTGCCCAACCATTTTTCATGACGTGCCAATAAAACAGCGTGAATTTTTTATCGCACAGCTGAAATAATGTCTTCAAAATCCGACTGAATATGATAGCTAATTCCAAATAAACAATACTGCAAATGTAAATAGAAATAAAGCAAACGGTACAATATTCAATTTTTATTATAGAAAAGAGAGCGCATGAAAACTGAATGAAAAAACAAAAAATATGAATTGGAAAAATCTCATTCGATTTCCGATTTTGCTTCTGATTGAATAATTTCTGCTTATTAGAACTTATTTTTGACTATGATAAAAGAAGCCAACTTCTCATATCACCTGTTAAAACTAACTATTATTAATAAGGTTCATTGCTCAACATGGTTGCTCGCAAAGATTGGTAGATCCGAATTTCCGAATATAAACCAAAGCAAGGAAATGCATTCATATATAGCATCTTTTAGGAACAATTTTTTCGAAAAACTTTTTAATAAAGGGAAGTGTTTGAGTGACACATCTCTCGTAATTATGATGAGAGTACTGAGTGATTTTTAACGCCCGTGATTTACAAATGGCTTATGGGTGAATATTTCTCTATTTCGCCCTCGAAAATTCATTGACGCGCATAGTTGAGGAGAGATATGTAGAATGTCATTGGCGGAGTGTGATAGAGAAGTTTGGTTTCCGGACGGAGGTACGATATGTGGTGAAGAATATGAACTTCTTGAGGTTTAAACTTTTAATATGCCAAACCATCCCAAAGCAATGGGCCATTCAGAATATTGTCGCGGGAAATGACTTCCCTTGATTGTAACCACTTCCAAAACCAGAACCTTCGCTACTCAATGAGATAATTTTAAACCGTCTAAAAAATTAGTAAGAGTTTCTGAATCGGAAAATGTTTTACGTTGAGGCGACATTTCACCTTAGTCGACATAAATTTTAAATTTGGATTTTCTAAAAGTATTATAAACTCGGGTATGTTGCCCCAGGAAACCCTCAGGAAGAGTGAACTTGTAAAAGGGTTTATGTCCGACTTAGGCATTGGACCACTTTCCTTTAGCCAAAGTCTGCAAAATCCGACTCCTGTTTTGCCTTTCAGGGCAGATTTTAATTCTTAAGCTGAATATTTACCAACCGCACGTATTTTTACAATAAAACAGCGTAACCTCCCCACCCCCATGGAGTTAAGCTGTGGGTTACTGCAACAACCTAAGTTTTGCTGAGTAGTTGATTGGGCAAGGAGGTTAAGTGCTATATATATTACTGCAGTATCTACTTCAGTTAACTTATAAGCTGTTAGAAAAATATTTTTGGATTTAACTTTTTCAAACAGTAGAAATTCTGGATATTTTCAGTATCTAGAATAATATAGTCTCATTTTTGTTATTTGTTTCGACTTTTTACGGTTTCACGACAATTTTGGATTTCATCGTCAATTTAAGGGCGTTTATCGTCAGAATTTCTAGTGCCCCTTAAACACTAACAAAAGATTTTAGTGTGTGTGAGAGAAGTGACCGTCTCATATAAGGACACTCAACATAAATACGTGGAAAGTAAGTTCCCTTAAGATTCAAGCAGTTTTAAATTTAGCATTAATTTTAGAACGTGGAAATGATAAATTTTTTACTAATTTAATGATTGAATCGTGAAAGACGTCATGTTCAAAGCATCTATAATATCAGACAGTAGCATAGAACTTCATAACCAGATTAAAAATTGGACCTTTTATCTGATTAATTGAAAAAACTTTGTTACATATAATAATTTATCAGTTACAAATAGATACGTTTATCAATACTCTATACCGCAAAAATATTTCTATGATATCCTGTAAATGATAAACATGATTATATATAATAGTTATTCGATTAATGAAAATGATAAGCATGCATCGAGTTGGACATGAAGGGTATAAAAGTCAAAAAAACGTAAAATTTTCAAATAAATGTTGTTTAATTAATATTGAACCGCATAACTTTCTTTATACACAGCCATAGTAGGCAAGAGAAATAGTATCACTCGACAAAAAGCTCACTGAAATACAGACATAATTTAACAATGCACTATACATACATATACAGGTCACACACCATACAGAATTACAGATCACTATTTTTACATGAAACAATGGATGAAACGTTAATATTCGCGATTGTCTTTATAACTACATATGTTGGAAAATGTGAAAGGAAGTTTCACCTTTACAATACTACCGTTTTCTGTTTCATGGAACAATTTTCATTCTGTCATAGGATTTAAAGCATTTCATTTATGCAAGTTTTAATATCATAAATAAAAACAATTGGAAAATAACCACTTGCAATATAAAATTTTTCAACTTAGTATTCATTTAATATAAAATTTCAAAATTGTTTTTTTGCATTTCATCAATTTTCTTTGTAGCGTTGGTGTAATCAATACTAAGTGTTACTACATTTTTCCAAGAACGTCCCAGGACAAATTTATATAATTGTTAATTCATAGCATCATTAAATGATGCATTCTTGAAATTCTTTGTTGAAATAATTATATTCCAGCCCCTCTATATGATGGCTGTATGTACAACAATCATCACATATTAGAGCAATAAAAATTTGTAATTAATAGTATGACAAGTTTCATAATCTAAGATTTGGCAACAATATGCAAACGCAATTATAATTTTAAATGAAAAAACTGTTAAATATCCTTCCCATAAAATTTGAAAATTTTTGTAAACAAATTAAAAGCCACTTATAATTACTAAGTGTTGGACATTATGAATCATTAACAATTTAATCACTATAATATATTTAGATTAATGATAATCCCTGAGAAAACAACAAAAATAGCACATTGCACACTTTGATTTAATGAAAAACCTAAAAGACAAAATTTCCACCAAGAAAATTTTATTTGAGTTTGAATCTTGACCTGAACAAGCAGGCTGGTAGGATTGACTATCGAGTATATGTATCCAAAAACTTCCAATTGTCACTCGTAATTTAAATTAGCTTTGGTAACTTTGTAAACATAACTGAAGAAAATTTCAAAAGCAAAATAATTCGGGGAGATTAACTTTGGATTTGTTATCAACACTAGTAGAACGAATGAGTGAATATATTTTACCCAAAAGATTATTAAAAAATTTCGCACACTGGAATGTTTTCAACAGCGAGTACTGATATTGTTTTCATTCAAGGATTTAATTCATAAAATAAAAGAGCAGTTTAATGACATCTCTTAATGGGCTACGAAAATATTTGTTTAGAGATTTTACCCCAACGCCGATGAATCATGGGCAAACAATAAACAAAACGGTAGAATTGCATGTAGCAATAAATTTAATGATGTCGAGAACGACCATGGTACATCAGTTTTGGACAGCAGCATCTTCGCATAGGTGTATATACAATGGTTTGTGATAAAGTGTACTTGATAAAATTCATATTAATGATGTTCATCGACTTTTACAAGTCGGTTAGGTGGTATAATGACAGATATCACGCGTTTGTCTTTTATTTAAAAAATCTTGGGCGTGACGTGAGCACGCTTTAAGATAATGATGATTCCAATCTCATATTCCCGCACACAAAGCTCTCTCTAAAAAAATGACCACGGTTTCGCGATCTAAACTCTGAAAATATAGTATATGGTTATACCAACCAAAGTCGAAGACTTAATTCATTGATACTCTTCCATATGTACAAGAAAATAACAGTGTATTCAATAGAACGCAGACAGCTCAAATCAAAGTCCCTTTCACCTTTCATGTCGAAAGAGGAGTTTATCATCTTCCTCAGCACTACAATTCCCTTGTCCTTTTTTTATTAATACTGTCATCGCTTTCTCGTGATATTTTTTCAAAGAAACGATCGGTCTTTCGACCTTCGAAGGCCTTTCTTTGTGGGCCCGAAACTTTTCCGTAGCGAAATGAATTTTACGGCTTGCCACCTCTCCAACAAAAAAATATAATGGGGAACAGTGGTCACCCACTTCTCACAGATGTCGAATTGCGTATTCCGCTGGTCCATGACCATTTTTTTTAAGAGGCAGAGGGGATAAACTGGAGCAGTTAAGTCACTTTTGGAAAGGTACGTGGTTGTTAAGAACTTTTAACTGCTCAAAAATCCCCCCTTCCCTCACCGACACCAATCTAAACCTTAACGATCTGTCTTTTGCTCAGTGCCAAGGAAGACTCCTTCGAATTCTCAAACCTTTTAATACTATCTCTTATCCGCAACGATAAAAAAATTGCGGCAAAATTTATTCATCAACACGTAATATTATTTTTAATCGCCAATGCTCTTTCGCTCGAATCCTCTTCCCGTTCATATCTGTAAATTTGTCCGACATGCAATCTTTCAAGAAATATCGATACGAAAGAATCGTCTAAATATTCTTAAATCATACTTCTATCACACAGATCGATTTTTTCCTTTAAAAAAATAATAATTCTTACAGCTTTCCAAACCTCTGGTTCATGGGTTTGGTGGTGGCTGTTCGTGAAAATAAAAATGATAAAAGTTCTTTTCGATACTCAATCGGGAAAAGACAAAAAAAAACAAAATAAACTAAAAACCGTGATTGGTAACTTTATAAAAAAATGATCCACACGGTATTCATAAGAATCATCGAACAAGTTTGACTAGACTCGTTTGCACTCCGCGACTACATATAGTTCTTCTTACGAGCTGACTCGTTTCACGTTTTCTTTGCAAGACCTTTGTTACATTAAAAGTGCATCAATCCGAGAGGAATTTTCAATCGGCTCGGCTAAGTCGGTTATACCACACATCTATGGAGAGAAAAACCCATCTACTTTTTATTTAATTCACTCCAACCTAACTTTCTTACAGAATGCTGATTAAAGCATTATTTTTACTCCACTGGTCCTTTCCGCCCAAAACACTTTTCTATATTTTTTTCATCAAGCGTCTCGACCAATGTTTTTTGATCCTAAGCTTTTCTTCCCCCATCGACCATGCTGAAGCATGGGATTGCAAGCGGCTCAGGTATATACTTGCTGACCTTGGGAGTGAAAAGGCATAGCGACAGCGTATGATGTCGCTAGCGCCGGGAATGCACTACCGTCCCCTCCCATCTTTCCAACTAATCCCTTCTCTACCTTTCCCTTCCCATCCTACTTCCTCTATCCCCTTCCTTGCATTCTCCTCCTTCTCCACTCCCCCCATCTTCCTCCCAGCCAGCATCTCGACAATCTCTTCTCCCCTACAACCATCACTTTTGCAGCTGACCTTTCTAGAAGCAGTGACGAGGATTCGTGACATAACGGAATCGTGAATTTCGGGTTATGGAAGTATAAATAAAAGTTTCCGAAATGTGGAAAAAATGCGCGGAGGGGGGGGGGGGGGTGAGGAGAAGAAAAGAAAAAACGGCGCCACGACGGAATCATTCATAGACCAAAACGTCCGACGTGGAAGTACGCTGCCTTCCACGTCGGCTGTTTACACTTAACACGCTGCTCAAATAACTATAAAATATTTAGTCGGGGAAATAAAAGTTAATGAGCATTCGAGCGCCGTTTGCTTAAGATTTAAATTGTGAATGCGCATACATACATGTACATACATATATAGTCATAGATTCTGTAAAAATATTGCGATCGATGTGACGTTGTACAGGTTTACAACATTGCGTCTGGACAGATGTTTGTATACACAAAGTTGCCTTGTATAGTAAGCAACTTTTTTTGCAAACTTCAATATGTCTTTTTTTGACAAAAGACATAGGTCAAAGATTTGAACATGTATCGGCGTAAATATGGTAATTTTAAAATGGTTTGAAAAAATCTAAATCCATAAATACTCACTACTCTAGTGCATTTATTCATTGTGGTAAATTGAGCTTCAAGAAAAATGAATTGGAAAAAACTTGAATAGCATCATAGATTATGCTTCATTATATTTAATTATGTTTTCTAGTACTATGGCTTAATATCATCCGATCCTAAGTGGTTACTGATCAATACTTAACGAATCGATTGAAAAATTTATATATATATATACATACATACATACAGACATACATATACATATACATATATATATATATATATATATACATACACACACACATATATATATGCATATACATATATGTATATACAGATGAATTTCTTCATTTCATAACATACTTAACATAATTTGGACACCGAATCAACGAAGTTTAATGCAATATTTTGATATGCATTTTAAAACTATTCTCAACAAGTATATTACGGTATAATTCTAGCGTGTATTATTCAGGCTTATTACTTGAAGAGGAAAATATCTTCTATGATTCCTACACTCAAAGAAAAGTATGCCGTTAATTTCTTGCGCAAAAATGGTAACATTTCCTTAAATGTTTTCATTGTGATGAGTGTTCATTGTTATCACACGCGCAATGAAAAACCGCACCAATATTATGGCAAATTGAGAAGAATGTATATTTTGTTCATTCACGTCATGTTGGCACACACACCATAGTTATGAGTACTTTTTACAAGATTTCACTACCGAAACCTTCAATGGTAAATAATGTTTGTTTTTCCTTATACAGAACTGTACACAGAGCAATGAAGAGGGACGAACACTCGCCTATCACGTAATGAGAAAAAATCTGGTAACTGCCGTTTTCCACTCCCCCAATGTCCCCGTCTTGTACGGCCACTCACGTCCCAAATCACAAAAAGTTTTTTTTAAGGATGTCTTCCGCGAAAAGCACCCATTCCCCATTATAGAGAGCGTGTTTGGTTCCTACTGAGCCACTTGCCTCGACGGATTTCCTCACGAATAAAACGTTAATATCCCCGCGATATCTGCCGAGCCGCTCATACACTCACGTGCCTCTTCATGTGAAGGGACAAGTGATCGGATCTCGAGAATGCCCTTTCGCAGAGTCTGCACTGGAAGGGCCTATCTCCCGTGTGCTTGCGATAATGGCGCGTCAGTTCGTCGGAGCGTGCGAACTTCCATCCGCACCCTTTCCAGCTGCACTGATACGGTTTCTCCCCCGTGTGGGTGCGGAGGTGGGCCTTCAAGTGGGACGATTTGGTGTACGTCTTGCCGCACCCGGGATGAGAGCACGTGTGAGTGGTGAGCTTCTTCCTACCGCAGCTTCTCCTCCCTCTCTTAGGTTTGTGTGCCTCCCCCGTTGCCGGCGTCGACTGGTCGACGAGCGCCGGGTGCGGGTGGGTGCCGAGGTGCATCGACGCCACGGTGCTTGTCCTCTGGTTCTGACCCGCCGACGCAGTGGGACTGGTGGCTCCGGCAGCCGCGGATGGTGAAGACAAGAGGTCGGCCAAGTTGGGTGAAGACGGAGGTGTCATGACTTTGAGTTGGGGGAGGTTCGAAATTCTCATCTGGCTGTGGGGCGGACCCAGTTGGAGGGCCGTGAGGGCCGGAGGTGCTACCCCCCTCGCCTTCGCGTACTCGTTGTTCTCGGGACTAGCTGGAGGGGACATCTCCGTGTGGCAGTAAGGTACTAGCGCCGGTAATATTGTCATCATTCCGTCGTACCTGGCACCCTGCTGCTGTTCCCCCGCAGCCCTGTATTCCTGCTGCCCTTCCCCTTGCCTCGTCTCCGCCTCCCCCGCGGGAGCCGTCCCAGGGTTCCTGAACGGCGACCGAAGACAGTTCTCCAGTTGGGACTTTTCGTCGGCGATCTGACGGTAAGATTCACCGAACGGACTCCCTTGGGACATTACGGGTTCCATGGCACGACAATCGCTCGCTTTGGCTTGCTCGGCATTCGGGAGAGTTTGGCACTGTGCCGGGGTCTCCCCTTTGGTGACCGTGTTGTCGGGTACGGAGTAGAAGCTGTGCTGGTCGGCGACGTGGTTCAGCAACATGTCCAGGTCGACGAACTCGTCTTGGTAAGGCTCTTGGAAAACTACCGTTCCCTCCATTTGAGGGGACGGTTGGGTCTGGCCTTCTCCGCTTTCGTCTCCGGGGTATTGGTTGGGGAGAGGAGCGGGAGCGTCTTCTTCGGATGGGGCGGCTGGAGCGGTCACTATATCCGTGATGGTCGTCCTCGGCGGGCTAAGAGTGGCCGCCGTCATTTCTCCTTCGCTACCGACATCGTCGTATTCCGCAACATCGCTCTTGATGACCACGGTGCCGTATCCGCAGATGCTTACTGGCGATGCTTGAGGAGGGGTCGGTTGGCCAAGGAGGATGCTCTCGATGTCTTGCCACATCTGCAACAAGGACAATTGGGAAAATTAAGGTGATAACCTTTTCCCTTATATCCTGGATACTCGATCACTGGAATGAAACCCAAAACAAAAAATTCTTTTCTATACCAGTGGATTGTATGAGTGATTAGTGAAATGAGTGCAGTAGCTAACGCTTCAGGTGATCACATTGGGATAAATATGATTGATAACATTAAGCGACTGATAACGATAATAGAAAGCCTCCCTTAAACTAGAATGGGATTCTAAATTCCGCTTTTCATATTAATAATCGGTTGATATCAATAACCTATGACAATACCAAACGCCATCTAATATGTTACATAGGCGTTAAATTCTTAGATAATTTGAACTGCTACGATGAAATGGATGTTCGTCATTTTTTAAGGCTTTGTTTCGCAGGTTACATGTTTCGGTTAGGCTTACAGAAGAGGTATTGCCTGTTATAGCAAAATAAATTAAATAAATTTATCGTATAGCGTGTTATTTGCATTCCGAATTAAATTTTTATACGAAATTTTTATCTAAGGTGCTGGTCGGTTCGACTACCTTAAATTTCAGGACGGAATAAAATGATGTAAGTAACATATCTCATAGATTCTTTTTTAAATGGTTTTGCATATAAATATGAGAGAAATTAAAAAAAGCAAATAGTGGCGCTATTTTGCAAAAGTGAAGCAGTCGCGATAAGGAAAGCAAGAGGTGTGCGATTTAGATTCTCTATATTAGAAAAACTTCAAAACTGATATAAAGCATAAGAAGATGACGAGGTTACCAAATCGCATGAAAGAAGGGAAAGACAATGTTTTACATTATGTAGCTGGTACAATTTTTTGATTGCTCGAAAACTCTTACTTTTCTTGTAATTTTGAGCTCAATTTAAACGAATTCTACAATAGTATTGTGATTAGAGTCATTCATATGACTACCTCCAGATACCAAACCATGCGCTAATAATCACACATGCCCACTTTCCGTTATCTTTGGAGTAACGAACTCATTGATTCACCCGTTCGATTTTTTGTCGAGTTTAACACTGATCTATTTACATTACGTCGAAGTTCTCTAGTAAAAGTCAATATTCGTTTATTATCGTTTGAGTCTTACAGCTTATTTGCATGCCAATATTTAAGTGACCTAAATTTTCAAACGTACACGTTAGGGAAAGGGGATCCTTTATATTCCGACGATTCCAGTTCGATCATTACTCATCAATACCCGAGGCCAAAAATAAAATCACTCGCGTTATTAGCATAACAGATACTTAAACCGCCCGATAAAACTTACGGTTAATCCCGGTTATCGAACATTTAAACACGATTATTCTAAAATTGAACAATTCCGAGATTTCTGGCACGACCTATCCATGATAGGAAATTGTATATAAAATGCAAATTACCGACTCTTTAACTCTCGAGAGAGGATTTTGCCCGTGGCAAGTTAACCGGTGCTTCGCTATCAAGGTTGATCGTGGAGGAGGGAGGGGGGAAGGGAAGCGGTAATTTTGGTGGAGCTTGCCAAGTTCCACTTAACGTTACCAGAATATTAAAATGCTTTATGCCACCCTTTTTTCCTTTCAACAGGTTTTACAGTGGTATTAAATACAGCCCTATACCAATTAATGTTGTTTTTTTTCTTTTCGACCGCTCTTCGAACTAAACGTTAGCCGAGAAACGGAGTGGGGAAAAAGAAGGTGCTCTATTAACTGTTGCCATGCCATTTTTTTTCCTCGACTCCTCGCTTCGGTTAAAATCATAATAATCCTGGCTTACGTGATGTGCATCCTTGAAACAAAGGAAGAGTTTTCAAGTGATATTATTTTTTTCCGGAAGGATGAGAAGAATACGAGTTCTTTAGTTTTGGCACGATATAAATCCACGGCTTCTTCTTAGACGCAAGAAAGAAGAAGCTTTAGTGTTCATTCGTGTGTTAACAATGGTCAAAATTCAAAGTTCCAACTTACGGAGAAATGCGTCATTAAATTTTGGTGTATGTATTACAGAAATTAAGAATCCGATAGCTGTCGATTTTAACTTTCACTCATTTTTTTCGTTCAGAGCATAGAAGGAGAAAATACCTAATTCATGCGCAGCAGCCTTTGGAAACTTTGGCGCCTCTCGTATAAGGTCGTTAATAGTAGACGTTGGCCTTCGCGAGAGCGATAGCCCGTATCACGTGATCGGCGAAAAAATTTATATTCGAGAAAAGATTTTTAAAAAAAAAAAAGACAGAGCTAAATCTCTTAAATGTCTTCCCACATACACGCATTTACATATACATGAGCATACATACATTTATAATCGTGTACATGTAAATAGACACACATGTACACAAGTAAATCTTTCTTAAGAAGTTAACTTTGCCGAAAGTATCTAATGCATTTGCTTTAATACCACGTTTATCGATTGGTAAAATATCCAGCTCAACTACCGTTTTTGAAGAATAAATAACGAATACCTCCGGCTGCGTACGGACTTGAATCGCAATCCCTTGTGGTTACGTGACCGTGGATAGAAAGCAATGGCATCCTCGCTCCATCTCAGTATCCAACAATAAATAACAGTGAGAACATAAATAAGAAATTCTCTCATTCCTTAACATCAACTTTTCAAGAATCCATTCATTCCAGCGTTTCCCTTTTTAACGGGTTTTACTATCGCGAAATTTTCAAATTCCTTTTTTTTATTCGAGACCACCACTTATCATCCCCTTCATTTCCATTAGGACGGATCCCGCTATAATCAGCGCGATTTTAACATATGATTATCCATCCCTCTCAAACGCTGATCGAATTATTTACCACGCCACCTTTTTCGCGAATTTTACAATTTACGGCTCAACCGAGATGGTATTATTTCCTCTCATAATCTTCTTTTTATTCTAGCCATATCCCTATCTTTTCCTCTCTCACTATATCTCCCATTTCTACCGATACAACTCCAAATGGCTTCATTTCAACCAGTGAGCACTCAGGACTGCATCGCTCGAAACCTCTCTTAAGCCTCTTTCGTCTCGAGTCCCTCACACTCCATTTTCATTCAGCCTATTTATAGACAAAGGGAAATAAAAGAAGCGAGTTTTGCCCTCTCCAGTTTGTCCTCCTTTTCCTTCCAATCTCTTTTTCCCTCACTTCTCGCGTTTTTTTCCCTCCTCTTCCTCCTCCTCCCGCTATACGTTAACCCAAGCGAACACCTTCGGAGAACGGTCCGGTCTTTGCCGCGGAGGAAGGCTCACCTTTCACAGGAATGCCATCTATCGCATTTGGGGAAAACCCCATCCAAAGAAAGACAAACGACTGCTGCCCCACCGCTTAGGTATTAGCGTCCAGTGAGAGGCATCGGAGGACGGAGTGAGGCAGTGTGAGGGAGCGGGTCGGGAATAAATCAGCGAGTCCTTCCGTACCGTTAAACTCTTTGAGGATGCCGTCCATTGAGTGAGGCTACTCGACCTCCACCCCCATCCTTTCTCCGCTCCCTCCCCCAATCCCACCCCAGTCTCATCCATCCACCCGCGCCTCCTCTACCCCCCCCCCACCACCCCCCTCCCCCGTCAACGCCCCTGTTCTGCGGGTGTTACACGCTCCCGAAGATGCTGCGGGAATATTCCTACGTCTTCCCTTGCGCCTCAAAAACAGTTCCTGCCGTCCGGGATTTTTACCATTGCAGCCGTTTTTCTCAATTGAAATTCAGCTTCAACTTGCAGCAAAATCTCCTTTCCTCGCAACGAATAGGTCTCGTGTGAGCTTGTAACCAGCTACGCTCGCGTTGCGGAAAATATCGGGTGAATTTTGTCCGATTTACATAAGCAAGTCGGACATGAGGGGAGCTAAACCTAGCGTGACTTGAAATTCTCGGCGAGTTAACCGGCAAATCACACGATCCTTCTCATCTACTGTACCTGCCAAGAAATGGAATTTAGCCGTCAGCATCCTGGCGAGAAATGGTTTACTTCGGGTTGAGGAAAGGACAAACCGTACATGAGCTCTCGCATTGGATCTTTTCTATAAGCAAATCGATGGTGTCATTCTCCGCGTCGATCTCAACTTCGGCAAGGTTTTCTTCATCTGAGGGGGATACAACAAAACTTTTTATTTTCTTATAAAAAACGAATAGATTGCCATTTACGAAGCTAGTACATTATCCAACTTTCTATCGATAGGATAAAAAATCTCTCATAACCGGTTAACTTTTTAAGCGAATTTAAAACGCCGAGGACATTGTGTAAACCTTTGGCGAGTGTATTTTTATATTATACTCTTATTTATATAGTATAACTTCGGCAATCTTACGCATAACCCCGCATAATTTTAACATCCTACTTAAAATCTACGTCAATTTTTATGGACATTTCCACGACCTACATATATTATACCAAGAAAAGCCATCGACAGTAAAAATGGTAGCCGTTGAATTAAACATGCCAACGGAAATAAATGTGTTGGTCCAATCAGTCGGACGAAAATGCCAAGGCTGTATGCTATCTGATCTAATAGGGAGCATGGGGGGGGGGGAGGAAATGGGAGGAGAGGGGAAGAAGGGGTGGTGGGAGGAAGGTTTAATCTCGGCATTAATAAATCGAAATGGACAACTTTAGTCGTCGGATGTAATTTATTTCCCTACCACAGCCGAGTAGGACGCACGTATCGCATAGTGAGGAGTTAAGCGAAAGACTTCCGGTTGAGATTTGTTCCGATACGAACGCGTACGGGTTCTGCGTACTCTTTGCTCAGTCGCTTTCCCGATTCTCCATAAGGGTCGCCGCCGTAGACGCCTCTCCCGCTTCTCCGTGCCTCTCTTTCTTATTGGCAGCACGCCATCAAATGTGATCCAACGACTGGTTTCCTTTTTTTTTATTATTCCCTCCTCTTCCCTCGCGCACGCACGCCGACCGAAAAGGTTATGGGATGCGCCAAGCTCATAACGAAACGAACAAAGAAGCCTTTCGCGAGAAAATTTTTGCGTATCGTATCGTAACAGTTTCCCGAACACATGCGTTCCTCCTTTAGATATATTTATTCCCGCTTTATAGAACGGCCTGGGGAGAGTCCGTAAAATTCCTTTTTTTGCGCGCTGTTGTTTTTTTTTGCCTATAATGTTGGTCGGAGGCAAAGAATGTACCGACCGGGTTAGTGGCGTGGTGGTGCATTCGCTCACGGTTTAGATTAATTAATTTATATTTCGTTAGAGGGGAATTTATGCGAATGATTATAGCGTCAGATGATATATTTGTTGTGTGTCACTAAAGATTTTGAAAGTTGTTTCGGTGTTGCCTCCCAAGAGGAAAATATCTAAATATTTTATTGGCGAAAAGAGTTATCGCCGCTCCTTCGCTCTATTAAAATATGTTTTGCTCGCCGAATAATACGTTACCTTTACTAAGTAAATTAAGTGATCTTTCATCGATATAGTATTGGAGTTGTTAGAAGGCGGTTTTGGGGGAGATTGCGTTGTGAGCATTTTTAACTCGAAGTATCGCCCACGTTGCAGTGAGCGTCTTCACGCCTTAAAGACGCTCACTGCAACGTGGGCGAAAAGTCGAGTTAAAAATGTTCACAAAGCAGTCTTTCTCGAAAACACCTAACAACTCCGTTCACTCCGGAAACCTAAAATCCAAGATTAGCTTTAGTGCTTTTTAATACTTCCTTAAAGTCTAGTTTGTATAGTTGGGGGTTCTCTTCTTCCTCCGCAGCTGTTTATGACAAACGAAAATACTACTCTATAGGAAATTTTCCCTAACGAATATCAGCACTAAAATTTAGTAACATTTTGATCAAAAAGTGCTCTTCTGAATGTATAGTGAATATTCAACCTGCCAAATATTCTACAGTGTTTTTTTAAAGTACTCTTAACTAAAATATCATCATGACATAATGCTTAAGTAAATAAGCGAAATTTAACAGCAGTGTGCGTTTAAATCGATAGAAACATTACATAGAAAGCAACTCGATAATTAAAACCATTATTGCTGAGGGGAATCCGAATATCAATATGCAGTTATCTATATTTTAATTGGGATGAAACGCCTTTATTTCTGAGATTTTTCTTTTTCGTTATCATCGTCTTTACTTTTACTGATTTATCCGGACATTTGCTTTTAGCCTTTTTAAAAGTAGTTGTTTAAGAGATTTTATGAGTATGCTCGATATCGTCCATTAAAAACATTCTAATTAAGTTCATGTTTTCCTGAACTAGTTGAATCATGAGATCTACGTCGACTTTGATATTAACTTTACGATGTTTTTACATGAATATAAATAAACTGCGATGTGATGGTGAGTGCAATAATAAATAAGATATGAATAGTTTGAACGAAATCTTCGAAAATTCAAATTCTCCTCCAATCGAGAGAAGTGCTGAATATATTCCATATTATACACGTTTGATTCTATATATCGCGGGAAACACGCATGATTTTAATAATACTTCCTACAGCTAATGCAACAGCGAAAGTTTAACTCAAGTTTCTTCAAAATGGACATAATAAATATAATTATGAAAGTGAGCAACCACATCCTTGTGAATATTCTCCACGGAAAGTTAACTTCCACACACATGTCACAACAGATGCTTAAATCTTATCTTATTAGGCATAATACTGAGTGAAATTAAAAATACAAGTTAAATATATTCTTACAAAGATTGTTCTCGTTTCAGATGTTCCCCTAAAATTGCAGAATGCCTGTAGGTGAGCGCGGTCGCCGGTCACCAGCTCTGCGGCAGGATTACGGTAAGATAACGCCATCAATGGACCTGCGTCCCCTACGCACGCCGTTCAGTCGTTTAATCCCACAAAAATAAACTACTTGATGCTGCCGCGATTCAATGTAATTGGTTTTTAATGAATGATAATCGCCACCTACGTTTAATCTGGCTCTGCATGAAATTCTCTATACACCAAAATGAATTTTACTTATAACGGTATATTTCGTATAACAGTTACGGATTTTCGTGAGAGCAGTTAGTGTTAACGATTACAAATATAGAATGGCAAAATTAAGGCGGACAAAGTGAAGCGTGTATTTGTAAATTCAAACCGATTTCTTTCATAAATGTTAAATTAAAGTACACAGACACACACCAAAGACGTTCCTATAAGCTACATACGCGCGCTATCGTACAACACCGCATAATACTACACTATCTTCAAAGAGGATAAATCGCGGTTCAAAAGCATAACACAATTATTACTAATCAACTAGAAAAAAGCTCTTGAGTGGAAACGAAAAATGAAATGCTTTATTTTACCTTAGATTTCCTAACATATTAACACCGACGCTTCGTCTAAGGAGCCGATTCCATAGGAAGCATTTTCTAAAAGTAATGGAGATAACTGTGACACACAGGAACACTTGTTTTTCCTGAGGGGTTTTAAACAACCACAGAGTGCAATAGAAATCGCGCAAACTCGTTTGTTACTCGTGCTGCTACCCTGGCCGTATAAGGAGCAAAGTTATATAACGGTGGAAGTACATTTGAGATTACAGAAGTATCATGGAAAATAGTATTATTCCTACGATAAAATAGACGCATGTGTTAACGTTTTCATTGCAAAATATTCTATTGTAAGTTAATGATGAATTTCAACATGCATAGCGAAGTCCCGGATACTCTATTAGGTTATGCATAGCGACATTGCCGAGTGCTTAGTCCCAGACAGTAAGCATATGCTTTTCAAAAGCTTGCATCATCCTATCTCGGTTCGATTTCATTTAACCAAAACATAAGCGGATATGTAAATATGTTGGCCTAATAAATTATAATAAGGTAAGCTAAAAATCATTTGTTTTAAAGTTTGAAATTGTTCGCGGAATGCATACTCTTATTTTAAGCCTAGGTAAAATGAAATACTCAAAACTGAAAAATTTCTGAAATAGCCCCGAACAATTATTGTAAACAATTGTTTATATTCTTTGCCCTGTCTATTACGGCATTAATAGTAATACACAGAGAGAGTTACGGTATATTGTTTATATTCCCGCGAAGAGCTAATCATCTCAACCAACATCGAGCTACAGGGCTTATTATGTACGAGTTAATAATTTCAAGTTAAATATCACTGTATCACTTCTTTCGGAACTTGCGACCAAAGTATTTCATGATAAAACTGCAACTTCATTCTCATGACGGTCTATTAAGAGAACATATAAGATACCAGCACATAGCGAATGTAAACACCGACTTTGTGAGATATAATTTAATGGTGGGATTCATACCGAATAAACCAAGACGCGATCATAAAAAAATCATATGCATATAAGAACACACATTCAAATAATTGAAAGTAACGGGCGTTTGGGTAACAATCGAACAATTAACTGGTTTGAGCAGGCTAAATTATTAAATTAGTGCTACATGCTCTGACCGCTATATCATTTCTAATATAGCGTAATATACGATGGATGGCAAAGATAATTTTTCACCATCGTATACTGTTATTCCCAGGTCCTCTTAATAACTTATTATTCATCCTGGGATTGTGAGCACTACTCCTGGTCCTGAAGTTACTCAAACGATCAATTTATATTTACATACACTCATCCAAACAATAATTGAAATTACCTTTGTATTGAACATGCATGACTTCGCGCATCGAGAGGCCAGGTAAATAGCGCGAATTGAAGAGGTCTCAGACGTTTTGAGGGAAAAAGGACACGGAATTCTGCATTACGGTTAACTTACCTCGATGAGAATATCAGAGCGCTTTATTTACACTATCACTTAAGTAAAGAAGGGATTGTTTCCTCACCTCTATCATGACGGGGCAGCACGAATTAACTTTTATAATAATTCACTTCCTAACACGAGCCGAATATAATTTCCGGGTGGAGGATGGAATGTGGTTAGAAGCGAAAAAATTTTACGCTCGTTGCCCGCGAAAGAAAAGGAGACGGACCGACCGTTTAATTGGTGAGATTATCGCAAATGGGGAAAAGAACGTGAGAGGGGGAAAAACAAGTTGTCTGGTGTTATTAAGATGGAAAGATAGCGCCTCCTTATACGACACAAGCCGTTTCGAATAAAAAGATAAGACGAGTACTCTTCAACTTGAGAATATAGTTTGAAGAAGGAAAAAATAAAATCCCCACTCGTGGTAAAGTGATTTCGCATGCAGATCCACATCACGGTTCGTTTAAGTTGCAGGCGTCGAAATCTCCGAGAGAGATCTAAACTCGAGCGGATGAAGAAAAATAAACGTACTATAAACTCCTTATCCGTGAGTGGACGGGTTTGTTTTGACTGCTATACGCGAAAAAGAGAAGATTTATAAGGGATCTTCAATACTCATCGCTCCTTCTTTCCCTCTCTAACAAGACGCCGGCTCCGACATACGGAGCGTGTCACATCAGCTGGTCGCGAGGCTGGGGGAGGGAAAACCGTATCTCGCGAAACGTATTTTTCTCGTTCGCACTACTGCACCAGTGCCACACTGACGGATCATTCCACTATTTTCCCTCCTCTCCGTCAAAGACGGACGACGGTCTCACACGAGTTTTTTTTTTCTAAAAGGGGTAATAGTCCCTCCGATGGTACTCACGTCTTGGAAGAACGCGATCTCCGAAGTCATCTTGCTGGCCCCGCCACCACAATCAGGAGGCTCCAGCTTCGGAAGATATACAACACCACCGGCACCAGACATCAGCGCTAAGCTTTTTTTTCTTATAATAACAAAAACAAGCTAGCGCTTCCAACCGATGCCAATCAACCAACCTCACCAGAACCCAAAGAAACTCCCAAGGCACTGCGGCCACTATCAACCACCTATGCCGCTCACTTTCCCCCACTGCGGGTCCCGCGCGCGCGCACTAACTCCTCAACCAGCTCCTCTGGCCACACTCTTACGACTCGGCCAACTGTTCTCATTGGACTACTTATCCGAATACCTGTTACAGACCGCAGACCTCTACCCCTGGGACCTCTTACCCCTCTATTCCCCCTACCGTGACGTTTCCCCTCTTCTCCCTCACTCTATAAACTCCCTCTCTCTATAAACTCCCTCTATCCTTTTTCCCTCCCCTACTTGCCTCCACTTTCCGGCTGGGATACCCCTTCCAATCTCTCGATATTTTTTTTACTCGCCTCCTTGTAATGCGCATTTCCACACCACTTTTTTTTGCCACCGCTGTAACCGAGCGGTGGGAGAACGTAGTGATATCCCTCCAATCGTTTCTCGTTGTTGGACGGCTGGTAACCAATGGGGTTGCAGATCGAAGGTAACAATGATAATCGAGGGGGGATTCTCTGTGCCGAGGTTGCGCATATTCCCGTTAGGTGTCAGTGAGTGTCGGTAGATGGACCGCGGACTGGTATAACTGTCTCGGTATATTTTTTTTTTCATTTTATTTTCGAGGTGGCTGGAATGGGTAATATTTGAGCGTTTACGGTTTGTGGGATTAATCCTTTATCGATCGCTCTAGTACTTTAAATGCCGTTATTTCGCGTTTTTTTGTCCCGTTGATGGAAAAATCGAGAGGAGAATTCGATTTCAGAAGAGAAAATGTTAAGCGTATGCTCAAAATAATCGGAGATTTTTATTGCTGTATACTCGTAAAATCCAGACGTTACAATCGTTCTTATGTCTATGGAAATATTATTCAAAGATTTAATTTTCTAGGTAGATGGTATAAAATACATGCGTCTAAAGTGCTCTCGTTGGAATTATGACCTAAATTGAAACTGGAGTGTGATAGAAGCAACTTAAAGGTAAGATAAATTTGGTTAAGAACGCGGACTTATTGGTTAAAATTTCGTCCCGTCGGATATTATTTACATAAGTGGGCTTCATATTCTAGAAGTTCCCTATGTCAATGAAAATGTCCAGCCTTATCCCGCAAAAGCATTTGAACCGATTACAAGAGAAATTCTAACGCATCCTAGAACGAACTTCCAAGTGGCTTTTATTAGGATCACTAGATAACCGCTAACAACGATTGCTTTTCTATAGCTGAAATGCGCTCTGGCTTCATAGGAAAGTTTTATGGTTATATGAACCAATTATAAAATTTACTCTTATATGAACATATCAATCTAGACTTTAAAATCTATTGAAAATAGTTACTCTTTTGCGGGAAACGGAAGCAAGCAATGTTAATAGAATGTGCCGACTTCAATTTATTATATAAACAGATATTAGAAAAGGGATTTCAGACAGGGTACTTCTTCGATCTAAAAGAATTTTAGTTAAAATCGCGCTCTGAGATTGTAAATTAAATTAATTTTCCTCTAACATCATTTAAGTAATGTCGAATTGTAATTAATATAAATTGGTGATGTGAATAAATATCTACATAAAAATGGCATATGGAAAGTTTATATTGCTGTTAGATTCAAACAGAAATATTTGTTAACAGAAATAATAAATTCGAAATTCCGTTTTTTATGGTACAATTAAGATACATTTATGAATACTTAATTACATCCTAAGTTAAAAGTATTTGACGATTAAATAATTTAATATGAGGCGCCGTACGACCCAAGGCGGGAATATTAAAGAAAGCTTGCTCTACAGATAATTACCTACACTATTTCCCTTGTATCTATGACCAGGAGTTTTTACAACTACGCATAAACTATACATGTAGGACTACAATCCAAACGAGTCAGAAGCTAGATATACGGCGCATATTAAGATTTCCATCCCCGTCTATGATTTCTAAGGCGCAAATAACTTCAAATAAATTGGATGCGTAAGCGAGAGCAATTTTTTTTAACTTTGGCTTAAACCCGTGGTGAGTAACCTAAGGTCTGTAGACCGCATGCCGCCATCGGGAGCGTTTTATGCGGCCCTAGAAGCCATTATTAAAGAGAATTAACGCTAATTTACATCATACACATACAAATCACTACAATACAACACTTGATATTGAAATGTTAAACATAAAAATCTAATTTAGACTCGATTTTCACTTGTATGGTATCTCAGAATCTCTACTTTAACATCCGATTTAAAGCCTAATCTGGCCAGCGAAAGTATTTACATCTTGCAATGCGGCCCGCCAAGAAATACGCCTTGCTCACCACAGGTTTAAGCAGAAAAAATATATCTGGGGTTTTAGGTTTCCGCAGCGTTTTAGATGGCGTTTTACGGAAAGACTTCGCTGTGAGCATTTTTAAGTCGAAGTTTCTCCCACGTGACTTCCTGAAGACGCTCACTGCAACGTTAGCGAAACGTCAAGTTAAAAATGTTCGCAACGCTTTCACTCCCGGAAACGCCTTCTAACAGAAAAAAGAATATATCCTTTGTAGTTTTCAATCATTTTCACTGTAAAAATTATCTCATGGAAAGAGCAAGAACTCTGAGAAGCGGCGGAAACATTGTATTAGGGGCGTAGTCTTAAAGGATCGATAAAGTTTTCAGACATGCGCCGCTACAAAAGCCAACCAAATGTCATTTAACATGGATTTTCAACCCTCCACTCTCCTCCTATTATCAAACATGTAAAAGGCCAGGTACTTCTGTCTGGCAAACGCTTTGTTTACATATTAACCCAGAAATGGGACTACATTAGGTATCGGTAAGTCTAATATTTTATTTTCACCTGTTTAGAATAAAAATTGTAATATTTTTTGATAACTGCTTTGTAATCCTCATTTTAATATATCGTCTAGAAATTATTCCGCTGACTGATTAATTAGTAGTGGCCTAAATCGGTACTTTTCTGTTTACATTACGACCGAGTTTCATTGTTATAACGTTTCATCGGAGTTTGATTTAGGTATCGGTAAATCTAATATTTTATTTTGATTTGTTTAGAATAAAAGTAGTAATATTTTGTGATAACTGTTTTGTAATCCTCACTTTAATATATCGTCTGCATTATTACGCAAAGCCAACTTTATTCAGAATAGATTTCAAATCAACAATTATTCGATGAATTCTTCATTGAAAATTACATTTTTAAGCAAATTAAAGCATTTGAAAGATAATATTTAGGTAAGTTTGGTGTGTTAACAGTTAACAATGTTGAAATAAATTGGTGATTTGTTTTCGTTCAGATAGTTTTCAAAAAATTATTCCGCTGATTGATTGATTAATTAGTTAGTTTTTAATTTAAATCTTTTAAAGTGTTTTATTTACATAACGGCGGAGAACATTTTTGAGGATCCGAGTAAGCTTTCTTTCTTCGTAAGTACAGAGTACACGAAATTTAATAATTTTCCCTACGTTATATATACATATAATTATTTCCGTCTTTGCAGACCGACAATTATATGTAGCATTGACGAGAACAAGGTGGGAGAAGAATATCAGAATTTTATAGCCGAAAATAAAAACCAAAGGCATTTACTAAACGACAACCGAATATTCGCTTGAAATGTTGTATATGACGAAGTATTTCATACGTAAAAGTGTGCTATTAATTATTTTAAATGCAAATATTAATAATCAATCTATCTATAATTCTACCGTTGGTATTTCTACGGGAATTACACTAGAAAATAAGAACCCCCTAGTCTCGTATCTAATCCTTCGGGAGACTATAAAATTCGCGGAGGCGTGGAATATACCGATCGATGGAACTTCTGAGTAGCCGCCAAAAATAAAGACTCTCGCGCTACGGATTAATCCAGCGCCCTTTGTTTTAATTCATTTCCCGATATGAGGATCCCTTATCCTCTACGGCGCTAATAATCCTCCAGAGGTGTGGAATAAAGCGGTCGATGAACTTTTTTGGACATGCGCCATTCCACCTTTAAGAAATCTTCTTAAGCTCGTCTATTACGGATTATCCGGTGGGTTAAATCAAGTTAAATATTGTGAACGTTTTCTCACGAATGTAAATTTGAAAGTTAATTCTTTAAAAATATAATAATTATTATTTAAACAGTATTGGTTCGATGGGATCAAGTCGTCGTATAATTTTTCCTCGTGTACTTTCTATCACGACAGTTAATTTAAATCTATATTCCTTTAAATATAGTCATTTTTATTTATATGTAATAGATTCGGTAACTTAATAGTTGCAATATTAATGTTACGATGACGCCAATCCCTCCAAAATATATTGTAATTGTGCCGTGCGGGACACGGCTGGCGCCTAATTGTCCGGTGCCGAAAAATCCCATCGCCGAATGGTCCCGTCGCCGAACCGGTCGTGCCGAACTGTCCCTTTCCGTTATCTGCTCCCCCGTATCTTCGGAGGCAGTTGTAGGCGGATGAGGGCTCGCTCTTCTACGGCGGGGATAATGGATGAGAGGTGTGAAAAAGACGGGACGATAGACTTTTGAGACACGTGCTGTAACGTGAATACGGATGAAGTCACTCGTTTCGGATTAATGCTTTCCCGTTCATCACATGTCGAAGTGTACGATATATCCGAGAGCGTTCTCTTTTTGAGTTAACCTAGTGACACTGAGGTGCTGATTGGACCCGTTTCGCGCATGCGTTTCGCCCTCGTCCATGGTTGATAGTAGCTCATGATGGATTAAGAGGGTTTCGAATCTTTTGTCATTCCGACGTAAGAGGTCCACTCTTCATTAAAAACTCTCATGAAAGTTTTCAAGCAAAAATATGGTAATGCTCGTCATGATCTATTATAAATCTGTTTCAATCCAAGTGCCATAAAATTATCGAAAATTTAATAATTATATTTCACGTCCAAATATTATTACGTTCTCATAAAAATAACTTTGAATTAAATTACTTAATACAGCATGTCACCGTAATTTATTCTGTTTTTTCGTTGAATATGTCATATGTCGGTATTTTTCAAGTAATCCAGAACAAATATCACGATGTTTCTACATACTAACTTATTTTTTCCGATTTCATAGTCAATTCAATCATTTTAGCAGTTTATCGCTAAAGCTGACATCTTCATATTTTAATACGATGATGATAATATGATGCAAATGGCGGCCATTGGCGTGCCGAGCAAATTCGTCTCGCGTGTAGCTTTGGATGCGTGTGTCACGAGCTTCCCAAACAACGATTTATAACTTAATCAAGAATACGACCCATTTTTTCGAATTTTTAAATATATTCTGAAGGAATTTTGAAGAATCTTTCGAAAATACGATTTGTCAGTATACTCGAACAGTATTAAAATATTTATATAGAAATAGGCATTCCACAATAATTAAAAGAAACACTAAAAAATTAAAATTCTATTTCTGTTGCCGTAAGTCGGCGCTGAAGCATTCTAAAAATATCTCACACTAACCCTTAAAAAGTTAAAATGAGTTACTGAGTGCATTTTTATTTTTCCGTGTTTATTTGACCGCAATTAAAAGTATTAACATCTCAAACATACAAGGTCTTTGTTGGTTGGGATACCTTATGACCCTAAATTACACTTTGCGAGATTATTTGGAACTCTTCCAAAACAGCGGAATCTACGAGAGTCATTTCAGAAGCAAGTGTGCATTATTAACTTATTCCAATAAAACAATTGTTTGACAAATGGACTTTACAACCCTTAAATGGTATAAACATTCGGTCTTGTGACCGCCTCCCAACGCTTAGGTTTTTCACACTAATATCTATCCAAAAAAGAGAAGATGTAACATTTTATTGCTTATGTCTGTGGTGTCAACCTACGGCCCGCGGGCCGGATGCGGCCCGTGAATGGTTTTCGTGCGGCCCGCGAAGCCATGATGAAAAAGCAATCCGAAAAATTTAATACACAAATTTATATTTTTTTATGAAAATTTCGCTAACAATTCTTATAATATCGGAATGTTTACTATAAAACATAATTAAAACTATATTGTCACTTAAATGACATCTCAGAATATATAGATAACTTCCCATTTAAACTCTAATCCGGCCCGCAGAAGAATTGGTAACTTCCAATGTGGCCCGCCGAAGGATTCGAAACCACCGATGCGGCCCGCCATGTAGAAAAGTTTGGGCACCACTGGCTTATGTCATACCTTTTCGCGCCTCTGGTGAAATTGCGTCTCGCCTGAACACTTAGGCTCGTCTTACAGTTTGGATCACACTGCCCCAGAAACCGATTTAGATCACGTCTAAAAAAAACGCCTTGCTCTGAAAACATTAGCGAGATTTTCATGAACATCGAAAAATTATTCCACTTCATTGACGAAAAATTGTTTTCTTTTATGATACGTACATCTCAGGACTTAAGTTAGTCGCAGAAATCACGATTTATTAAAAACTAATAAAAAACGATTCCTGTTTAAAACGATCCCGAGAATAACTGTTATAAACTTACAATACGACGGCAAGATTTGAAACGCCCGGCTTCTGTATCCGTTGACGGATTCACTACGTAGCAGGATAATGAATTCCCTTGTGAAAAAAGTGATTTTTTTATGCAGTAAGATCCTAATTATAACCAAGGCCTCAATTATTTCCAACCGCGCCATTCTCCACTACTCAGAACGCCTCAAAGAGACAGAAAATGCGTTTTGTTAGAAACATAAAAATTCATCGTGAGCTATATTTTGCGTGTTTGTTTTATGGTGACGATGAAAAAAAAGCAAAGAAAAAATTCTTACGCGCTATATACTTACGCCCTTCAAACTCGAAAGAAAGGATGAGCACAGTTTATAAGCAACCAAGAGATGAAAGAAATGAGGGAACCAGTGGACACTTACCTCATGGTGTGGATGTCCGCGGTGAGAGAGTGAACATCTTTGGAGTAGAATTCCTCTTCGAGCGTGATTTTCTTATGAAAATTTTAAATATTAACGTTTCTTCTAGGCAGGAGTAGATCCAAAAACTTCTCAAATGAGGGTCAACCGCCCCTCCTTCATCTTGAACCCACCACTGTCGAAAACATTTAATTCTGAAAATTCTATACCCTGTCAGAATCTTTAATCCATTTTCTTATAGGCATAAAATGCAACGCAGAATCGAAGAATTATGCGAGGCGGGGGTTTAAAAATGCATCCAATGAGATAATCTAAGGAAGGGGGATCGGCCTACCACCCTACCCCCTTCTGGATCCGCCACTGCCACTTGGTGAAGGCAATTATATGGTTATTCATTCGATTTGTTCATCAATCACAGAAAAATATTGAAAAAGAATCTGCAAGTAATGTATGCATGAAAATGGAGCATAGCAAATTGATATTTAACAACATTTTGCACTTGTGTATGTTAGTGCCTGTGTTTGTTTAGTGGTGGTTAAAATATATATGAGAGAGTAAGTGGACTTTTGACTTGTGTTGTTGACGTTCGTAGCGACAGAGGAAGCTCTTTTTTTTTAATTCACTCAAGTGAAATTTTACGTCAAGATATTCATTTATCTACTCCATACATTGAGATTACTTCAAACCATCCAATCGGTAAATAATTACGACCAAAATCTTCGCTAAAAATTGCACCAGTTAAGATGATATAATTCTTACTATAGTAGACGAGACCTAAGTTGGCCTCTGAGAAAGTGGAGGGTGGGAGCATTAGAAGGGTACTTTTTAGGCTTGGGCCTTGCGACGTTGCCATACTGTGCCTTAGTAGCGTCGCTTCGTTTTCTCATTCATGTCAGTAGCCTTTGGGTTGCACGCTTATGAGTAGATAACGGGCGTGGACTGTAAGCGTAAATCCTACAACGTAGCTCCCACTCTACTTTGTGGGCGTAAACATCTGGGAGGCCGACTTATTTCTCGTGAAGTATAGCGCACATAACATGGATGGTTATATATTCTGACCATTGCTAGGTTCTCGCACTCTCCCAACTTTTTCCTCTCACACACAAAAAATTCCTGTAAATAACTCCTACCACAGTGACACGAATTAAAAGTGTATTGAAAATGACAGCTTAATTATCGTACCAATTAAAATAGTTCCTTTTCCGTGGATTCTTTCCAATGCGATCAATTACTACTTGCCCTACAACCTTCTCGGTGGACTCTTGCCATTTTTGGCATCCTGTCGCTCATCAAGGTTTCTTTTCCTAGTTCAGATGCTTGCTACTGAATGATGTCTAAAGGTTGAATGATCGTAAACACTCGGTTGACAGTGACCCACATATACGTAACAGCAGTTTAACAAGATGTTTATTAACTAAGCTTGTTTTTATTATATATCAATCGATAGCGAGGCTGTCATGTTAAGGAAGGTATGAAGAAAAAGATAGCATCAAAACATATTAAATATATCAAACGATTTTTACGAGTTCCGCAGAAAGGATGACGCAGATAGCGCCTTATCTTTCCTAACAAATACATTGGCGCTGCTTTTAACGATATGATTATGATGAAATTTGATTTTGAAGATCATTAAAGAAACTCATCGGTAAATTCCAGTTGTGAACCAATGCGAATTTTTTTTCTATCGCTATACGCGATACTTCAAGTTTTGGCTTAGATGTATTTTCACGTCTAATGCCTTCGAGATTGAGAATATAATTATCGTAGATTTTTGCCACTATTGTGCCCACCGACTCATGAAAATTATATACACAGGTCAATATCAGCATCATAAAACTTGTATATACGTATTTATGTTACAAGTAAATAATTTTCTCCTTGAATCAAAGGCAAATTAAACACCTCAATTTGTGATTCGACCTTCATTTTACAATCGTTTAGGAATTAGAATAAAGATAATATAACTCTCTTTATCGACGTATTTTCTCTAAACCGAAAGTTTTTCTAGAATATTCTTAATTCTTGAGTATGTTAATGTTAAATAAGGCCTAATATTACAGATGTATTTTGTCGCTCAAATTTCTTGAACGAATCACATACACTTAGAAAAATGAATAAATCGGCATACTATTTTTTTAAATTCACTCCTTTCTTATCTCAAGTTAATTTGTAGCAACTATTAATTCTCGATATTATTCATCTTTAAATAGATATTTTTAATAAAACTTGTAATATTTTCTTACGAGAAAGATCATCATTAACTTCTTGGACGTAGAAAAATTTAAGAAATATTTGAATTGTTCTACCATGCTCTCGACGAATAAGGTAATGTAGTAACTTTCGAAAGAGTTTTCGTACCATTTTCACTTCGTTCTACTTAGTGTCCTTAATAAATAAACAACTGTTTAGATATATCTTAGAATCTGTTGGGAGCGCAATCACTCGCTTTAAAATCATGGTAAAAAGTGTATACCCATACACCACATGAGCGCAGATGTGTTCCCTAAAACGACAGTGTGGCTGAATTTGAAAAAAAAATGGACAATAAACATCATGGAATGATAGAGAGACTTTAAATGATACCCATTACATCAACGTGAAAATATATGCCTCAGGATGCTATTAAGCCGGAGCCGATATTCAGAGACGTATTCTTCTACGGCGAGAATAAACGCCGTCGGAGTTCCTATCGAGAGAATCAATAAACTTACTGCGCTTCGGATGCAAACGTTACAAACGTATCGACTTAGGAGTATCGACTTAGGAGGTTTTAGAACTTCCTCTTGCGAGATACGTTTCCTTTACTATTGGAACGAAACTTCTACGGCGCAAATGATATGGCAAAGGTTTTTTACGGGAATGGATCGATGAACTGTTCGCGCAAGGACGCTAAGGCATGCAGCGTGAGAGTTTAATCGTTTAATGCAGTGTATAAGTTTCGTGTAAGCGTTAATTTCAAATAGATTAATATATAGACTGTTTAGAATTAATCGGGAAGATAATAATGATGACATACCAAACGCCACGGAGTATTCGGAAGATGGATTCGTTCGAGAACGAGGTGAGGATTTGAGAAAAATGATGAAAAAAATGAATAACGGCCGTGATGCGAAAGACCAGTTATCTATAAAAAAAGAAAAAATCAGCCTAGCATGTACTTCGCTGATTGATAACGCGAAAATTACAAATGATGCTAGATTCGAACAAATTACTGTTAATATTTAATTTCGTGAAAGAAAGAAATAGGAAAACTTTCGTGCAATGGAAGGAGACGGAAATAGTAAAAATATAAAAGAAATATTGGTGACGTGCGTGATAAATATTCTGGCTCTCGAAAAAAACTTTTTTTTAACGAATCATCTATAAGTGTCACAGGTCTCGGTTTGCGAGGGAGTGGAAATTTATTGCTGCGCACTCGTTTAAAGAAGTAATAAAAGCGTGCATACGTGATGTCATGATCAACTTAGGCGTTGCCTTTCGGTGATCAGCAGCTGAGGGACAATTTTTTACCCGGTAAGAGTATATGAAGAAATAAATAAAATAGAATCATAATAGTAAAAGTCGACAGATTATGAAGTCATATAATAGATTCCGAAGGAAAGTATTTTTGGTACCTGAAAAAATAAGCGAATAGATAAGTGAAAGAAATTTTGAAGATATAATTAATACATGGGTCAAGTTTGATGTAAATCTAGTATCCTTGATTTTTTATTCAAGTCCCATTATTTTATTTGTGGTAAAATGGCCGACTACCGTAGGTTTCCTTTATTTTTCATACAACTATTTAATCTTGCGTTAAATCGTGAATGCTCGTTTTAAATCTAATTACTAGTCTTCGAATTGTTGAAGAATAAGGCGGTCTCAGTTACGCAGAGGTTAGTTATTGGTTGATTTAAATTAAAGGAAGCTGAAACCATGCTGTTACGCCAAAGACTCAGCTTTGATTTTCTCTATCACAATACTATCCAATACTCAAGGATAAGAAAGGGTCGTAAAACACTGGACAAGATATAAATTGCATCCATTTGGAATTTTAATTTGCGAAACTAAGATATGAAACATAAGATATCTTATATTCTTCAACATAGAAATGAAAAAATAAATTTGTTAGTTGTAATTAAAATCCGGCGGTATTTAATCGCGCATTCGTTGCGTCAAAATAAATTGCAGCGGAGAATTAAGACACGGCCAAAGATACAAGAGGCCAAGGAAATGCCATGAGAGACGTATTCCAATATATGCACTAGATAAGAAAGTGCAATTTAAAAAGCGAACCTGCCAATTTTCTTGGAAAATGAATAACTATTTCTAACGCACCCACTCCAAGGAAGCCTTATTCTAAAGCAGAGTTATTTCTAGGGAAGATAATATGTCAAATGAAACGTTCTAAGATCATTGCAACATCTTCCTCAAAATAAAGGCAATTAAATTTAACTAGGATTTAGCTATTTTGGAGTCCTAAACGCAGTCTAATATTTAGTCATCTACATTCGCGTTAATGTTGGCATAATCGCTTAGTTACTTCATAATAAAATCTGACACGAATGCTCGTACCCTTTCAAGTATCTAACCGAGAGGTGAGCTCGAATGTTATTTTTTTAAATAAATAATTAAGGATGAACCTAAATTGGTAACTAGTTCTAAATATACTGCTGGAAAGATAGGTATAGAACAAATATACAATATAAGGACGAAGAAATTCTCATTAACCCATCAGATGGTGAATATAATCCAATAAACACTCACGGGGTGGAAGGCATTCGTGATACATAGAATGGATAGGCTATCTTATAAATTAGAAAACGAGCCGAGAAAATAGAAGAGAAAGTAAAAATTTTGGGTTAAAGCGAGAAATCGTAAATTTAGTATAATGAAAGAGGCGTTCGGTGTAAGCAAAATGAGCGAGTGAAGGGTGAGAACGCAATAGGTTAAGAATAGTGAGGTCACGTAAAGAGAATGCCAGAGGCGAGGATTCCCGCGCAAAATGTCGACAATGGAGGCATAGAAAGGATACCTAGGTTACAAAGGTTACGTCGAGTGAGTTCTCACTAGCCGAACGACGAATCGTATCGTAAAAAGGTTCGTAAATAGAAAATTACGGGAGATCGCTGTCCCACGTTCGTCCCACGTCGAGAAGTAGGATGGCCGCGTCGACGAGGGGAGAGTTGTCAAAGTCTCGTCACACGCAGCGCGTCATCGTACGTAATAACCGCTTTCTCTACGGCGTGCATAATATCGCGAAGGTGTGGACTACACGGATCGATGAATTTACGGCCGCGAGCCTCTGCATGCGAACTCGTTGAGAACGTCACACGTGGCGGGATTATTCGGCTCCAAACGGAGGAAATTTTGGGAACCCCGCCGATAAAGAAAACACCATTAATTTCGTTTGTCGCAGAGTCTTGTTTCTCTGATCCATCTTTTATGAAGTAAGTTCCCGATATAGGCGGGCCTATTCCTCTACGGCGTGCATAAAACGGTAGGAGTGTGGATGAAAAACGTCCCGGAGTCTCGGTGACATGCGCCTCCGTGGCGAGGCGCGAAATGTCGCATTTATATGGATCCGTCTGTCTTTTGACTCCTCCTACCGTTAGAAGAGTTCCCAATGGCTGCGAACTTACCCGCGCGCGGTTCGTATAAAATAACACGCAGTCGCTCCATAAAACGATCGATGGATTTATCGCGCATGCGTCGTCTTCCAGAGGCGCGAGAAAACAATCATTTATTGATTTCTCACATTCCCATACTTCTCCCGATTCGTGAGATCCCGATAAACCGAAGTTTTATCTTCCAAGGAGAAGATGCTGCCGGAGCAAGTGTTTAAACTAAAGGATCGATGACACCGCGCATGCGCAGATAGATGCAATTTTTCATCGATTCGCGCCATTCGTATCCTTCTCGTACGTATTGGGTTCCTCTCTCCAGCAGGATATCTTAAACGGATGGAATAAGATTGAAAAGGGTGTTTCATAAACCGATCGATCGTAATTTTTGCACATGCGCCAATAAAACCCGCGAAATGACGTTTTCTATTGATCCAAGAGGTGAGCGTACTGCTATACAGGAGTAGTTTCCCGATACCCTCCATCATCGGACCCGGAACGAATAAGAATTTAAGAGGGTTTTTTAACGAAGCGATCAATGAAAATTTATGCGCATGAGTCACTTCTGAGAACCCGCCAAAATTCGGTCTCTATCGATTCCGACGGTTCCGTTATTCTTCTGCCGGAATAGGTTCCCGGTGCCCTAGGCAGACGGATGCGGAAGGAATGACATCTTAAAAAGTTATCTGGTAAACCGATCAATGGAAAATTCGTGGGCATGCGCCTCTAAACAAAGCCATTAATCATTGATTTCTCCGGCTTCTACCAACCTCTTTAATAATTGGGTTGCCAATACTCTCGCGCCTTTTGACACGGAAGGAAGCATCACCGCGGAGGTGTTTAACAAAAGCGATCGATGCACTTTCAATCGGGAATGCGCCACAACTACGGTTAATTCGAACGAACGTCATTCATGACGGAATCCGACCTGTCCCATTGCTGGTTTGGAAAGAAGCGCGAGACGTTCCCGCGACGCGTCCGTCGCGGAGATGATGACAACCTAGGGGTGTGCGACAAAAGACGATCGATGATTATTTTGGGACATGCGCGGCCCCGCCTAAATCTCCTCCCCCAGCATCCGTGTTGGTCCATCCGTCTCGCCAGTCATGCGTCTCCGTCGCCTACGGGCCAATGATGAGGAATTCCCAACCGGTAGATCTTATTGCGGATATGCGTCAGTGGAAAAAAGACCACATGCTCCCAGCTTCCTCGCGATATCCTTGGCGGGATGCTGTAGGATACAGAGGCGGATCCAGGAATTTCCCGAGGAGGGGGTGAGCCGTCCGAATCGCCAATCCCCCAATGGAATCCGCAGAAGCCCGCCGACTTTTTATTCTATAAATCCCTACCCTTATCATAGTCTCTCTTTTCCTCTCCCGTTTGACATATTCGGTAGCGCAGAAACCACGACGTGAGCACGGAATGAGTTTTTGAGATTGCATTGGTGGAATCCAAGTGGGAGGGGCCGCCACTCCCCCCACCACCACTCTACATTTGGAAACGCCGCTATTAAGATAGCATCCCGGAGCGTACGATGTGATAGAGGTGGTTAAATAAACCGGTCGATGAAATTTTCTTGACTTGCGCCTTTGCGGTAATACCACTCCATGAACGTGCGCCGGTCCATTCCTATATCTTTCTCTCCATCTTTATCTCTCAATCTCTCTCCATCTTTCCTCTCTATATTTACCTCTCTCTCTCTCAAAACATTCGCGGATTTCGCGATCCCCCTCGTTTGGTCCTCGGCAATCGCTTGAGGTAACGCACACGGCCAGGATCGTCCCTGGGAGAGGGCGAATCGAAATCACCGCTCCGGAACTCCCGCTTCGATATCATCGAAATCTGAGTTTATTTCCTCGGTTAATTTCAAAGGGTTTCTCGCATGGGACGATTTTTCTCTAGATCGGCATATCTCTAGAGAAGACCCTGCAGACAGCCATCAAACGGCAGAGTAAATCACAAGGGCCTTTTGACCATAAAATAGATGTTTTTTGTGTTGATTGTATAATTTTTTAGAGACGAAGATAAGTGAATTGCCACTTACGACTTCTACAATTGCCACCGAAGTCTTTATATAGCTTACTGAAATACAGTCGAACTCAAATAAAGCGAAGATCGATAGATAGAAAAATAGTTGTCTCGTCCGTACAAATGAACTATGACTACAACTTTTCTTTCTTTCCTATTTGTTCATTTCATAAGGTTGTTTCTGTATTGTGGTATAGTAAGGAAAACTATTATATCATTCATTTTACACGAGACACTTTCTGAGCTCAAATATATGACTGATACGTATAACTCCTGTTATCAAAATCAATGAAGTGCTTCCGTTATTTTTTTAAATTCTTCGACCAAATAAAAGCCTTATACATATAAACGTCTCAAAATACGATATATATATATATATATAGAGTACCTTAAATTTTAAGTGTAGGGCATGTTAAAGTTACATTTATTCACAGCGCGTTTTAATTTCAATCGTAATCTAAAATTAATTACGAGAACTTTCTAAATGGTAACTCCATAAGTCTATAGCTTGCTCTAAATACAAACCGTTCTCTTTTTTTACCACATCGCCTTTCCTCCTCTATGCCCCCTCAATCCCCTTTTATGTCCTTTTCTCTTTGTCTCCTGTATAATTCATTCTCTTCTTTACGTGTCCCTTTCAATCCCATCCGACTTCCTTTCAACCAGATGCGGATCCTTTTCCTTCTAAACCCGTTTACGTGGCGCCGTGCTTTATATCTGCAAGTGAACATAATCACCCTCTTTGGAAGTTGCTGTATCTGCTCCTCCTTCTAACTATATCCAACCCCATCTTTTCCCCTATCCATTTCCGATCCAATTCCAACCCAACACCATCAAACGCCGTTCCAACACCACCCAATTTCAATCCAACACCATCCAACTCCTTACCAACACCACACATTTCCCGACTCCAACCAACTCTGTCCTAATTTCAAACACTTTCGTTTGGTAGAAATGCTTTTAAAATCGACTTCTAACGGCGATTACGTAAACCTAATATGTAAATGACGAGATTTGTTTACGCTATTATGCATCCCGTGCCCTCTCTCTCTCTACGACGAAGTTCAGAACTTCCCTCGCATCGTTACACGTTGATGCTCTCCCTCTCGCTCGTCGGTGAAAATAGGACGTGGGTCGTGTGAGGGGAATGGGAAAGAGGCTTTGCAGTCAGGGGGAAAGCAGTGGGCGTGGGCATGCGGGGGCGTACAAAGGGATTATGAGTGGTGGGTATGGGTGGCAGGGCAAGGGAGAGAGAGAGAGAGCTCTTGCTCGCGGCCGGGTTTTGAGTTTGTGGTCGTGTCCACACTCAGTTCGCGACGTGAAACGGAGAAGTTGATTTATTCGCCGACTCTTTCTAGTTTTTTCCCCTTGGGTCGCCTATAAGTTGGCCAATTACTGTCGATCTTCTATGTGTCGGTTCCACGCGGTTCTCTTTGCATCGATGTTTTAACATACCCGTACGGTGTTTTTACCGCGCCACGATTATTGGTATTTGAGTTATTAATCGCCATTATTTGCACAACCGTGTACGGCAGTGTTCGATAAACATTTCGCCATATTGGCCCGAATATTACGCGGCTGCTTTTTATTTTCTCAAAAATTACGTAACACAAATTAAGGATTGTGTAATACTCGATGCTAAGCGATTTGATCGCGTAACGTACATCGAAAAGGTTTTTGATAGTAGCATTAGACTACGGGTCTCTAATAAATTGGCTAAATATTAATATCGCATTTATAGTGATATTTTTACTGCTTTCCGATTAGTGGACGTGTTAAATATTGAAAAGCAGTTGTCTCCAAAACACATCTTTTGAAAAGAGTTCAATATATCGGTTTCGTGTTATATTCCTGTCATTATAGAAACATCTTTTTTGAAAAGTTTAATATATCGGATTCGTATTATATTCCGGTCATTATAGAAATAAAATAGCCGTATAAATCACTCATTATAAGAAAGCGATCGAATAAAAAATTTTACGATCATGTTTTGAGAACATTTTCAAAGATGGGTACGTGTCATACGACTACCTAAAACAAGCGAGGCATATTAAATCCATACGGGCAAACTATACAGTTCGTATTAACTAGTGATTTAAGAAACATCCCATACCACATCGCCGAGTATGATATTAATTTCATAGTTTAAATTAAAATTTAGGTTGGAGTATATTCTTTTGTGGGATGAATACGACCCGCGAATACTTCGCCTAAAAGTTGAGATCGAGGAGTCCACTGATATTTTCCACATTCTCTACAGTAGGATCGTATATGAGTAGAGATTATATGCTCAAAACAAAACTGGAATTTGGCGATATTTATGAAGTCATTCAGCTAATATGATCTTTCAAACTAGTGGCGGTTAAAACCTTAATTTAAATCTGGTGCTTAAAATTTTATTTTGTCCCCAATACTTTTGCTACTAGGAGCAACTAGGAAATAATATTTATATACTACGGGACTATATCTTTAAGACGTTAATTTTCTTTCGAAAATGTCGCATTTAAAAACATAGGATCAAATATTTCAAATGTACTCAACTACGCAAATAATTAAAACTCCCAAACAGATTACATTAAATTTCTACAAGAAAGTTTTTGTAAATTGTAGCGTTAAAATATTTCTTCGTGAGGATGGATTATACAGATGTTTCCTAGCTGGTTTTGGAATTTTCCGAGCAAGTAATATTCCTGCCAGGGGTGCTACATCCAGGATCATTATTAGAAGGCTTTGTCAACGTTTCTTATTCCCTTTTTAATTTAAAGCTCATCGATAATTTGTAGCTTTGATGATAGTATTGAATGAGGTAAAGCTTACTACAACACTACATCCTATGCTCCCGACAAACTTGCGCAGAATTTTATTATAACACTCGAGAAAAGAGAGCATACGTAAAATTTCACACAAACGCTGTAGTCTCACGACCGAGATTTTACTATGTACTTAATAGTTTTGTTAGGGATTTTAATGATTAAATTAAAAGGGGTTTTCATGCACGACAAATGCAATTTTCACAAAACTCCTGAGCAATTTTATATTATCCCAAGTTGGGAAAAAACTATGCAATGTACTAATGGTAAAAATAAACAATCGAGGGAAAATATCGTATTTTTGTTGCGCGATTTGAAGGGTGGTTGGGACTGGACTATGACTTCAAGACTCGTGATTCCGGACGAGAGAATAAAATACAATAAAACAAAAATTCGCGCCATATATTCCTCTCCGAGCCATTCACTGGAGCGCACGTAAAAGGACAATCTTTGAACTCCCAACGCCCATTAGTAAGAGTACGTCGTCAACCCTTATCTCGGTGTGCAGAGGAAGTACAGGGACACGTGAGAATGCACTTATCTACTCATCTGCCATGTCTTGCCTTATTCCTACCTTTAAGACATCTCCGGGTTCCTCTCCCTCTCTCTCTCTCTCTCTCTCTCCCTCTCTATCTTTTTCCTTACTCTCCCTCAACATCTCCAATTTCACCACATGCTAGGACGGACCACTTCCTCTCTCAAACTCCCTTGTTTCTGCAACGGCGAAAAATAAAAATATGTAACCAGATGGTCGACTCGAAAATCTTGGATGCGGAAACAATAAAGACTCTCTCTTTCTTTACAGACGGCAGAAAAAATAATTCCCGCTTGTTGTTTGGCGAAGAAATCACTCAGTGTGCGTGCGACTAAGGTACGGTTAACGTTTGACGAAACAGTTCGGCTTTAAAGGTACCCAAGTGTTCGTACATGTGAAGTTCTTTGCCAAGAATAACCATTTTTGGATGTCGGGTTGGTCTCGTTACGTCAAAGAAAATTTCCCATAGAACGGTGGCATTCAAGCTTTTCAGTTGATCTACCCCTTTCAGCATATTAGCGTGATTTAAGTCTGCAATTAAATTAAAACATTTATACACTAATGAAAATAAATCATTCGTGTTTATAAAGATAAACAAGTGAAATCGGATTTTTTTAAGTCGACTTTTCCAAGAGAACTAAAATAATAAAGATAACATTATAAATACAACATCCCTTTGCCAATAAAAAACGCTTTATAGAATTATACGTACTTCCATATTCACAACCATTCACTAAATCATGCAATGGTAGTGTGTACGAAAGAAAAACACGATCTGAAATTGTCGCGAACCCTTTTAAAATCCTGAGATTCACTTAGGACAGTGGTTTCCTACCATGTTTCCCCATGGCACCCTTCCAAAGATGAATAGCATTTCGCAGCGCGTTCTTCCTTAACCCCTCAACGCCGAGCGACGTGTCCTGCACGTCCGAGGTAGTGCTTGCTTTCTTTACTGTTTAACTCACTTAATATATCATACATCTATAAAACCATAATATATTTTGAAAGAGGAAACTTTGTGCTTTCCTATAATGCATATCAAATAATTTTACTATTGTTTCTATATTTTATAAACTACGTCAAATTTTGCGATGAAATTTTCATTTTTGCGCAGAAAATACGGAGCGCCACCACCTTTTATTGTCTATTGACGCAAGGGATATTCGTAAATCTTAATAATCTTTATATATTTTGAAAGAGGAAGCTTTGACCTTTCTAGTAATGCATATCTTGTAATTTTAATCTAGTTTTTATAATCTACATGAAAGTTTGCGGTGAAATTTTAGTTTTTGCCCGGAAAATTCGCTAATTACGCAAGGGAGATTCGTCAATCTGAATAAGTTATACGTATTTTGATAGAGGAAGCTTTGGCCTCTTCAGTAATGCACGTCCTGTAATTTTACTGTTGTTACTGTATTTTATAAACTAGGTGAAAATTTGCGTTGAAATTTTCCTTTTTGCCCCGAAAATTCAGTGCACCAACACATTCTTTTTCTAATTACACAAGGCAGATTCGTCAATCTGAATAAGCTATATGTATTTTGATAGAGGAAGCTTTGGCCTCTTCAGTAATGCATATTCTGTAATTTTACTATTGTTACTGTATTTTATAATCTAGGTGAAAATTTGCGTTTAAATTCTCATTTTCCCACAATATTACCGTTTTTCCGCTTGTAAAAATCTCTTTTCAATGCACGAGGAATGATTTCTTTGGCTTTTGAAGTTGGGCCTTCTCACAGAAGAAATGAAATGTTTTCCCTACCACATCTTTTTATCTTTTTCGAGCCTTCCGAGAGTAGTCTTCCCTGTTTGAGTTACTAAGGAAAAAGGTCTCCTATATACTATATACACACAGCCTACTTGAGATGCTTCTAAAATCGATTTTCAATTCACCAAGAATCCTCCTGTCATAATCTGCTCTCTCTGTGCTTTGCTGCATTTTACTTCACAAGCCCACTGAAAGGTTCGTTCCATTGTAGTTTGAGTTCCCTTCCCAGAAGATAAATAAAACATTGGTATCTTTTCACAGAGAAGCTTACTATATAGATAGTATGTTTCGAGTGTTATAAGGTAAATTTCATGCTGTATTCAATTACGCATGTGTACATTTTCTAAAACAATCGGGAAAAGACTTGTGAGCTAATATGTAACTTTTAAAAGTTTTCCGTATTCTGCGCCTAAAAGCATTTAAGATATATGCAACATCGTATCTCCGCTTCTAATGAACTAAATGTAACCATTTTTTCTATGTGACTTCTGTAATGATTAAGAATGATGAATGTATAAATAAAACGTATATTATTAATGAAACACCTTCAAAAAAATCATAAATACAACATTTAGCTAAAAATTTCCAGTAAAGACATGGAAAAGTTGGCATGCGACAAACTTTTCACCTAATTGGTTTAAATAGATACATTCAGCCATGAAATGTTTAGGAATGTTTAAGTACTTCTTTGAATAAGATTTCATGTCAATACCTTTCATAGTTCACGCTATGCTGAAAGTTATATAAACCGCGAACGCGCACCGTAACATTAAGCCATTATAATTCATTCGCTTCTATGTAGCAATGTTGTGTGTGACGCATGATATTTTAAATTATACTGTTTAAAAATTTCATGTTTTATGTAACTACATAAAAAATTTCATCAAAATAAATTGAAAACATCAAACGTTATGATTTTTTGAATTTTCTAAATTTCGTATATTTTCGCAACTTTTTCGTGTTTTTTCAAAAAATTCCTTCGTCCGCTGACGAGTGCATTATTAAAAACTCCTCCGTCGTAGAGGGGTTAAACGAGACTACGTATTTATGTATTCCGGGATGGTAACCTTAGGGTAGATCAATGGCTTGGTAATACACCAAAATCATTAGAGGAAAAATTACTACCTTAACCACCTATGATTTACAAATCGTTGATTTATTTAGTTCTCTTCAGGACCCCTTAAAATCAGCTGAGATACTCCAGCGTGCCACGGCACCCATTTTGGATAACACTATCTCATGAGCACGCGTAACCCCGGCTGAATACCACTGCAATAGAATACATCCACTGCGCTTAATTTCCAACATTATCTATCGCAGGACATCTTGAAGGGTATTTTCTGCATTGTTAACTAACAATACATACTGCGGTGAGAATGATAGATAAAAATTGAAACAATCCAGATTTAAAGATGTTTTGCTGGTAAAATTATAGCATACAATATACATATAAAATGCGGAAAATAAAGTCAAAGCTCTGTTAATGTTAGAATATTATTCGTTTCCATTTTTTGTTATCCATGGATAATTTTCCCGCTAAGCATATTTTGCACAATTCTATTCCATTTATCTGCGTTAATATTTGTAAATTATATGTATGCGTAAGAACTTACAGGATTTAATGAAATAAGAAAAATTCAAAATAATAAGGCTTCCAAATATTTCCGTCTAAGTTTATTAATTTGAAGTGATGAATTTTTTTCGAAGCTGAATGGAATACAATTGTGCAAAAGATGCCTAACAGAAATATTATCAATAGATAATACCTAAAGGAAACAAATGCCTTTCTAACTTGAACAAAGCTTTGACGAACGTGATTCCAATCGATCACTCTAAGATTTATTTTATTTTCCGCATTTTATCGTATGCTATATCATAACCAGTAGTACATGTGACTACATAGGATTGATGCCCTATCAACGAGTTTCAGAAATAGCATCTCGGCGAAATCAAGTTATTGACGAAAACTATTACAAGGGTATTAGAATATTACCAATATGAAAAAAGCTGAGTATAATTAAAAAGAAAATAATACATATAATACTTGAGTTGTGTTTAAATTTCAAATTCAACAACTGGCTGTAAATATTTTCCGTTTCCTTGGAATAGAATCTTTTGTTTCATGTTGTATCCCGCGGCCACTGTCCTCAATTAACAACCAACAATCGTCAAACAGAAGAATATAGCGTATTATAGTAACATTTTAAGACCGCGAGCAAGTGACTCCATCTGTAGGGGACACATTTTTTTCTACCTCTCGTGGTAAAATATTAAATAATTTCAGTTTCCCGTAAAAAAATGTAAAATGCGACATTTTGACGTGCAGGATTTCACCCTTTTTCAAATGAAAATTAGAAAAAATTGACCTAGAATCCCCGTACGTAGACTGTTTTAAAGAAGAATGTACAAGGTTTTTATTCTCATCATCGATTTATGTCTACCGTTCGAAATTAGTCACATTTAACGGTTATATGACCAAATATCACGCCTTTATCGATAAATTTCCTGGACAACGAATGACATTGTTGAGACTCGAGATTCCTATTATTGCCTCAATAGACAATAGTCATACGCATTTACGTAGATGTAACTAGCGAGAGAAAGGGGTGGGGAGAGGGTGTCTCTCTTGTGCTGACGAAGTGATCATCCCGAAAGCTCCAATAACTTCTACAAATGTGTCCAGCGGCTCTCCTTCCGCTAAGTGCTCACTGGGTTTCCTTCAACACCTAGTTGCCCTAAATATATATATATATATATATGTGTGTATATATATATATATATATATATATATATATATATATATATATATATATATATATATATATATATATATATATATATACACACACACTTGCGGAAGAGGAAAGGTAAATAAAAATATTTAGGGATGCTAGGTGTTGAAGTAAGCACTACCGGAAGGAGAGCCGCTGGGGTGTCGGAGAGACTCACTTGTAGACGTTGTTGAAGCTTTCGGGATGATCCCTTCGTCAGCACAGGAGAGACACAACGTCTACATATGTCTCTCTCCGACACCTCAGCGGCTCTCCTTCCGGTAAGTGCTCACTGGGTTTCCTTCAATACCTAGTTGCCCTATATATATATATATATATATAGGGCAATTCAGTGTTGAAGGAAACCAGCTACAACTCTCCCACGGAATGCATCTCTGCCTTTGTTGACTCCCACCTACAACCCCTCGTTCGTCAAATCCCATCTTTCCTCCAAGATATCAACCACTTCCTTCAACGCCTAAAATCTCTCCCCTCCCACCTAACGCAATCATGACAACAATAGACGTCTGCTCCCTTGATACTAACATACCCCACCACGACGGACTGTCCGCCCTGAAAAAATCCCTTGACTCCAGACCACCTGACGCTAGACCCTCCTCTTACTTCTTAGCGTAGCTGGTGGAAATGGTGCTCTACAAGAACAACTTTACCTTCGGAGGGCGTCAATACCTTCAAATAAAAGGTACGGCAATGGGCACTCGCATGGCGCCCTCATACACCAATGTCTTCCTAGGTGAATGGGAGGAACGTTTCCTCCACATACACCCCAGACCACTCCTGTGGCTGAGGTATATCGACGACATTTTCCATCTTTGGACACATGTACCCGACTCACTCCAATCCTTTTTACAGCGCCTCTCTTCCCACCCCACGCTCTCCTTCACCTACCACTCCTCCCCCACCAGCATCACCTTCTTGGATGTCGACCTCTCCATCCGAGAAAACCAAATCCACACCAAAGTGCATTTAAAACCTTCCAACCGCCTTCAATATCTCCATTTCCACAGCTGCCACCCCCTCCACACTAAAACTTCAATCCCCTACGCCCTAGCTCGCCGAGGACGGAGAACTGCTCGGACAGAGACTCAATTTCCGAGTACTGCTCTGTCCTCGAAAATGCTTTCCTCCAACGCGGATACCCGCCGGACCAGATTCGGGACCAAATCCGACGCGCTGTCGCACCCAGCACCCCCAACCTACACTGCAACCGCTCCGCAACCCCCGACTCTACCCCCCAACTCACCCTAATCCCCACCTTCTATCCCGGCATCCACGATACCCTAAAAAGCATCCTAAAGGCAGCCCACCCAATCCTCACTTCCTCCCCCAACCAGGTCTCCTTCCCCACAACCCCAATCCTCTCCTTCCTCAGACCTCCCAACCTAGCCAACATCTTGTGTAGAAAAGAACCCCCATCACTCCTCTGCACCCTGCATGGTCCCACCCCTGCCGCAGACCACGATGCCTAACATGCCCTATAAACCCACCCTCCAACTCATTCTCAAACCCCACCACCAACATCACCTGCCCCATAACATCCCCTACCAACTGTACCACCCGCAACGTCATCTACCTACTAACCTGTACCCAATGCCTTTTACGTCGGACTCACCAGCAATTCCCTCAACATTCGCATGAACGGCCATCGGAACAGCGTTAGTCTTAAACGACAGCTACTCGTGGCCGTGCATGCGAATAACCACAATCTTAGTTTCAATGTTTGTTTCATGGTGAGTGCCATCCGCGCCCTTCCGGACGACGCTTCCGCCCCCCAACTTTATCAATGGGAACTGGCCCATATCCAAATTTTAAACTCTTTCTCTCCTCCCGGCCTCAATATCCGTTAATATTTCCTTATTTCCACCCTCTCTTCCCCCCCCCCCCCCCTTCTGCATCCTCCAATCCCCGACCTATCCACGCTTAAGATTGAAAATGGAAACGAACCTTTATGACTAAGGCTTTGAATCGAACTAGAGCAATATGATAATTTCAACTGGGATGTTTCTATTTTTAAACATATAAAAATGAATACAGTTAACAGTCAAAGGCATTTCGAGAATATAAAAATGAAAGTCAGTGTTTACGGTTGTATATTATTGTTGGGTAAATATTAGCGATTTTCAGATAAATTAGACGTCCAAAAGAGGGAGTTTTAAAATACTTGCAAACTTCTTCATTCCGAGATTTATTTGACAAGTATTTCTTAAATTCGAACTATTTCTTCCTAGTAATAATTGATCTTTATTGTTTTTAATTTAAGAAAATATTTGAAAATTAAGTGAACTGTATTTTACCTTAAGATGTTTTTCGTTAAAAACTATTACACTTTTGATTTTACTTCCACGATTATAAGGTTTGCGGTGATATTATTAATGGCTATTAGATGTAATATATATTAATCACGTCAAAATTTAAATTGCGGAAACTCATGTGATCATTGAAATTTTTATTTTGGAACAACTTCAGCTTCTAGTACAAACGAAGAGGATTTGTAAACAGATTTTCAATCCAAGAATACAGCCGAAATTAACTTCATTAATATTTCGTGAATGTTTCTTTCCGTCAACGAAACAAATACCATTGAGTGAGTTATTTAATATTATTGCTGTTCATAATCACCCGCATTTTATGTAAATGATGTCACGGAATGGTTGCCAGCCGATCCCCACATAGTATAGATTCACGGTCGAAGGTGGCAGCACGAACAGACTTCAGTAACCGGTGAATAAAGCCACTTTTCCGTTCAATCTTCGACGGCGAACACTCGAACTATCTGCCGCGTTTGAATGTTCGAGTTTGTATCACGAGATTTATAGTTAAATATTTCCATGCTAATGAATTTTCACTCCTGATCTCAATACCTTCGCAGCAAATTTAACATTTGGATAATGCTTACAAAAATGTCGATTGCTTAATAAAAATGTAATGAATTAACAATGTTTAAAGTGAACAGATTTCCAAAAGCTCAATGCTGTACAAAATGAAAAAAACATTCAAAATAAAATACATATTTTTCAATCCGTATTTTTAACAAAAGATAAACATTTAGCTAATACATATATATTTAATTCTTAAAAAAACAAATTTAACGAAGTTAAAAAATCCATTTTTTTTGTTTAATCGTACATTAATTCTCCTTCCACTAAAATAGATAAAGAATTTAATTTTCAAAAGCTTTTCTCCGTTTTTTTTTTTCAAAATGAAACCCGAGGGTTTGGGTTGTCCCGTAAAAGGGTTCATATTCTCCGCCACATATCGTACCCCATCCGGACAACAAGCATTCCTACGACACCCAACTAATGCTATTCTAGTCATATATCCTTCAATCTCTTCAACGATACATTCTCCATTTTCGACGACGAAATAGAGAAATATCCACCTATAATCCAATTGGCATTTTCAGACGTTAAAAATCACTCGGTACTCAGAATAATTAGGAGAGAATTACCGCGATCGAAAAAAAGCGGCTATCCAGAAATGCACTACTGTGCACAGCTTTTTTCCACAAATTCGGTTCCACACGTTTGCCAGCAAACGTTTTCGGCAATGAACTTTATTAGTAATCATTAGAGATCCGTTTAAACAGGCGCTCACGTGAGAAGTCGGCTTCTTCTATAATAGTCAAAATTGAATTCTATTCTCGAGAAATTAATCATTGAGAAGGAAATCCGGAAACCGAATCGACACATTATAAATCCATTATTTTCGTTGTTTTTAATTAAGATTCCATGCGTTCTCCTAGCTATAAAAAAGTTTTCTATATTTTTACCGTTTGTGTTATTCCTGTTTATATTGGGCGTATTATAACTTAGAATTAACTACTTACCATTTTAAACCAGATTTTGGAGACGTTAGTTGAGCGACGGGCCAAAAAATTCGCGCTGATTCATAAGGACGTCATGAGAAATAGTTGGCCAACTTTTGCCTTATAATCGGAATTTTGAGATCGCTTAATCATGGCCCTTCCTGTAGCAACTTGTATGTCGTAAAAAAAAGTTAGCCGTGCTTCTCTACCGGCAGTTATAATTGATTTTGAAGAAATACGATGGAAAGAGCGACGCTCTCGGTCAACATTTTCATCTGGGTTGTTGTTTCTTCCCAAGCGCTTCTCTGCCTTTACAATACCGGTTTATATGAACTTTGAATCCCATCAGCGGATCTTAGGTCCTATTGGGGACTCATTTTTAAAGAGTGATTTGAAATTTTGCTCTACTTGCTCATGGTATTTTTAACAAAGCACTGCACCCTAAAATTTTTCTCACAGTAATCGTCCTCAGGAAATTTTATGTAAAAGAACATCGCTGAAAATTAAAAAACATTAAAGTCAAACATTTCTTAGATAAATTTTGTTTCATCCTAAGCATAGAAGCTGTAGGTATAATTCGCGATTTATTTTCACGTTTGAGGTTTCAAACAAATGTTGCGTAAAACATACACGTAGTTGCTTACGGAGATGGGGTTGGATTTTAACTTAATAGGAGTAAGTATTGTTGCGATGCATGACATTTCTTTAACTTTTTTATAAATAGGGACATACGTTTCATAGCGTATGCTGAAACAGGCCAATCAATTTTTTTATCCGACTCAATGATGATCAATTTCTGTAGTGGATGCTAATAACAACTTGCGCACGATTTGAATCTTAAAAATATTAACTCCATCGGTGATCTCACCTACATAATTTCCTCGAGAAAACGAGAATCGATAAATTTTTAATGGACAATAGGATATATGCGTAAAGATAACGCAATGCCGTGACAGATGGTGCATCATTGCAAAAGTGGATGATTCTGCGTCGCTAATTTTTCGAAAGAGTATTTTTTTCTTTCATTGCGCTTTGAGTCGTACGAAAGTGCAAGATCGAGTAAATTTGATGTTGATTGGGACACGACTTCATTTATCGGTGAAATAGTTAATAAAGGGTGGGTTGTAGACTAGGACGAATTAGTTATTTCAAAAAAAACAAGAAACTCCTTAACCGTAACAAGGTAAATATCTAGAGCCACAAGCAACAATTGTTGCTTGTGGCTCTAGATATTTACCTTGTTATGGTTAAGGAGTCTGTGTTTTTTTAAATAAGGTGAAATAGTTAATAGCCTATCTGAATATGATGATATTCGCCATTCTGCCTCTTGATAGGGCTTTAACGTCCAATTACTTAGGGAACCAATCAGTTATGTTATTCGTCAAGGATACTGTGAAGAGTAAACAGCTTCCAAGACTTTCACGAAATTCTTTGAAAAAACGGTACAACATACATTGTACAAACTATCTCATATATGGGTACTAATGCGTCGTTTAATTATCTTTAGAAAATGAAAATCGTATGAGCCTTTTTTATAAAATCCAATTTTTGTTAAAGTTGCCCAAGAATAAACTAGCCTTCTGTTCATTCATTGAGAAAAATAATATGAGCAGTATTATTTTAGATGTATGCTCAAGTAACTTGACGAAATTTGATCAAAATCGTTAAAGCCGTTTTTGAGAAAATCGAATTATTGTTAAAGTTGCCTAGAATAAACTGGCCTTAGATTCATATTTTGAGTAATATGAACTATACAGTATTATTGAAGACGTAAACATAAGTAATTGTAAGAAATTTGATCAAAATCGTTGTAGCCGCTTTTGAGAAAATCGAATTGTTGTTTAAAACGCGCAGAATAAACTACTCTCAATTATTGATCAATGTCAATCATTTCTAAATATACTCTGCTCAGTATGATAAAATGCCTAAGTACGAGATTTCATTCATTTTCGCTCTACCGTTTAGGCTCCAGAGCCAGTAACAGACAGACAGACGGCATTGCAAAAACCACTTTTTCGGATTCAGCGACACCTAAAACGTATATTTCCGTAAAAATATCGTGGTCGAATTTTTTCGCGATAACAATAATTTCTCGATACTTCGTATGACAAAGTAAAAGTGAAAGGAGAATCATGATATATATTCGACAAAACAGATACAAAATTATATCACTCACTCACTCATTCTCTCGTCCAAATAGTTGAGTCTCTTATCCACAAAATCAAAGGTGTTAATGGAAAAGTAATGTAGACGGTTTGCCAATCCTCTGATGCATAGAAATCATATAGCTCAGAAGAACCTGCGATGTTTTCGGCAAATTCATTTTTTATTTTTCCCTTCACATTGTAGTTAGCGTACTTTCATATACTGCCTACAAAGTAATGCTGATCAATCATTTTGCACAATAATCTATGATTGAAGTTTCTAAACGGTTCCAAAACATATTTTATACAATATGAAATCGATCAGTTAAAATCTGTAATTTAATCTCAGCATAAACCATTTCTAATCTCACAGACTTTTTCGTGCTTTCTCCTTACAACAAAAAAGTTTTAAATATTTTATCGTTTTTATTAATCCTGTTCATATTTATATAATTCAGTTTAGTATAAGCTATCATTTCAAGCCAAATATTAGGGACATTAGGGAAGTGACCCACCAAAATATTTTCGCAGTTTTTTGGCACGGCATATGTCAAGGTTGGCTAACCCTGAATTACACTAAGCACTTTATGCGAAAAAAATAAATAAATTTTTTAACAGTCATATAAAAACTATTTAAAAGTATATTAGGGAGAGTACTCTGGGATTCTTTCATCGCTTGGAGAGAAATTAGTGAAATTGTAAGAGAGCAATTATGATCGCGAGCAACAGGTTTCGGACCCCTGTTCTGATCCTTTTCTTTCTTTATTCAGTGAGCCGTTATCTCCTCCTCCTCACCCTCCCTGCAGCACTTATTGTCATTCCTCTTTCCTCTCTCTCGAATTCCTCCCCTTTCCAATGAAGTATTCCAGCTCTATTCACCTCATCTTTCTTCCTCAAATATGCCGAGCTCATTAAAACGAAATAAAAGTAATTAACGGAAGCTCACCAAATTGTTCATTACTCATATGTTCTGTAATACGGTCATTAATGCTTCTCGACGAACAGGCAACTCCGTATTACCTTGAGAGATATGTGTTTTTTACAATATTTTTTTCGGACCATTTGGTAATAAAAACCTCGTTACCGTCTTAGGGCGTTTCCTTAGGGCCATTTATGTGCATTAGTGCTACGTGGATGATGAGGGGTTAACAGATGACTATGCTGGTGGGCGTGGAGTAGGGAAGAGCAGGCATAAAATTTTGAAGAGGTTCAAGAATTCCGATCGTTTTTATTATAAGGTTAATTGTTCAGCAGTTTAGGGAGATTAATGCACGTGAAGTAAGATGACACAAATTTAGTCGGGTAAACAAATTAGACAAATTGGTGTATTATATATTGATCCCATATAATTTAATAGTACACGCAAAACATTGGATGAATACGGAGAAAAAATTGCAATCCCTTTTGGGATAAATAGCGGGCGCATGATGTGATTACATTTTCTACTGCAGAAGAATTTTCAGTTTTCTTTCATATTGCAGTTAGTACGAATCAGAACATTTGGGGAATAATTAGTTATAGCGCTACGCTGGAGCATTTGACAAGCCAATTAGATAACAAAGAAATAGTATACACACCCAATTTTATCGGTTAATAGTTATTTTGTAACAACCTTATAACCAAAATATTTCCAGTTTTAATTATAAAATATTTAAAAGCACCACCAACCTTGTTTTGCGTCATTTTATAAAGGTATTTCAACGCTCAAGGATATGTATCGAAATGTAAGCATAAGTTTCATTTCTTAGTAGACCTTACTCATAGATTTTCGAGATCTCACAAAAATGGATTAGTAGACATATTTTTAATTTTATTGTGCGAGAATTCAAGTTTTTGAGGTTAAAAGAAAATTTTACGGAAACATCGCGATGAGGTAAATCATTCCTCGACTGTGTGTGCCACCTAGCGGACAGCGCGCGAACTTGCAACAGCTTTTGCGCTCTCCTTTCGTGCGACATCCTTAGTTTTCAAATTCGGAAGGGCATTTCTTAATAGACTATTTACACGCTCTGATTTACATATGTTCATTATAAATTAAATAATATGTAAGAAATTAAACTAGATTATAAAGTGATGTACTGCAATATATGTCATTTATGTTTTGTTGAATATAGTTACACATTTAAAGTTACAATTCAACCATTCCTATAGTGCACAAAATTTCCTTGAGTAAAAATAATTGCATCGGGTGTTTTATTAATTTTAAAAAATAAATATTCTAAGGTGAAACAACTTTCGCGTAACATCTGTTCTTCATCGAATGAAAATTATTTACAATGCGCTTAAGTAAATTTAAATATTATCCATTATAAAATTCGACTATCTAAAATAGTTCAATTAAATACGCGTGATCTACGGTGTATTAAATACGTAATTTAATTTTAGGAGTTGGGTGGGTGAGTCATCCCTTAAAATTTCAAGCTCCTCAGTTCAACGTATCTTTCACGAATATTGTCTAACTGGAGGAATATTGTCATTGTAAGAGAACCAGACTTTCCTATGTTTTCCTGGAATACATATATTTACATACACACACACGATCAGCGGCGCATTATCGTGATTGAGGGCTCCAGAGGCTAGATTAAATGGAGGCTCCCCATTTCAAATAAGAAATAATTACAAAAGGGTATTTTATTTTTCACTTACAAAAATACAGTAGAAAATAATTAAAGATACTATGTTTACTTTTCTAGGTTTTTCTAGTGTTTTTCCCAACTTATGATAATCCCACTACAAAGCAACTGAAATCTGGGACCCCTAGAAATGAGCCTACCATAATGCGCCACTGAATTTAACGTAGAATGAAAGTAGAAAATTATAAAAACAATATATTTTGTCTTTGCCCCTCTATTCCAAAAATAGATAAACATGCATTTAAAACAGCATGTAATATTGACTCACAAATAAACCGTTTAGTTTAATTTTTCTCCGATTTTATTTTCGACTCCGTATGTCCCGCGATGATTCACTACAACTCTTTTCAACACCTCAAGCGAAAGTAACTGAAATTGGACCCCTAGAAATCTGGGACCCTAGGAGAGCACACTCATACGATAATTCGCCACTGTATACGATGGCATTTCCTCTCATTGCTAAACTAAGGTATAGAGAAATTCCTTTGTCCTTTAAAGTTCCGAGTGGATTCCTTAGCGATAACTTTCATCCTGATAATAAAATCGATTACGTATCCTTTCCTAAATTCGTAGACGGGAGTTTCACACTTTATATTACATAAAGGAGCGAATGAAGCATACCGCGATGATGACAACATTAACTGAATCAGGTAATTAAGAGATTATTTACATAACTAATTTGACTTTTTACCATAACATATCAAGTCGTCAAACCTTTTTATGTAAATGTGATAATTGGATACGATCCCTTACTAAGAATCATCGCCGTAACCACTCTACTAAATGGAAACTCGACGCACCATTTTCTAAAGGTCTGTAATCACACAGTGCCATAAAACTGCGAGGGAAGCGATAAAATGTGGAATAGTCGCTAATTACCGCCTGATGCGTCCTATTTTGAAAACGCTTAAAACGGCGAGACTGCGATTAAAAGAGGATATTTTAACGTAAATATTTTTTTTAAATGATACGTTTAACTTATCGAACGATTGGTTGTTTCTGGTCATAGAGCTGTATATGCCCCCATCGTCCTTGTTTATCATTCAATAAATCGCCTGCGTTTGGTAGTAAAAGCTCGTCAGCGTTGCGGAATGCGATGTATTGACGACCATATTAATTTAATCAATTCGAAGAACAACTTGGCTTACCTGACGTGTTTGTCTTCATACGTCCCTGATTCATAGAGTATGTAAGACTTATGCAACAAGCGGAAGCAAGTACTAAAATTTCCCAATTTATAGCTCAGAAAGTATGATCTTTTATTTACTAAGATTTTTATGAATCTGATTAAAATATCACTGAATCAGAAATTTCGATGAACTTTAATTATAGGAACGATTAAATATTTTGTTTTTATCGTTCCATAAATCTGTTCGCATTCTTCAATGCCGGTTATCAGTAATGTCGCGTTTCTTCAAATTCCAGTTAAAATGGTCCGTATTAATTGCTGAGAAATCGCAAATGTTAAAACTCCTGTGAAAACAAGAACGTTATATCAAATTTGCTTGTAAGAAGCCAGGAGCAACTCATTAGTCGCGCATACTAAAAATTTGTTATTATTTCACGTGCCTTCAAATATGAACTTCAATCACACTGTTTTAGATGATTGACTTTCGAAATGTTCTTCACTTCTACCGGATAACAGGTGACCCCCGCTTAACGCGGGGGATGTGTTCCTGTCAACTCCGCTTTAAGCGAAAAACAGCGTTCGCCTGTGATACTATAACCCTTAAGCATGCACTGGCCGAGATTTCCCGTATTTTCAATGTTTGTCCCGCTTCCCGTACGAACTCTATACGGGACGCTATTTTCGAGATATCGCAATAGCTTTTTATTCGGCAGAAAAAGCAATCTTGAACTCTCTACAGACCACTAAACACAAAACGTGCGGAATCGGTCGACTATGTTTTAGAGTTCGTGGTGAAAAACTAGGAGTCGATATGAGCGGCAATTTTAGCAAATTTTCCACGAGTAACTCGAAAAAGAAATCGAGTTGATATTCCCAAAAATTGCATAATGCCTGCTGAGAAATATTTCAAATTACTTCAACTATTTATGCATGTTTTTAACAATTACTCTTGTTGTTTCCTCATTTCTCTTGTACATTCATCCTCCTTCAAGAACCCTTTAATGCATAACTTGGGATCCCTTTCATGTGTAATTGTAATACACTCAATTAGGTGCTACCGAATTAATCCGAAACGTATTCCCAGTATTTATGTAAATATAACGAGTGCATTTGAGTTTATGAAAGGTATTTTCCCAACAAAATTTTATCAGCACTCTCAATTCGCTCTCTTTTCTTATTAATTACTGCCTTTAAATTTCTCTCTCTCCTCTTATAGGTTTAGCTTACACTTCTGTTTTTGTAGCTCGCATATGCACGTCTTTATAATTCCATTATTTTATGTTGACGGTGAAAAAAGACGGAGAGAGATAGAAGGGTAAAATTACACCATTTCATCACAGATTGATTGCCATGTGTAACGTGTATAAATCAATCACATTTTTATCGAATTATCCTTAGTACTTCCTCTGCTTTGTTCTTTACCCCTTATCTTATCAACAGTTTCCCTAATGTCGCATATGAGAGTCCCTTCATAATTCGTTATCTGCAATTTCTCTCGTTTAATATTCTTTTTGCGTTGTGCAAAAGTACAATGCGTTTTTCATGACGATGCCTTGGATATAATAAGGCCCTTCAAAGTCTTACTCTCACTCGAATTAAGCGCTTAATAATTCCTCCTACTCCGCATCTTTATTCATTCCTGACGTCCTCACTTCTCCCTCTCTCTCTCATTCTCAGCCCACGCCACCTCTCATTTCATTCATTTCTTTAACTCTCTCATAATGGCATCCATGAATTATTTAAGTCGATCTTTGACGCGTATTTTCATCTCCAGTCCTCTTCTGCCACGGTGTCTGAACGAAAAGGTAATGTTGATGACTTTAAAGTTGGGTAACACGTGGTGATTGTTCATTTTAATCTCGATTTTTTCTAATGAATTGTTAAGCAGTTGGTAGGCTTGATGCGTAGGATAAGATTCTTCCTCATAATTTCACCTACTTCGAGTTATATAATTGCAAATATTTAATAGAAAATGATCAAGCGTCAATGAGTCGTCTCTAAAGTTCAGTGATATAGTTTTTATAAATTGAAAGTCTTCAATATATATTTCGCAAGCAAAACGCTTCTTTACAGTAGCTAATTAATATAGCCTTAAATCAAATTTCTGATTCGAAATTTTTAAAAATTTAATCTCTTAAACAGAAAATCTCGTTTTTAAATATTAGGGAATATTCCCAAGTAACAATACACGTCTCCTCTAGCGCAATTTTTTCCTTCCTATTCAAAACTACGTAAAATAGATGACAACACCGATTGAGTTTCTTGGAACCATCGGGCTTCATTGTTCACTTTAACAATTAATTCTTGTATCTCAAGTTACGCTTTATCGAGATACGTATAACCGGTAATAAAATTTTCTTGCGCAACTCTGATGTCATCATAAGCGATCTTTGCCTTTTGTAAGATCCTTTATACACCTACATTTTCACGAACGCCGCTCAGCGAGGGAAATACGTTTTTATAATCTCAGTAGGATTATCCTGAAATATTGCCTGCTGGCATTATACCGTTAACGGAGAAGAAGCGATTTGAAGACGCTCATTACACTTTCGCATATTTGCAAAAAAAACTACTTCATTAAGCTCGAGCTAAAATACGACATGCAGCAAAAACGTTTCTGATAAAAGAAATCGAGTAACCCTCAGTTGTTGTTCAGATTAATAGGAAAAATTTTAGATTTCTTGCTGAGAAAGAAATAATTTCATGCATGAATGAAGCTCATGACAACTCGATTGCTTAAGCCTTTTGTCCGAGGATGAGTTCTTGATAGTTCTAGCTGTAAATACTCTTAAGGACGCATCTTCTGCTGAATTTTCTACGCAAAGTTTTAAGAAGTAAGCTTAACACGATGCGTTCAACTTCGGGTTAGGACAGAGAGACTTTTAAAAATCATTTATGGAATCGTTATTTCTACCACTATATTAAAAAAGAAAGGTTGGACTAATTACAGTCATCATTTCTTCTGCCCTTCTACTATCTTAAACATTCTGATACTAAAATATTTAACATTTTATCTATGAAAATTCCTTCCCTAGAGAAGATCTTGTTTAAACTCTCAGCCAGTTGAGGTCGTTAGGTTATAGAAAATCAAAATATTTTTGAGAGGGAAAAATTTTCTAACTTATCTTCGGTTGTAATATTTTATTATTTCACCTCGTCCATAAAAACAATGGCCTCAATATTTTTACTGTACACCGATGAAAATATAAAGCGCTTTGTCTATTGAGTGGTCTATTATTTTCATAACTCGTAATATCTTCTTTCTCTTCCTCACCATCTCTACACATCTCTACCCCTGCGCAATTAAATGAGAGTTAAGACGCAACACTAACAATGCCACTGAAATTATTACTCTGCTGATCACGAAGGACGAGTAGATGGATTTCTCAAACGATGCATTCCATTGTGATGTTTCATGTCTGCCTCCATATGATAATGACGAAAGCTCAGGGAAACCGTGCGAGCGCGCGTGCGTTTGTGCCGTGTGTGTGTGTGTGTGTGTGTGTGTCAACCATCCTACGCAAGGAAGTGTTAAATGCGGAGAGCCGTACACGGTTCGTGGGTGTATTCTTCTGCCACGCATTGTTCCCAGCACGCAACTGCGACCCTGTGATTTGTCGTCTCCTCCGCGACTCCCATTGAATCCTATCCAACAAGCGCCTCCTCAAAGCGCTCCCATCAAAAATATTCGACGTGGCAATTCGTCAATTTAAATGTCAATTAAAAATATTTATGCCGCCTGTAATTACCGCGTGCCTTTTCAATGGGTGGGGGTGTTTATTTTGTGGGTGTCCTCGACGTTAAAAAATGGTATTTTTCAAAAGTCTATGGCTTTAAGATCCGATTTCTCTATCTCTTTGTTTACGAATGGTTTATAACATATAGGCCCCCAATATTTTGTGATACGATGTTTTAGTAACTATTAACAGTTCAAAATATTTTTTTGCGTTTGGATAACGCGTAAATTATGTAATATTAGTCAACGCGGAAGGTTTTGTTTAGACAATGAAGATACTAAACCTAACTCCTAATTTTCCGTTCGTGTCATGAAATTACAAATATTTCGTTACTGATATAAAACAGTATCAACATTTGTTCAATTTCGTTCCTAGGCATTTTTATTAACATGCCTCCTTTATTGTGTATAAGTATTTCCTGAGGTTCTGTATTTGTTTATGACTTACATAAATACACACACAATATATATATGCAAGTTTCATCCTTGCCATGATTTTGCGTAAAATTTCGACTGAAATTCACTTAGAAAAACCTTTGCCACTCTCTGGATTTTAACCACCAAACTTTGAAGGATGCATAGCCGGAGGTTGAGATGGTATTAACAAGTGATTAAAATGGATGAAAGAAGATGGCAAAAGAATATTAAAATTTCAGTTTAGTAGGTGAAAAATGTATTTATAATATTTTGATATAAAATAAAAATTAGTAATTAAAGTGTAAAATATAAAAGTTAATTTAAAAAAAATTCTCGTTACTTGTATATCATTCATTTAATGTAATCCATCTCAGAGATTTCTGAGAAGGGCAGTGACCTTAATTTATAATTTTTTCAAATGGTTTCTACGAATCACATTCTGTTGGATTAATTTTTCTTTGACTAAAGATTTTTATTTCCCTGCGAACTATTATTTGTATCTGTTATAAAAATGAAAATTGTTATTTATCCAAATGTTGGATGATAAAAATCTTTAAAACTGAATAGGTTGAGAATTCCACAAAGGAGAAGAGGCGTGTATTAATTAATGTATTTCACCTATAAACTGGTTATTGCAAAAAAATTTCACAATTACTTTATTTTAAATTTGTTTCACCTTTTATTTATTTATCTCTTTTATTTAATGTTTGTGTGTATGACATCATATGATGAGAGATACAGGAACATTTGCTAGAATTTACTAACAGCCAGTAAACAATGAAGACTTGACACTAGATAAAAAGTGCTACTAATTTTTATTGTGATAGATTGATATCTCCAGTTTTTTATATTTTAATGCGATTAATTCCAAAGATAGTCAACATTTTTCCGAATACATACGTTTGAAGATGAATAAAGTTGGATTATCATAATTTCGCCTCTTATGGGCTATTTATTCCACTGGCTGTTTATCTTCTATAAAATGTAAATCTACTCCAAAAATTGAAGGGTTTACATTCTGTTGCTATGCTTCAGAAGTAACGAAGAGAGTTTTAATAATAACCGTATCCACTACGTATTGTTATTTTGGCCTTATCCTATAGATACCAACTTTTGTGACTTACATAAATCACACTCAATTCAGTATGTAGATAACTGAACATTTAAAAAGCATTCATATGCAGGCCCGGCCCAAGGTACCTTGGCGCCCCAAGCGCAGAGTCGTTTAGGCGCCCTTGCCGACCAAATTTTCATGCTAGCTTTTTAAGAGATTGCTACCCTGCCAAACGGGAGACGATACACTCTTATTCAATTCATACAAAATAATAAACAATTTTACAAAAATGGGGTATATTTACAAACAATTTAATATAAAATTTACATACATTTTCACAGGTGCAAAATCGTTTAGTAGATCTTGAAATCTGATTGTGTTAATTTTGCATATATTTATTTATTAAAATGTTTTATATATGCAATTTCTAATATACAGAATATTATGATTAAAATTTCACAAAAATAAACGTTTACAAAAATGGAGTCTATTTACATTGAATTTAATGTAAAAGTTACATAAAAATATTGACATGAAATTCTGTTTTCGCGCTTTTAGAAATGCAAAGTCGTGTAACAGATCTTCAAATTTGATTGTTTTTAAAACATCGTGCCCTATAGAGATAGTTGCCAGTCCAGTCAGTCGCTCTTGAGACATGGTTGATCTCAAATAGTTTTTAATAATTTTTAATTTAGGGAAACTCCTTAGCGAAAAAATTCGACTTCGAGATTTTTACGGAAATACACGTTTTAGGTGTCGCTGAATCCGAAAAAGTGGTTTTCGCAATGCAGTCTGTCTGTCTGTTACTGGCTCTGGAACCTAGACGGAAGAACAAAAATGAATGAAATCTCGTACTTAGGCATTTTATCATACTGAGCAGAGTACACATAGAAATGGTTGACATTGATCAATAATTGAGAGTAGTTTATTCTACGCATTTTTAACAACAATCCGATTTTCTCGAAAACGGCTTTAACGATTTTGATCAAATTTCGTACAGTTATTTGAGTTTACGTCGTCAATAATACTCTATAGTTCATATTTCTCAAAAAATGAATATAAGGCTAGTTTATTCTAGGCAACTTTAACAATAATTCGATTTTCTCACAAACGGCTATAACGAATTTGATCAAATTTCGTACAGTTACTTGTGTTTACGTCTTCAATAACACTGTATAGTTCTTATTTCTCAACAAATGAATATAAGGCTAGTTCTTGGCAACTTTAACAACAATTCGATTTTCTCAGAAACGGCTCTAATGTTTTTCATCAAATTTCGTACAGTTACTTGAGTAAACATCTACAATAATACTGCTTATTTCATTTTTCTCAGTGAATGAATATAAGGCTAGTTTATTCTTGGGCAATTTAAACAAAAATTGGATTTTCTAAAAATAGGCTCATACGATTTTCATTTTCTAAAGAAACTAAACGACGCATTAGTACGTATATGAGAAAGTTTGTACAATGTATGTTGTACCGATTTTTTCATAAAGAGAATCATAAATTTCACCGGAATGAAATCTGAAAGGTTTGATCGCCTCTACTTTCCCATCTAGTTTCGCTCAATGGTTTCAATGTGAACTTACTAATGTTTTTAATTAAAACAGACCAGCGTCTTGTAGATCCACTCATAAAAACATAGATAGCTTGTATTGCTCTAAAAAATGATACAGCGATGTGAGATGATTTAGCAGCATCATTAACGACAAGATTCAAAGAGTGAGAATGGCAAGGAACAGAAAATGCTCGACTATTTACATCAAATATTCTTTTTTGAACACCCGAATGTCTGCCTTTCATGTTTGAAGCATTGTCGTAAGCTTGACCGCGCATATTACTTATGGGAATACTCGCCTTTTCTAGTTCCTTAAAAATTGCCTCAGTAAGTTCTGATGCAGATGTATTCTCGACCGGAATGAAATTTAGGAAGTGCTCACAAATTTCTACCCCTTGATTGATTTTGACGTTTGCAACTGTAAATCGCCGGTTATTCTTATCTTTAGGGTAATTAATATTTGCACTTGGCTTTGCTGGTCCTTTTAAAACTGCCTCCAATCTAAATGAATCCGTGAGGTCAGAGGGCCAGGTTGCAGGATCTGAAATATTTTCAACGATTCCATCTCCACATTCATCTCCAAGATAATTTATCACAGTATCTGCCTCTTCCGCAGACTTAGATGAATCAAGCTCATTTTTCTTTTCTTCGAAATGAACCACATTTTTACTTGTTACTGATTATGTCAAAGCTAGATCTTCTTTTAAGAATTTATGTAAAGACCCCGATTGATTTTTAATTTCTAATTGAGTCTTAGCCTTTCTCTTGCGATATTCGGCACCAGATAATTTTTTACGACTAAGCATCGTCCGTTTTTACTGCAAAAGAATAAGGTACGGTGTCTTAATTTTTTATAATAATGATATTAAAATATAATAAAAGCTAACAATTATTCATAGTATTAATTGATATTTTTACAGAAATATATACACTATATGTTTTTGTGAACTGTCTTAATTAACATAGAAGCGATAAATTTAAAGTTGTAAGTTAGAACAGCATTTCCTAAACTGTGTTCCGCGAGATGCTAATAGGTGTTCCGCGAAAAAATCGATGCTAGCAGTATTACTAAATTCTAAATTTATATAGTTGTTCTTATTATTACACGATAATCCTCCTTTAAGAAATAGTGTGCCATACCCGAGAACGCCAGGAAATCACATGATAAATTTATTTATTAGTTTATTTCTTATTCATTTCTATCTAATGTGTTTCGTCAATACATTATAATTTAAAAAGTGTTCCGTGGTCAAAAACGTTTGGGAAACGCTTAAGTTAGAATATATACACCTAAGAAATCTTGCAACCTACTAATCTCAATGTTAAAACAACAAAATATTTACTCGCTGCATTATAAAGTTTTCCAAGAACCTCATAATCATCAAACCCGAGATTCTAAAAGAATAGATATATTTAAATGAAATGCAATTTATCTCACAAAGTAACGTAAGTTGACAGAACGGACAATTGCGAGACCTCATCATAAAAAACATGTTAGTCAATCGCGCATTCAAAATTAATCTTTGCACCACGTCTCATCCTATCAAGCAAAATTATTTTATTTTGCACGGTTTCTGTTTGGATTTTACCAAAAATGTCTTTCTAAAATAAAATCGTACTGTCCATCATTGTGATAGTAACGCTCTAATTTTGTGAATAACTCGATTAGAATAAACTTAGAAGTCTGAAATTTATCAGGATACCAGTGTTAATGAATATCTAATTGTAAGTTATAGCTAAAAATAATTTCGGGTACGGTCATGGGTTCTACTCCAGAGGATAAGGATAAGATAAAACGTAAAAATCACATTTTTTGTTTCATTCTTTTATCCTTTAAAATATTTTAAAATCAAGATATCGTCGCGAAAATTTCGCTGAAACACGTCGAAACTAATGGATTCTTATTCCTGCCGTCGATTTTGCAATCTCAGTCGAATTCGCTTGTATTAAATTTATTGATTATTGAATATTCGAGTTTTCGTAACTTTTACAACATTTCCATGGTTACGGGTATTGTTGTCCTTGATAATTTCAGTGCGTAGGCACTTAAATAAAGCGAAGATATGAATTAAATGCAAATAAATCGGATGATGTTTATGTTTTTTAAAAAATCTATATGACTAAAATCCTATTTGTGATTGTCTCTCTGCCTCTCTTGTCAACGATCTATCTCAGACATCTTAATTTCCGGTAATTTCATCTCTCTAAGTTTATTTTTTATCGACTTATTCAGTTAATTTTCTTAATTTATTATTAAAAACCAAACAAATCCCTTATAAATTATGTTCATCAAACAAATTATAATATTATAAAATCGTGATGGTCGTGGAGCAGAAAATCAAATAATTAAAAATGTTCTTTATAACGAAAAGCTAAATTAAATTTTTCATATTTTTTCATTTTTATTAAAAGCAAAATATACATTCGATAAAATCATATTGTAAACATTCCCGTTACACCAATATAAATACAATAGGTACATGGTAGGAATCAATAAAGAGCGAGCAAAGGGAGGTGGGTGGCGAGCGTTAGCGAGAAGGGGAGTAGTAGTAATTAGGTTTTTAGGTGCGTCAACAGCTAAGGTCATTTTGCACAGTCAAATTCTGTTAGAGAAAATCAACATACATCACAACATCCATGCCCCAAGCGGGATTCGAACCCGCGACCTTTGGGTTAGAAGGCAGGCGCACTGCCTACCAGTCTAACGCGGCCGGCTCCCGCGCGAGCAGGGGACTTGCATATATAATTAATATGGATTGAAAGTATTCAATGATTTTTCTTCAATGTAAATGAAAATGTTTTTCCTACGTCTCTCAATAAATGTTAAAAATTGCATAAAACACGGACTTACCTCTATAAATTATATTCCTTTCAGTCGAAGGTGTTTCGTTGATCTGCTAGTATGAAACGCACAATGTATCACTTCCCTTCCTCCTTGAACTTAAACACAAGTCAACTGAGTGAGACAGAGGCCAACAGAGAGCATTCATCAAGCTCTTTCTCGTTACTAAGTGAGAATGCAGCAGAGTGTGCGCTTTATAGTAGATTGGTATTTCCGAGCATTTTGAATATTCCAAGAAAAAAAGAATGAAATACAATAATAGGGCACGAAGCGACATGGGGCAATGTCATTGGTCTTGGCCGGCTAAATGAAAGTGTGCCGCCCTCCACGTTTCTTTCCGATGCTCTTTGTTTTGCGCTCCAGGGATTTCCCCGGGAGAAATGCATTCTTTGACCATAGTTAAGGCCGAAGCTCGGCTCCCACCCTTCCGATTTTATTACCCCTAGGATTATAAGAAATCTCCTCTAGCCGCCCTCGAGGCAGAAGTCCATGAATTCTTTGGAGGGTTGGAGAAGGGCTATTAAGAAATGCCATTAAACGAAAGGGGGTATCGCTCCCGCCTCCCCGCCCTTTTATGCAGCTGTGCTGTCAAAAATTGCCAAGTGGGAAATATTTGCAAAGGTCTTCAAGATCAGGGAATCTTAGGGACTTGGTTTTATGGTTGGATTTTACAATTCCTTCTTCGCGTGTGTAAGCCGAGGTTTCAAAACGGTATCTTCGGATGTCTTCGCCCCGTTACCAGCTGAATATCTTTGCTTATTTCCATCAGCTGCAAACGCTAACGAATTAAGATATTTTCCAAATTTCTGAGTCAAAATCGGCGCCCCCAAAAGTATGCCGCCCCAAGCAATCGCTTGGTCTGCTTGTATGGTTGGGCCGGCCCTGTTCATATGTCAAGTAAGTCAAGTACAATGTTTATTTTGGAAAAAGTCGATAATTGACAGCAATTCGAAGGCTCTTACATCTGGAAATAGAGAATGTATTTGTAGGTGTCGCGGGGAATAATTTCATTATGCGTACAATGAAATGAATAGATATTTATATTAAGAAATATAATGGAAAATAATTAGGCCTTGCGAATAGTTTGACTAATTCATAAAATTTAGATTCATATAATCTTTAGCTAATGAAAGCGAATTAAGTAAAGAACCTACCGACACGAATAATTTTCTATTCTTTTTGGGCGCATTATCATATTTAGGATTATTTACCGAGTTTTTAAATCACATTTATTTTCAAAATAAACTTAGATCCAGTATGTTGCAAGGTGATGATATAAACACTATTAAATGGTGTTAAAATCCGCTTGTTTAAACGTGTTCACATTAGTCACAAAATATTAAAATTATGAAAATATAAAAGCGAATTGTGAAAGGATTTGATTCGATGGGGTTTGTAAATATCGCCACCTACGTAGTCTTACTTCCAGCTGAGATAATTTTACTCATGAATTACTTATGATGTCGCTTATTTTGAGGTCATACGTGATCCTTATGTAGGTATTGCGCTGGAGTCGAAGTATCGCAGTCAGCTCGTTAGAGAGGTCTTGATTTATTATGACAAAGCAACCAAATGGAAAGTCAAGGACCTATGGAAAAATTGTTTCCTTGTGGAGAAGCAACTTAGGCACTTAAAGCAGTGCTCTCCAACCGGTGTGCCGCGGCACATTAGTGTGACGTACAGTATGAAGATAATTAATTTTCACAGAAGCCTTCGGAACAAACAAACTCGCATAAATTTTATCATCCAAGGAATTTATCCTGAAACTACGAGAGGAATTGATAGACCTTAGCAACGATCATACAACTTAAAATTAGTATGCTACCTTTAAATGTATTTTGACTAAAAGTTAAAGGTGTATATCCTTCAATATCTGAATATCGATGTGACGTTCCAAATTTAGCAACGTATTTATGCGAATTTAATTGTTCGCCAACGGCTCATATTAAAAACATTAAAAGGGCATGTTTAAAAAACCTAGATGAAGAAGTTCTTGTAGCTCTTTCTATTATTGAGCCTTTGTACCAAAAATGAAAGACTAAATTTTCCGTCGAAGAGCATAAAATTTTTACACGTTGAATTGGGTATGTGCTTAATTTACAATAAAATTATACATTTATTTGAATATTGCTTTACCAATCATAAGAATCTAATGTAATTGCGACTTTTACTTGTTTTTTTCTTTTAAAATGTCTATTTACGTAGTGAAATTAATTAGGGGTGGTTTGGTGTGCTGCGATGTTTTTAAGCATGCATGATGTGTCGTGGAGCAAAAAAGGTTGGAGAGCACTGATTTAAGGACTGTACTTCATGCCCATTGGAGTTTCAAAAAAATATCTCGTTTACGGACGTTTCGACAATATCTGTTGTTTGTTAATATTTTCCATCACATCACATTTCTGTTCGTTTATTGTTCAGTGTAGAATTGTATCAGGTTAAAAATGCGATAAAATTGACAATCATTCTTAGGAGCAATTCTTTCATAATCATAATGTATCCCAGATTTTGACGAGGTACCTATAAAATACTTTGAGTCTATCCAAGAACTTGTTTATAGCTTTATCTAGTACAATATTTTAATTGTGATGCAATTGAGCAATGTCCAGCAAAAAGGGTAATTTTGTGTAAAAGTGTTGAATTCCTGCAATTCTCAAATATACTCCGTTTTAATGACGTATGTTCAAGGAACTTTCAATTGTTCGATTGCTGAATAAGCATTCTATTCATGACGTAGGCGTCATTCATGTAAATACCAGAATGCGTTTTGAATGTATTTATACATAACGCTAACCTTGAGTCATTCATCTTATAACCGCTTCGTCTATTTATCATACAATGAAGCTTGAAGGTCGAATACATAGTGTGAGTGCCGTTTGCTGATTTTCTCATGCATAGCAATTTTTTCGGATGCGATGTATAGTACTATAGAACTGAATTTTGGTTCACACCTACATGACCTATGGAGTCTGGCACGTTATTGGCAGAAGTTTTACTTAAATTTATAAAAATGTGTCAATGCAATTAATGAACATTTAGTGTAAGAATTTATCATTTTAAATATACCGCGAGATATATCTACGTAAAATTTGTATTACTGCTAACCCTAAGAGAAAATTAAAATTTTCTTACGAATTATTCATTTTATTATCTCGAGATCAAAATACGAGAACGCCTATAAAAATGAGATAAAGGTTTAGCAATCGTCTTACGCCGCTCACCTTAATGATCTCGGTGTCTACCGTAAATGGGAGCTTGTGTCTCCTCTCACGACCCATTTAACCCTGCCGACGATACATCTCTGAACCTTAATGGTCTAAACAACATCGCATTAAATAAGAGAACCGAAAGCCTGACTTTCCCTTTCAAATGTCATTCGAGCGTCATTGACTTTTTTATTTTACTTTCGAAATTCATATAATCTGCTCTAAAAGCGCCCATGTCACGCCCGTTTCTCAATTCGTTTTACTGCGTGCAACGTACGAATATTTATGCGGGATGATAGCGTTTGTTTTATATTTCGACTAGTTTCATTACCAAATCATTGGTTGATGATGCATTTCAGAGTCTGCCATAATTTACGTATATAAATGTTATTTATTTTACGGTGCCCTTATGGGAGCATGTTTATGATCAGCCTTGGCCTAATTTTATTAGAACATATTTTAAGGTGAACAAGGTGTGTAATATTGAAGAATTTGATGAACCTCTTCGTCTATTTTATTGCATTTATTAAATTTAATTTTGCTTGTTATTTGGCTAACTTCCTAAATAAAAAATGCCGATCTTCCAGTAAATATTATTCAACGCTTTTCTGTAAGCATGTCTACAAAACTATTTTCATAACCGAAATCATAGGTACTATTATTCAAGAATCGCTTTTAAAGTAAAATTACTACAACTATTACCTATGTATTCCCGAAACTATATTCCTTAGTATTTTATTTATATTCATAATAATTTTCCATAGAATAGCTGGTATACTGCACGCTGTTAAATGTATACAAATTCGTAGATATTTTTGTTGACTACTTAACCAGAATGTGAACAATGAAAATGTTAAGGTTACTAATTCTTATGCGCAGATGATACTTCCTTCTGCCATTAAATATACCATTTACTTTTGAACGTTAAGTTAATGGAGCAGCTAAAGTCATTTACTTTTTGAAACATGTATTCCTAGTTTCATAATTAACGGAAAATGTATTTCTGATGGGAAATTTTAGAGGAAAACTTGCTACAGTTACAATTTTACAAGTATATATTTAGATGTATATAGGTAATTATTTCAGAAATATTAAAAAATGGCAGCTTCTTCCATACCTATGGTTCGTAAGCGCCGCTGTGCTCTTTGGCTACCTGATGTACTCTTAGGCTTCTTGATCGTGCTCTTTAGCAGACTGTGCTCTTCTCCTATTTCCTAGCACCGATAATTTAATTTGTTCTGTTACTTCCTTCTAAACATACATATTGAAAATTATAATAAATTTGACGATCGTTTGATTTTATTTATAATCGTTCCTTTTATTCCGCCAAAGAATATTGGTGATCATCTGATATCACAGGCCTGCGAAAATGAATTTTTTTCTGCTGTTTCAAGTTGAATATGTGATTTTTATTAATTTGAGCATGCTGAATTCAAATCAAATACCCGTTTTTCCGTATCACGTCAGGATTTTTCAGTAATTACAAAACAAATTTACGCAAAAATCATGCGTTTATGAATGTATATCTACATAGACATGGAGAAGTCATACGATATATAGTCTGACAGCCCCATATAAACATCATCTAAGGTAAGAAGTTATTTAAATACCTTTAAATAGGATGATTAGGGTCAGGATGTTTCCGTTTTCGCATTGTTCCAAATGAGCGTTTCATAGATTTCCTGTTATGTTCTTGACGAGTAACTTCTCTTTTTAAGGTCCAACAATAGTCGGCCATCTTGGACACACCATCTCTTTGATGTCCTGATAAAATCTTTCACCCCGTTCTTCACTGAGGGCTCCTAAATTTTCGGGAAAGTAATCGAGATGAGTGTAAAAAATGTAATTTAAACTCATGTTACATCCCAGTTTCTGCAGCTTGTCTAACATATTTCCCACGATTTTTTCATACTGGGGATCTTTTACATTGCCGAGGAACTTCTTAACGACGTTGTTGAATGCATCCCATGCCTGAAGTTCTATTTCACTCATGGTATCAGTAAATTCGGTGTCCTTCATGAGTTGTCGAATTTTTGGTCCATCAAGTATGCCCTTTTTCACTTTAGCTTCGGATACAGATGGAAACTTATGGTAGAGATATCGGAAGGACGAGCCATTCTTGTCCAGCGCTTTTACGAATTGCTTCATGATACCGAGTTTTATATGCAAAGGTGGCAATAAAACTTTCTGTGGGTCAACTAAACTGGCATGTTTCACATTTTTCGTTCCTGGTATGAATCTTTCCCTTTTAGGCCAATTTTTATTTGTCCAATGTTTGTACCTCGCTCTACTATCCCATTCACATAAGAAACAAGGGAATTTAGTATAGCCTCCTTGTTGACTCAATAAAATCCCGGAAACCTTTAGATCACCGCACAAAGACCACTCATGTTCGTTATATTTAATTTTTTGTAATACTGTTTGTAAATTTTCATATGACTCTTTTAGGTATATTGAAAGTGTGACTGGTATGGAAGCAAATTTGTTTCCATTATGCAACAATACAACCTTTAAAATCCTTTTTGAAGAATCAATAAACGAACGCCAGTCCTTCTGGTCGTAGGTTTCTTCTCCTAACCGCTGAATCAAAGCAGGAATATCACAGCAGAAAACCAGTTCACCTTCCATTCTAAAATAATTCCGAAACTCATTCTCGCGATTTCTAAACCAGTAAAAGGTTATTCCTGGGGCTAATAGATTCTTTTCTTTTAATCTTGATCCCAATAATTCACTCTTTTCCTAAGTAAGACCTAAGTCCCGGACTAAATCGTTCAACTCACTTTGAGCAAATAGCTGCGGAGTTATGTCTTCGTTGTCAGATGAGAAATACACATAGTTCTCTGCTGTAACTCCGAGCTGGATGAGGATTCGACATCCTCCAACTCGGCCGGCGGTGTAAGAATCCGGACGTCTGGTCCATGCGGCATAGGTCTTATAGCTGATGACAGGTTATAATTCGTAGGCAGCAGAAGCATTAAGTCTATCACACTTTAGGACGACAGTAGTGTTGAATTTTTTATCACATTCAATTCAATGTTCAATGCATTAACAAAATTGTATAACACTGTACATATATAGGATTCGATAATAGCCATATAATATCGAATTGTGCAAAATCTGTATGTGATAAGCCAAAACGAATGCCATTTTCGAATTCAGAGCATCAATATTTATATAAATCACATATGTTTACCAAAACAGCAAAATCTTCGCAGGCCTGTGTATTCGAGGGTGCAACCTGTTTCTCGTCACATCGAAAGAATTGGAAACCCCGATATTACCCATTATAAAGTACAAAAATAAAAATATGAAATTCATGTGGTAAACGAAAGAAACCCAGTAGGAAATTAAAATAGAATAATATATGCGCCGTTGATATCAAATTTATTTAAATCTACCTCTCTCTACTTCATCAATAAAACTCGATCGTTTGACGCGATTTCCGTTTACCGGTTGGACCTAAATCGCCTTCCGTAGTTTTCCATCTTGCGGACATATTTGGTAGTCAAAGGAGAGAGAGTGTGTGTGTGTGTGCTTTAGCGGAAGGCATCCTTAGAAAGTCACAACATTTATTTATTTTTTTCGTTTTTTTCATCACGGAGGTCACCGCCATTTTCGTACACACACATTCTAATTCGACGGAGGCGGGAACCTTCCGGATGGAATAAATCCCTTTCAAGAGTGCTCACTCTCTCGTGGAACAAACCGTGATTGATGCGGATTGTCCCGCGTCGTCCTTCTCTTCGCTCGGGCGAATCTTCGCGGAGACTCCGCGGCGCAGGGCGTGGGACCGTGCCGTAGGGGGACTTTGGGCCCAAGATAGAGAGGAAGAGAGCGAGGGAGAGTGGGGCCCAAGGCCGAGGAGGGCGTTTAGGATTCCCGGCCAGCGACCCGAAAGGGACGGGGTGGTTGAGAGGGACGGACGCCGCTCGTAGCGGGGGCATTCCATTCACCGCGGGCTCACACATCGGCGGTGCTACATTAAATTGTAGATGCGTGCCCCTCTGCCATATTTCAAAGGAGTATTTTCATTCGGGTTGCGTCGGTCGCCCCCCCAGGGACCCCCGGAGAACTCTCCGATGGCACATTGCTCACGGTCCGCCCGGAGCGCGGCTTCGTCCGTCCGCCGCCTCCGCTCTCTCTTTTTCTCTCTCTCTCCCGCCGCACCCAACGGCTCCTTATTTAGAAGGGATTTTTTCCCTTCTCTGCATCCATCGCCGGGAAATCCCTCTGACCCCTCTCCAGGGGCCACTCCTTAATCTCGAGTTTTATTTTGTGAGGTCCGAAACTTGGAAACAGGCGATGAAGTGTTCGGTGACATTACCATGTGTCAAGAAGCTTACATCTTCATTCTGGATGTATCCTCCGTTTGATATTTCTGAGGATATTTTCCAGCGATACGTAGTCGGGAAAGTTTTCGAAGTTGGCGATGCACCCCGTACGGGTTGTGAAAGGATGATGAGTATCCTTAAAGGAAAGCTGTGGGCGAGTGTAACACGCGACGGATATCTCTTCGATTTATAAGCGGTTCCCCAGTGTAATTCCTCGCCAATTCGATTAGGGGGAGTTATTCGTACGTTCGCTGGAAAACGAACCAAATAGTGTTCGCCATATTTTAAACCATTATGTGTAAATTTAGACACTTTTAATCAAATTCATTACACCTTGCCGATAAATCTTTGCGATTTCATTTTCACTCCGCAAACGTAGCAACGTGTTCCGACAATTACAGTTAAAAATCATCTTGGGTCCTCCATAATAGGTCACTTAAATTCCGAAATGTAGAAATAAACTTTAATAATGGTAATTACGAGGGGTTTTTTAATGATTAAAATAATTTTCGCAAATTTCATTACTTTCGCAATCTTTTTGGAGCTGTCACTTACGCTCCTGCGTCACTAACTAAGATGTCCAAATGAGCGCATCCAGCTTTTATGTCGCCAAAGAAATAGAAGCGCGCAATTTTGCTGATGCGTTTTCAATTACGTGTCTCGAATTATATATTCGCTCTTATCGATGTGAGACCTTGATCCTCTTGTCGTCATAGCGCACTCTTTCAAAACCGCGCCATCTCACTCAATTAATATATGCGCTCTCCACGGAAGGGGTTCGACACAAAGGAATTGACGCCTTGTGTTTGGGAATGTGAGTGAGATTATGCGGCGTATAAGTCACGGTGGACCAATGCGCTCTCTGGTGGAATGAGAATGAACTAAGAGTTCCTCGCAAGTCATGTCTCGCAGCATGGGACGCGGGACGTTTTTAAGGATTGGGGTGGGCGATGTAGATTTAAAGAGGAGACATTTCAGGGAGAAAAGGGGAAGGTGGAGGAGGGGAAGCGAGATCTATAGAGATACAACGAGAGATAGAAAAGGACGAGAATGGGGTGGGATGAAATAATGGCGCGATGGGGATTGGGGAAGAATGGAGCGAATAATGGCTGGATGAAAAGTAGAAGTGTTGTTGGAGTGAATGAGGTATCGATCGGAGAGATACTGAATCGGAATTGTTTCGTTCGTAGAAATGAGAATATGTGAAGGAACACGGAAGGCATCGGTTATTATAAAAGGAATTGATAAAGGAGATGGTAGAACAACGACGTTTCGTCACTTCTTTCTAAGGTTAAAACTTGGTGTACCACTGCACTACTCATCGTTACTCTGAGCTAAATGTAAGGTAAAGCGAATATTACGAGAAAATTATAATTCAGTGCTAGGCGTTTGAAATCGAATGTGGTTTGAAATAAAAATGTTGGAAAATGTGGAAACAGGAGAAAAAAATCTGCTATGACCGGGAATCGAACCCAGGTGTTCCAGTTGCCGAGTGGGTATTCTACCACATAACTACCAGTTAGAACAGGTACATTTTCTTAGGTTAGGATCGGGCTAACCATGCTATTATCAAACATTCCCAACGGAAGTCCTCAAAGAGATACTACCTAAAAGAAAGTCCGTTTTTTTATATACGTCACTCATAATAAATATATATTCGATTGATTAATAAGCTTTGTCGATCTGTTCAAGTGCTGCAACATTTTTTGAGGTAGGGTCGATAATACTTGTAATTCTTTGGGAAATAAAATAATAAATTTTTGATCCCATAATATTACTATTAAAACGCATTCTGTAGTACAACTGTTACACATTCCTATATTTATGCAGAACTCAAATACGGAATTTGTTTTTATATTTAAGAACTTTTAAAATGCGAATTTAAATATATGCATATTCATTGGTTCAGTCAATGTCGCCAGTTATTTTCACTATTTATTGTCAACAAGCGCCTGTTGCAATCAAATGTGAAATTCCAACATCAAATATATAAAAGCCAAGTCTCAGATTTATTGTTATCAGCCTATAAAAATAATTAATTTGCTAGAACCCACTACGATCACATTAAGCGGCGTCAATTGTATTTATTAATTTAAAATGAGACACGTCTAGTCTCTAACACATGCGGTTGGATGGAATAAAGTATGATACATCCTACTTGAGTTTGGAAAAGAGTACAACTGCGTTACTAATAACTCGAATATATCATGAGCATCAAATAAAATCCGTAATTGATGGACAAAATAGAACTGAAGGCTTCTAAAGTTGAATTTAGTCGCAGATTTTTATTAAAACTAAATCTAAAAAGTGTATAGTAACTGCAACATATGAGACACTTGAAATTACAATCGATAATGTATAAACTTCGTCATAAGGCAATGAAAACGTGGAGGCAGCGGAGAGAAGCTTATAAAAAGTTATTGAGAATAACGGACCTCAACGATTGAAATGACTGAAAACGGAATTTAACGGCTGACAGATGCTTTAATTGCTGGAGAGAAGGAAAACGATTTAGAGAACGGAGGCGGATGCCGAGGGAGGAGCTAAGAGAAGTACATGGGTACAAAGAAGAATTTTAAAACGGATGGACAGTAAAGGTCAGCGGTTAAGACAGAGAGAAAATTAATTCAGCCTAAGAATTGCAAAGAAATGGAAACTTGAAAAACAGAGTTGGCAATGGGTAGCAAAATGGAATCTAAATATTTATGACATGACCAAAAGACGAATGCAAAAGGGGAAAAATGGGAGTGCCCTCGGATGAAGGCGGTAACTTATTTGGAAACCATAGAGTTCAGTTACACCGAGATCCCATGCCAAATTATACATATACAGTACGTAATCGAGTAATTTTTTTATCACTCGAATAATGCATTTCAAAAAAAGATAAAGGCAAAAATATTAACGTTATGCGAAATAATACTTTCGTCTTGAAGCCGAGAATAATAACGAATATTAAAATAAGGCTGTCGTTCTTTGAGAGGATCTTTACCGAATGGAAATAGTAGGTGGAGGATGTGGGAGGAAAGGACACTATCCTTTCTGACGTAGGTATTCACGTTTTGTGAACAACGTGGCCTGGTCATTCGTTATGCGTTGTCCGTTTGAGGGTTTGGTACGGCGGTATGAAGCTCTAGGCGTCTGGGAAAGGCATGTAACTGCGCGACCGTCCTATAAAGGGAGGGACTTTGGGACGCGTAGGGTATAAGAAATAAGGGCACGGGAATGGTCTTGAAGTGGAGTGATGTGACTCTGTGGGGTTGCGTCCAAGAGACATAAGAGTAGCGTGCTGAGTGAGATTTGAGGGCGTGCAAAGCCGACGAAAAGACGGACGGCTCGCCTTTATAAACGCACCTGTTCCTTTTATAGCACTTTCGTATAATACTTCGTCTCGTTGATCCAAATTTAACATATGCGACGTAGTTGGGAATCGAGGGGAACGATATTTGTTTGAGTTTCGAGTTATGGAACGTGTCTTGATGATTGATTCCGACATCGTAGAGCGGAGAGCTATTTAATTAATTGCAAACTCAAGGGCAATTTAGAAAACCGCGCGATGGTTAATTGATATTAAGTTTTATGGAATGGTTTAATGTGATTTTTCAAATTCGTCGCGAAAAGGTAATTTAATGCCCGGTCGTCTTGAGCGTCCGTTATTTCTCGTTTACTTTCACAGGATACGTTGCCTCCTTCACGTATTAAATGCAAGTAAAACAAGAAGAGTCGTAGCTTCGTTTATTAATATAAATTTTGATTATTTCCTTTCGTGTCGACATGTTAATGACTTAAGTCCCTCGAGACGTATAATTTCATTAATATTTTGATGGTAATTACAATATTTTTACACTTCATATAATGGCAGGATAAGAATGCTCGAATGATTTCTTCAATGAAATGAAATATTTCCATATAGGTGTTTGTAAGAGTTAAGATTTTTTTCCGTCAGCGGCTATTTTGACACACCCATTTCACACTCCCACGCTACTCACTTGCACACCTTCTGCCTCTGTATGCCATCCTCCGACAAATATTAGCAGACATTTTTTTCTTTAAACTCGACACTCCACTCCACTCCTACCTGTTCTGATACTCTCATTTTTCCATCAGCTCAGGATATTTATTATATTACGAGTGGATATTCAACTGTCAACGTTGAAGCAACACAAGGATAAATTTGAGGGTACACTGGTCTATGATGCGTCTTATCGCAATGTAATGTTTTTATCGTTTTGTTTTTATTTATTTATAAATTTTTATCCGCCCCATAGATTTTTCTAAGTGCACATTAATCTAAAAGGGGAAGTATAAATTGCTTCTCAGGCTCTTGTCGGAGAATCACTGGAGGCAGTTCCACTTGCACACTTTTAAACCAAATTGCACAGACCACTTATAATTCATTTACCACTAGGATAGTTACTAGGTGGCTTAAATACGTATTGATATTTTCTAACTAATATGCCATTCCGTCACGAAAAAATTGTCCATTGGAGGTCTATAATGGAAAAACGTTTTAGTAAGTTATACGAATCTCTAATAGGGTTAATAACATTTCATACTCTGAAAGTTGGACAATATTTTTTTTAAAATCGTAATTCTAACGAGAAAAACTTATGTGCTACAATTATCGTGATGCGTTTTTTTTATTAGTGTTGCAACTGTGAACCATTTGCGTCATCATCTCTTCATTCCACTCATTACGATTAAGTATGCCTTCCAATCCGAATTCGAATCACTCCATAAAATTCAAACTGCGTTCGTTCTGTTGACTCCATCTACTTTTTTTTGCATTCCTACTTCCAACTTACTCTATGTAAACGTACAAAGAGCCGAGAGTACTTATGGCACGGCCGGAAATCGAATCCGAATCCTCCATTTTCCGGTTCATTGGTTTAATCAATTATCAGTGTGTGCTTTTAAGGTTAGATCAGGATAAGGATGTTACCAGAGCTTAATTGGTTAGTTCAATTATCCAACAAATGGGATATCCGCGTTCGAGTCTCCATTATCGGCAGTTGTTTTTCTTTTGCGTACTTAATTCAACACCTTGCGCCTTTTTACATGAACTGAATTCATGAATTCCACTTCCCTCGTTTTGAGAAATTCCAATCATCGCATTTTACAATCCGTGATCTGTGGTTAAAAGTCGCCAACATTTGCCTCCGCTGGTATGATTATTTTGTTTTTCTAACCCTCACTCACGCGATTTTTTGGTGGGTGTTATATTCACATAAAAGTTTATATTCTAAAAAACTTCTTGAATGATATGATAAATAGAATCCGTGTAGTTATCGTAGCCTCGATGTCACTATATATAATGAAATGAGTATTAAAGTTAGAAAAAAGAAGTTGTGCTTATCTAGAGTATGATAAGAGGTGTTTATTGTAATCCATATCATAACCAAGCTCTTGTTTTGTCACGGTGCACACGCCTTAAGGTACATACGGCGTTATTTCATGGGAGTAATTTAAACAGTTACCGAAAAAACAAATAAAATCGCTTTACGTGTCGCAATTCCACGAGCCGTCAAATAGGAGACACTATTTTTACCGCAGAGGAAGAATTGACTTAGTCGGCGACTCTTTCAACTCGCAATGAAAGATTTCGAGGAAGTAGACGAACAAAAGAACATCTCCGGTGCCTCTATTTACGACGCACGTAGTCACACATCCCATGTGTTATTTTTTTACGCTAAGGATTTAAAAATTCACCGGAAATACAGGAGTTGAAAGACCTCTTCCAACCGATGGTAGCTATCTTCTCCGTCCCGACTGATTCTCCAGATATGGAAAAATGGTTAATGAGAATGGAGCGTACAAAATGGAAAGGAATACATTTGTCAAAAGGCGAGTAAACACGGCTTTACTACGATTCCCTGCAAATTTCCTCGCCTGTTTTCTCTCTCGAGGTTTGGGTGTTGGCCGGTTCGATACCTTAAGCAGTCAGTTTGTCCACGGCATTAGGCGAGCATCGCTGAGGTACCTGGATATTATTTTTTTCTCCTCCGTTGTGGGCGTAGAAGTAGTTGGTTCAAGAGATTTCTACAGGGGGAGTGGTGGGGGGATGCTGCGTAGAGAATATGGGCGAGGGGTGGAGGAGGAGAGGGCGAAGAGGGAGTGGCCGACCTTACGGGGCCCTCTTACTTAACACGGACTTCCGCCGGCGGGGGACCACGGTCCCTCCTGATGGAAGGCTTCTGGCTGTCCTCGGGAACACGGAGGGCTTTTGTACCGTAGGTTGCAGGAGTCCCAAGGAGGAAAATGAAATTATGGCCACTCGTGTTTCATCGAAGGTCGTAATTTCATTACGCAGATCGAGCGGCCATCTTCCAATGCCAAACCGATAAACTTGAATCTTTTTCCGACCAGTTTTGTTCGGAGAGCCACGTTCCTTCCGCTCGCGATATCTGAAGGAATCAGGCGAGAGCGTTGCCGTAGTGAGTTCTTATCCATACCGAACTCTTAAGAAGATTGTAATGCACTCTTTTTATTTTAAAGTCTTCGCTAAATATTAACATAATAAGCGGATGCTCGCTGTAAATTTATGCGGGTTTTAATATAAAGAAAATTGAAAAATATTCCGAGCTGTAAAAACATTGCGCGCAAATTATTTGGTTGACGCCGAGGCAGTGGATATGCTACCAGCGCGACTGAATGATGCTTCTCGCCAAATAAGTTAATATGCAGTTCGATAAAAACGGCGATAAATTCACAACATCCAACTTTTAAATCTTCAGACGTCTATACCAGTATTATCCTACACACATACACGAATCATATAAAAAATATACTGTTCAAAATGTTTAACGGTTTATAAATGAAATAATAGCGTCATAAACGGTTCACATATAAATATGAAATTTTACATTTTTTATATAACATTAACAAATTAGCTCAATGAACTTACGTATAGTTAGCGTACCTGACTTAAAAACGCAAATTAACATTTTTCATGGTAAATGATGACTGATCGAAATGTTACCTTTTTCTTTGAAGCTTTTTAACTTTACAATCGGGCAAGGTTTCTTTTTGGCTATATAATCTGAGAGCAATATTAGATTGTTGCAGCAGTACATCAATTTACGCAGACCTATACGTAAATCTTCTAAAACGCATTCCTGCTTTGAGGGTGATTATAATTGCGTTCCTATAAAGCAACTGATCCAATAAATTCAAGTTGGTAGCCGAACCTCAATTCTGCTTTACCCAGTGCGTTTTCGTCGAAATTTCCGATTCGAAACAGGCCATCGGAACCATAAGTTTATTCCATAAATTCAAGAGCTCCCTAACGCTCTTTACTATAAATTAGACATGCTGCATCCTAAATGTGTTACATAAACATCATAAGGCATCTCATCATCCTATTAATCTATCACTTCTGACTCGCTCCCCTTTTTTCCCTCCTTCATTAGAGCAGTGCGAGGAGAATTTCATGCGTGGAACCGGAGGGTTGGTGTGGAAGAGAGGTTGGTAGCAGGGGTTTGGGGAGGGGAGAGGGGGAGGTAAGAAGATGCTTCGGATCGAAGATCGTAGGGTGAGAGAAGGATATAAACTACCTCAAACCCCTTTTGTTTTCTGTTACGGATATCTAACCCGTCTTCACTTGCACGCTTAAATTCCCAAAAAATTTCTGATGGAGGTTCTTAGCCTTCCCCATTGTTATTCATTAAATAAAAGGTGTAATAGTTTTAGCCGAGACTTGTACCGTCGTAAATTAGGTTAGGGAAATGGGCTATACATCAAGGGGATCATCCAAATATGCGCTCCCTTCGTTTTTTTTTCGGGACTGCTCACTGCGTGAGCCCCGAGCTAAGAAGACGCCGCGTGGAAAGGGATTCTCCTCCCCCCATAGGCTCGAACCCGAAAGCTTTGCTCCGCTCGTTATTATACCGGGTCTTGTTTAGGACCACGTACCTTCCTCATCGTTTTGAATTGGCATTATAGCCCGTGGAAAAATAAAGGCCCTTTCTTTCTCTTATAAGGTGGTTTCGATTCGATGGGAAGTTATGAGAAGCGGCAAGTGTCGTGAAAGGAGACCGAACAGATTTATTAACCTGACTCTTACCCTACCTTCTCATTTTCTCTCTCTCCCTCATTTGGCGATTCATTTTGCCTCGTGGACCATAGAGAGGGTCAGAGATGGTTTATCGAACCGACTCCAATAAATCTGAGAAAACTTTTTGGTTAGGAATACGACATCATTATTAAATTTTGGTTTTAATTCATTGTTTCCTCGCACGCACTTTATGCGTCGAGAAACACGCGTGTTCTATTCGTATGTGACCCTACGGTTTCATCGATTAATAATTTTCAGAGGAAGGATATTTTTATTTTACTACTAAAAGTAATTCCGCCGTATGCTTCAATAGTCACATACCATAAAACGATAAAACAAAAGTACGTATTTGATATTTTACACAGGTTGTGATCCTATGAGGTCAATGGGTCTGACTGCTATGATGGCGTACTCAACATTTTCCATAATTTATATTTACTTTATAACAGAAGCTGATCTCATTCAAACGTTCATTTATTTATCGAGTTAACGCTAATTGAATTTTTAGCTGCTTGTTATCCGTAATTTTTATTCTTTGAGTTGTTTAAAGTGTTGGATATTGTATTTAATGTGGAGCTAATATATAGATACAATGTCAATGTTGCTAAGTCCTTAAAAAGGATCCATACAACATTACATCATTACATGTATTAACGTTGAGATAATATGAGACTTCTCTTATGTAATCATAATAATAAGTTATGATATCGAGATACTGAAGATTTAGGATTAAACGGATGCATGATTAAAATTAAAGTCATATCCTTCAAAGCTTTAGGTAACATTCCTCTATAGGAGTACTTTCTTCTTATCTTTGCCCTAAGCAAGCGACATCCTAGAGAACTATCTATGGGCTGGACTAATATGCTACGTAAAGTTAAAGAAACGTTCGAGATAAATCAATAGGGATGACAAATATTTACTAGCTCTCTCAGAAATCCTTCACTAAACAGTTAGTGTAGACATTTTAAACGGCTCTATGTTTGCTGATAGCTAAAAAATTCAGAAAAGAAATCTCCGAAGGCGTAGGTCATCGATATAAAAATAGAAGAAATATAAGTAAATATTATTATTTCTTCTATCATAATACTTATATACCAGTTCAAACCACTTTACCCGAATACTCCTCATATTTGGATTGAACAATGGAGTCGCTTATCGGTGCCAACGCTCGCGCAATCTTCCCTTTGTTTGGCAGTTTGGCATTCCAAGAACATCTACGTTAATTAAAACTTTTCTTATTTCGCTAGTGCTATTAGGTATGCATTTCTATTGAGTAGTGTGAATGGACGTGCAACCACAAAATGTTAACAGTTCAAATATTTCGTAAGCGCATCTTATAAACACATAATATTGAAATGAAAATCAGTAAGCAATCTTCAATTACAAACTAAATCTATGCTTTAGCCAAAAGCAGTAATAATGAATATATAGTTCTATTCACATTCAAATATTCTGACCAGAAATTTTTCTTCTCTCTTGACAGTAAGGATTTATTTGCTCCGATAAATTAATCATTTCTGATATCGGTGTCCAATACTTTGGATATTTTTCATACCAATTTATTACAAACTTAAACCACCCTCTTTCAGACGTATTCTAAGTACTTTTTTGTTTTTACTTATTTACAAATTAAAGAATTAAATGATTCTTAGAAAAAATAATTATGGACCAATGTCCATTATGAAGAGCTCACAAGATAAACTTTAAAATGGCGAGATACCACAATATAACCCTCTCTAGATAGGTACACGTAAAATCTAACCATGTTAAAAAGATTTATTTCGTGCCCATCAAAAATATAAAATTTTCGAGCTAACCACATTACCAAATATGAAACATAGCTCTTCCCTCTTAACGAAATAATCTCCCATATAATCATTCATAACATCCACGGACTTTCATCGATCACTCGATCACAAGCTTGACCTCGAACATAAGGGTCGACCAAGAAATCTCACCCCCTCCGATACATCCCGCGGCTCTCTCACTCCCCTCCTCCAACTTCCTCCCCTGCAATGATTTGTGAACATGATGGATCTCCGCGGCGTTAAGTGATTACCGGGCCGAATAATGTGCGGTGGCGCGACCCTCGGGAGAAGGGCACATCATCATATATATATTAGAGGAGTTTCCATCCGTCCGCATTTTATTTTATCGCGGGGGAGGGGGAGGAGGATGAAAGAGGGAGGATAGCTGAATCTTCCGACGGGAGGGTCTGTGGGCCTCGCGGAGGCCGCCTGCCTCCGGAGACCCCGCCGTGCTGGGTGACCCTTGCGTCCACCCGCTGAGAGGGTCGGCAATTCCCGACACTTGCCGTACGGTCCTTTCGGAGATGGCTCACTCTATTAGCCTCCGTCTTTCATCCGCCCTCCCCTCTTAACCCTCCCACCACCTCCTTCCCTCCTCCATCTCTCGCGAGCTAGTAAGCGCCATTTTGTGCCCAGCATGGAGTCTCTTACCCTCTTCTCCCCTCATGCCTCCGACGTATCCTTCGCTCCGGCCTCCGCGTTCGTATAAATTATTGAAATTTTATTACCGCTGCCTATCAAGGGATGGTCGTAAATCGGTGCACGGGTGGCGTAGAGGTGGTTATATTTTTTCGGACCGGACCCGATATTCTCCAATACCGTTGCGTCGTTACTCGAGTAAGGCGCTCGGATCTCGACCGTCACCTGTTCTCCGCACGAAAATATCCCACTCTATCTCTCCTCCCCCCCTCAACGCACGGCTATTTAATGAGTTGGAGAGTTCGCCGTGTTGGACTCTTTTTTATTTATTTCCTCTTTGGAATTTCAATAACGACAGATAACTCGGAAGGCTACCGTGATTCCTTTGCGTGCCTCGGCGTCCGGGGTAGCTACTACCGTCCACGTGTTGGTATTTTTCTCCCCTAACGATTGTTAAAAAAATTCTGATTTGTGGGAAGGATGGGATATTTTTCATATCGGAACCTGGAATTTTTTTCCGCCAAACTCTTGAGAGGAAAACTGACACTTCGGTAGCCGTGAGGTAAAATATCACCTTCTACGAGACGGTAGAGTTTAACATCTTTCGAAGATATATTGCTACTAGAGATGTTACGATAAAAGAAGTGAATAGAAATTTGTTTACTTTTTCAACTTGTCTGAAATTCGCTGAATTTTAGGAATAATAATTCTTATCTTTTTCGTGACTGCTTTGTGTAAAATTGTCGTGGGGTTCATTGAACAAATGCTACCAAATTGTTTAATTTGCGTAGGTTTTTATAGCATGCCATCGTTCTGCGTATAAATCAAAGGGCGACGTGGAGAGAGTTGAGAAATGAGGCAAAGAATATGCAAATAGGATCGCTTCTTTCATAAGCATTTATCGTCTTATTAACCAGTTTCTTATATGCTTCCTTAGAGTATATGAAGCTATCATATCAACGACGAATCCTGAAGAGTGTAAGACGGTTTAGTGTGATTTTTACGCGAAATTTATATTTCGTTTAAATCTTATTAGTACACCCGACAGCCCTCATGCAATGCGCGATTCAGAAAATAATTTAGGATTATCGTATTTGTAAATCGATTTTCATATACCTGTGTTATTCGATTGCTTCAGTTTTCACTTAGGTATGGGCCAGTCTCAGCTTTGAATAAATAAGAATAAATTTAATATTGGAAATTTAGTAGACGTTTTTAATCTTTTCTTCTTATCGCGGAAAAATCTTACACATCTTACGATAAGATTATTACGCAAGAGTATGTCGACATTCAAATAGAAAATAAGCCAATTTAGCCTAATTCATGCATATTAAGTGTTGGTGATTGAAATTACATTCATTGTAATAGGTTAGGTCGGGGGTATTCATTCGATTTAAATGGCTGGCATAAAGATCTTTTAGCAAAAACTTATTTTATACGTAAAACAGCGTTACTATAATGCAATAATTTAAATGTGCGATTCTGGCATTTAATAATATTTATTTTATAATAATAGTAAAGAATAATAATTTTAAAACTGCAACGTAACCGAAAAATCGGAAACAATAGACATGGCGTGACTATTCATATCACTTAATATGTATGCACTACGATTATACGAGAAGTTTGCCATTTGGAAATTTTTCTGCCAGTTGTCTCAAAAAAATTTCTTAAAAACGCCCGAAACTTGTATCGAATCAATTCCCGCTTTCCGTGTCCACCCGGACAATACGTGTTGAACGCAGGGTAATAAAATTACACGCGGTACCTTGCATGCGTTTCCATGCCCAAATGATACTTTAAAAACTGCTCTGCAGTTTCTCTGATTTTTATTCCATGCTAATCGCCTTATTAAAAACTGTGCACGGTTTGGTTTTTCCTTGGGTAGATCGCGACCCTTCTTTTAACACCCTGACCTTCGTCGCGGTTAACGTTTATTCGTTTGGCGAGAGGATAAAGTGTAGTTTGACTAATTTTATGCGTAGCCTATGAATGAAGAGAGGGAGAAAGAGAAAAGGAGTGAGAACAAGAGGTGTTGCATGACGAAACCGTGTTGCTGGGCATTCCACTGCCGTGACGGCGGCGAGAAACGCGCCGTGTCTCCGCATTCCGACAACGAATTCGTCCGAAAGCGGCGCTCTTTGAAGAGAGTGAGTGAGAGAGAGAGGAATAGAGGTGAGCGTGGGGGAGAACCCTCCTCCTGGAAAGGCGGGCGGGAGCGTGGGTGGAAGAGGGCGGGAGGGAGGGTTGAAGGGAACGATGCCAAGAGAAGATGTGCAACAGATGGGCGCAACTCTTTCCTCTGGTTCCTTGTGGTTTCGCGTCTTTTAAAATCCTCGTGCGGATGGACACCTTCGCCTTCGATGATTTTCTTTTTTTTTTTTTTTTTGCTTGAAGACTCTGAACCCGCAAAAGGAAGAGACCTTAAACCGGAAGCAGACATGAGTGCGGCCGTATTAAGTGATGTGACATGGTCCTACTGCCGGACTGTGGAAAGGAAAAGAGGGGTCCCGGTGAAGTGGGTAGGGTGGGAATGGGTGGGGAAGGAAAGGGGGAGTGGGTTGGGGGAGTTGGGTTGGGGGAGTCGGAGGTTAGAAAGGGTTAGGTTGTGGGTGCTCGCTGAGGTGGCGAGACGCTTGGGGAAGAATGGGTGGTTTGACGGTGGTGAAAAGAGCCGAAGGAAGCAAAAATCGTTCGTTTTTTCAGTTTTTCTACGCCTCCTTATTCATACGGGAAATGGTCGTTTCTAGAGAGTGTGCGATTTGTCTCGCGCCCGGAGAGTTTTTTTTTATGCCTCATTTGATTCTGAGATTTTAACCTTGGCGCTTATTTCCGTTTCGATAAAAAAATATCAGTTCTTATTAACCTCTGCAATATATTTTCCTAGCCTTTGTACATACTATTCCACATCGCGAGCATATTACGTGTTTATTAAAAATTTTGTGGTAAAATATATCAATATCTGATTGTCACAACTTGAAACGGAAAAGGTTCATTTCCCAGTATGAATGAAATGTTCAAAAAAATATAGTGAAAATGAAATTTTACTTCGAACTCAAAAACAAAAGCGTATAATGATAACAGTAGGTATATGTAGTGATCCTTATGCTATCATATATCACTGCTCTTACAAAATTATGTCCATAATTATCCATGAATAATTCTCAAAAAGTTGATGATTTTAAATCGCTTATACTTTCTTCTTTCCATTAATGTATTGAGGTTTCTGCTTATAAATTACGCATCCTTTAACAGTTGGTGTTCCAAAGTATTATTCTCGATTGAAATATTTTTACACCTATTGCTTTCAGCTATTGCTTCTTTTTCTGGAAATGCTTATTGCGTGGAAAAACTAAATTAACTGACAAAATGACGAAGTATTAAGGCTTTTATCCGTGTTAGATTCAATATATAATTTTCTAGACAAAATTGATAATCGGGTTTTTTAAATTTGTGAGGACAGTGGAAAGTTTCTTACATTTTTTTAAAATGGACATCATATCTACACAAATAATATCCATATAGATCTTTATACGGTCCACTCATGTATGCTTAAATATCCCAAACCTAATTAACAGTTGAGGTCTCATATTGCTTCATCGACTTCAAGATGTATTGCTAACCAAAGATCTCCAATTTATCCCCCTTTCTCAATTGGCTAAAATATTCCAAAATGCCGCAATACTTTTAAACGCCGCGCAGCTCAAAACTAAAAATCTCCCAACCGAGAATAAATCTCTCAGAGGAAACGTAAAAACCATTTCCAGAGACTGCCCTAAGAGTGTTGGATTAGAAACGAAGGGGAGAGAAAAAAATTGAGGTCGTTTTCACGAAGGACAAACATGTGACAGGAAGAGGGCTCGGCGGGGATGAGGTGTTGGCAAGTTGAAAGTATACGCGGAAAGAAAGGAGGACTGAGGGTGAGGGGAAATAGTGCACACAGGAAGAGGTGCAATGGGAGATTTTTCTGGCTGAGAGAGAAGTTTGGTGGCGGGAAATGAGACTCGAGGCCCGTCTCAACCCCTTAACACTCACTATCCTCTTTCTCTCTTCCTCCCAAACCCCGCGCGACATCCTCGCGAAGGGGAATGAAACGGGAAGTCGGTTCAAGACGCTCTGGATCGTGACCTCCCCTACCGTAAAGGGGGTGGAGAGCGGGAGAGGAAAAGATTTGGCTTCAAGCTACCTTTGTTCTTGTCGCACAAAATGACTGAATCACACAGGATGTCCACTGACAAGGGTCAGCGACGGAGTGCGGGAGAGAAGAAGAGGAGGGGGGGGGGGGGGGAGAGAAGAATGATGGAAACATTCGTTCTGCCTTTATAAGACGTAAGAGGGTTAAAATAACGAGGTTTTTGGATCCCCTCTTAAGACCTTGGATTATTTCTTTCTAACTTTCTTACTTCATTTTCTCCAAATCACTCACCGCTCGGCTTGTCATGCATCCGTTCCTTCACCCTTCCTCTTTAGTCCATCCTCACTTTTTCCATTATTCCTCCCCCACGATTCCTCTTCTAATTTCCTCCCATCTTCCTCATTTCCTTTCCAAACTTCTTCCCATCTCCCACAACCCTCACTTATTCACCTTCTCCCTCTTTATCATTCCTACTTCTCTCCATCACCAAATTTTCTCAGCTGACCACCTTCCCCCTGTCCTTATCCTCCTTAGAATCTCTTATCCATACACCAGTCCCTAATCCCTGTCCACAAGCTATTAATTTTTTTATCTCACATCCCCCGCCACCCACTCATTTATTATCGTTTTTACTCCTCGTCGCGCTATCTCTACATTAAACCTCCTCCACGAGCTCAATTTTCCTTCCTAACCTTTCAATACTTTATTTATTTATTTTTTGTTCCAAAAACAGCACATTGGCCCAGTTACATTGGAAACAATAAACAAACACAAAATAACAAAGAAGCAGGTTAACATAAAAAGCAAAGGCAATAAATTATTTAAAATAGAAGCTAATTGTTTTCTGAAGTGATTACCTAAAAAGGTGTCAACTTTGGAGTGATGACGTAATAGGTTGTTGTATGCTGTTGGAATACAGCATAAAAGAGAGCGCTTAGAAATAGAGGCGCGATAATTGGGAATACGAAACAAATCTTGAGGACGGGTTGGGCGTGATGGAATACGTAGGGCAAAATAGGATGACATTTCAGATGAGCGATAGAAACCGTTAATGATACGCATATCCTCCTCCTATCCTTATTTTAATATCTGAGAAAACCACATTTTATATTCTTTCCTCTTTTCGTCCTCATCTTCTCTGCTATTCCGTCCTACCTCTCGCTCTCTACCCTCCTCAAAACGCCTCAATCCTCTCCCCTACCTCTCTCTCCCATCTACTTCCTGACCCTCCCCTCTCCCTCCTTTCACTCCCCTCTCTCTTCTCCCACTCCCATCTCTCTCCACTCTCTCCATCCCTCTTCTCTCCTTCCTCTCACTCCCTCCTATCACGCCTCTCTCAGCCTTACCTCAACCCTTTCACTCCGCCTCTCCCCTTCCATTCCCCACTTTCTCCCCCCTATACCCCTCTCCCTATCTCTCTCCCTCTGTTACCATTCCCTCCATTCGTAGCCGAGCAAACGAACGGTTGGTATGCAGTACAGATAAACTGTTCAAACCTTGGGAGATCAAGACCGAGAAAGGGGATTTCCCTGGAAAACTAAACGAGTCCTCTCAAATAACCCGTTTGCTTCGAAATTCTTTCGTCTCGAAGTGTGCCGAGCTTGATCCTGACAAACTATGAAGTGTTTTCTCCTATCTATGTTGTGTTAATATTCCTTTAAAATGGGAGATAAACTAGTAGCACAATAATTCCATAAAGACTACTTGTGCTAGAGCAGAATTTAAAAAGGTGACGGTGAAGAATAGCATTTCTAGCTTCAGCAAAATAGGTTTACGAAAATATAAGCTTAATTTTACTTAACGTGCCTTTAATAATATATAATTCCGTAAATGTGAGCAGTTATACTAATTCTAAAGAGCTCTTGTGGATTGGGATAGCTATCACAAACTTAAGTACAGTTGAGGATCCCAAATTCGGAATTCCAAAATTCGGAAAACCTAAAATCCGGAATTCGTAATCTGCCGCCTTGTGATTTTTTGACTTTCCGCAATGTGGCGCCACTATCAAATATTGCGATCACATTGCGATGTAGCGGTCAGCGTCAGTATTTACGGAAGACGGTACTACTGTAGTATATTATAGCGCATTTTCTTTTAAAACATTTAATTTTTAGACCTTAAGATGTATAAAAGACCAGGAACCAGTTCTGGAGGTGGAAGTACGACGAAGAAACAAGTGACGCTCAGTATTAAACAGAAAGTGGATTTATTGAGGAAATTGGAGAGGCATGCCGGTGAAGAGGATAAGTGAAGAATTTGGTATTGGAATTTCAACTGTTTATGATATAAAAAAACAAAAGGAAAAGTTACTTAAAACTTTTACTGGTAGTGATGTGCCGAGTTTAATGGCTAATAGGAAAACATTACATCAGCCATTGACTGCTGACGTGGACAAAGTTTTAATGGAGTGGATCAGGCAGAGGCGAAGTGAGAATTTTCCTTTGGATCGATCCATCATAATGATGCAGGCGAAGTGGTTTCATGAACAGTTGGGTCTCAGAGTTGCATGCGATTACAGTTCCGGGTGGTACAATAAGTTTAAAAAGCGTCACGGCCTTCATTTGAAGCGGGTGTGTGGGGAAAAAGTTTGTGCCCATCAAGAATCTGCAGAGGAGTTTATCGAACAATTTGAACTATTGGTTTACGATGAAAAATTATCACCGGAACAAGTGTACAACGTAGATGAAACGTCACTATTTTGGCGGTACATTCCGAGGAAGACGTACATAACAGCCGATGAGACATCGCCATCAGGCTTAAAGGACTCAAAAGAACGCCTCACAATTCTTGCGTGTGCTAATGCATCGGGTACGCATAAGTGTAAACTGCTTGTCATTGGGAAAAGTAAAAATCCCAGGGCTTTCAAAGGGATCAAACTATTTCCTGTTCATTATACGGCAAATAAGAGAGCTTGGATGACATCCGAAATATTCCTTGACTGGTTCAAAAATTGTTTTGTACCTGAATCTCGTGCTAACTGTCGAAAGGCAGGTCTCCCCAATGATTGCAAGATAGTGCTGCTACTAGACGATTGTCCCGCACACCCAGCTGCAGAACTCCTACAAAAAGACAATGTGTATGCAGTCTATTTGCCTCCCAATTGTACGTCAATCATCCAACCTATGGATCAGGGCATTCTCCGTCCCTTCAAGTGCAGATATAAGCATGAATTTTTATGTTCAATGCTGAATTCATGCAATAGTGGTATGGGAATTCAGGCCTTTCAAAAAGACTTTAATGTAAAAGATGCATTATGGAGAGCTGAGAAGGCATGGGCAAGTGTACCTCAAGAAATTTTGTCAAATGGATGGCATAAGTTGTGGGCTTTTACACGGTTTTTAGGGAATGAAAATGACAACACTCCCAATTTTAGAGGTTTCTCTATTTCACATGACAAGCAAGTGGTAAATGATTTGCTAAAATTTGCAAAAGAATTAACATGTGAAGAAGCAGAAATTTTAAATGAAGAGGCTATCAGGGAATGTTTAAATGTAGAGAGTGATGTTCCTGTTGCTTTCCAACTCACAGACAGTGAAATAATTGAAATGGTTATTCATCCTGAAAATGATGAAGTGACAGACAATGATATAGATGAAGGGGCAAATGAAAGCGAAGAAATATCAATTGACAAATGCATTAGTTATACTGAAGACCTTATTAAGGGATTAGAGCAAAAAAGTTTTATTTCTGAGCAGCATATTATGTGGGTGTATAAAATACAAGAGGTTCTGAAAAAAAATAAGTCTGCAAATGAAACAATTAACTTTGCAGGACATGTTTAAAAAAATTAATGACTGTAATGTAGACAAAAGTGATCTCAGTGTTCAAGTAAAATGTAATTATTTACTTACAGACAAAATTTTGTAATACATTATAAATTTACTTAAATTGAATATTGGAAAGCTACTCAAACCATTATGTAATTTGTAAAAATTTCTAAATAACAGTAATTTGATGCATGTTTTAACTATATATTTGCGTTATAATTTCTCCTAACCAAGGACCCAAAATCCAGAAAATTCCAAAATCCAGAAAGCCTTCAGTCCCAAGCTTTCTGGATTTGAGGTCCTCAATTGTACTTACGAAGTAGCAAATTAGCGAAGACTAATGCGTCCTAATATTTTTTACTGGAAAAAATATACTTATTTTTTGTGAGATAAATGATCTATTTTATAATTAAAAATTGTTATCGTCAATACAATTTAGTTGCATAAATAGCACTCGATTTTAATACACTGCAACTGACTGACAACAAACATGTTTTGGCAGTTACATTTTAAAATCTACAATTAAAATTGAAAAATATTTTATCGACATATGACCTGACTCCTGAAATAAAAAAATTAAATATCACATAATTAGAGAGTAGAATATTTTAGCTAGTTATTTAAATTTTCCTTTAGTTTCTTTTGGGCTACAAATGCTTATTTTTGTCATAAATGCTGTATTTATATATTTTAACGAAAATTATGAATTAGCCTTAGTTTTGGTTGAAAAAAACCTGTGTAATTTTTCATATCGATAGCGTATTGCAACCACGAGGAAAGGATGTTGGCAATTGAATTGCATTTTTAATCATTGTAAGATAAATTAACAACATATTTCAAATTACTTTCTACTAAGTCTATTTATTTCCATGAACCTAATAATATTCTGATCAGAAATGCTCATAGAGCAAGGAAAATAATGTTCAGATTATTTCATAAAATTTTTATGCTATGTAAATGCTAAATTTTGATAATCCACGCAAGTAAATTAGAGAACTTTCACGCAAAATTAAATTTATGCTTTGTGTATACTTTCTTTAAAATTTTTAAATACCGAAGTTATCGTTAGGTAATACATTACTTCAGCATCTTGTATTAAATATATTATAAGTACATCATTGCTTAATATATATTGTAAAATATAATATATTTTCCAGATGACATAATTAATTTGTTAAAAACTGAAATTTTTATTATTTAGTCAAGCTATAATTGATAATAATTAAATTAATTTTTAATATGAGTAGTAGAATTTGATCCGTTATAATTAGTTAATATCCAAAACTATATTTATTGATCATATTTTTTTAATAGTTTGTGGTCAAACGTAATATACATACAATAGTCATTCGTGATAAGGATATGCAACATTGTTTTTTTTAATTTTTTACAGTTGAAATATAACTTGAAAATAAGATGTATTTACAAAGCCGACTTGGTGGCAGTGCGAAGGGTGCGATTGCACCAGGTCCCGCACTTAAAGAGGCTCCGCGCTCCCCTTAAAAGCGGTCACATTCACTTTCCCGAATTTCATTTTCCCTAATGATCATTTTCCCGAAATTCATTTTCCCGAATATTTCATTTTCTCGAATTATCATTTTCCTGAAAATATTATTTATCGTAGAAATGTTCATGACAATTAAGTTTATTGCCAGAAAAACAAAAATAATATCTAGCGTAGAAATGTTCTTGAAAATTAAGTTTATTGCCAGAAATACAAAAAATAATATTTAGCTTAGAAATGTTCTCGAAAATTAAGTTTATTGCCAGAAATACAAAAAATAATATTTAGCTTAGAAATGTTCTCGAAAATTAAGTTTATTTCCAGAAATACAAAAAATAATATTTAGCGTAGAAATGTTCTTCAAAATTAAGTTTATCGACAGAAATATACTTCATCACTGGCGAAGCAAATGTTGACGCCATGTTTAGAAAAAGAAATAAATAATAAGACATTAGATTTAATTTTACTCAATTAGCAGAAAACAAAATAACAGAGCGGAAATGGACTTTCTGATTAACAAGCATACCGCGTGTTTTGTGCATTCCAGTTGAGTAGATTATCTGTCGCTCGTCCATCTAGAGTTCGATGAAGATTTAACACAACTACGTCTCAGTGCTAAGGATTGTAAAGGTAGACTCCCGCAGCGCTAAGCTCAAGGACTGGTCACTGGTCATTGTTTTTCGCATCATCCGGTGATGTACATCATTCCTCATTAACACACGCATGGAGGGGAGGCTAGGATAATTATCCTTTCTGGGATATGCATGTGGAGGGGAAAACATTTTCTGACACTCGGAAAGTGATAATCCGGAACATGGTACTCGGGAAAATATTCTGAAAATGATCATTCGGGAACGTGATATTAGGGAAAATGATCATTCGGGAAATTGATCATTCGGGAAAGTGATATTCGGGAAAGTGATACCAATCCCTTCAAAATTATTTATCGTGCTTATAAAGCACACGCTTTTCTTAACCTGAAAAAATACCGAAGTGTCATAGTAAGAGATTGCTTTAGATATTAAAATGTGCTAGTAATGAAGATTTTTGCTACGTTAAAGGCCCCGGGCGCACACCATGCACCGGAACTCGCGATTTTCCCAGCCGGCTGGCTCTCAGGGAATCTAATTTTGGTTATTATAGATAAATTTGCTGCAGCAAAATCAAGGAAGTTTCTCATATAATAGATTAATCATCTATCAAATAATTTTTTCCCTGTTACTTTACTTTTAGGTGTTTTTGTTTTTTTAAATAAATTGTTTTTATTTAAGAATATAGTTTATGTTAGTAAAACAATATCCCCTAGGGGGTATTTTCTTGCTCTTAAGGCCCCGCATTAGATAAATCCGCCTCTGGCACACGGGCGGCCAAACAACGTGGGCGGTCGATTAATCGTCAGACATATACCGTATATTCTTACATATTTATTGACTGCGGAAATTTATCAAACCATTAGGCGTTTTTTCGTATTGGCTGTGAAGACTAATAGTAAATTAATTTAAAAAAGTTTTTTTTAAAATAACTTTTATATTATGCACTAAAAAGGAAAAAATAAATTTTTATTTATTTATCGATTCTGAGTTCGGCTGGTAAGGATCAACAAAATTTACAATTTCAGTGGAATAAATTCCTTCTTGCTCAACAATGTTGATCTACTAAACTTTATTTAGAAATTTTGTAAAAGATATATAGCGCCTTTCAAGTTTTATTATCTTGCGCCATATAACTTTAACAAAAGTTATAAATAAAGTTTAGTAAATCAACATTGTTGAGTACGAAGGAATTTATACTACTGAAATTGTTGTAAATTTTGTTCCTCCTTACCAGCCGAACTCACGATCGACAAATAAAAAATTTATTTTTTCCTTTTTAGTGCATAATATAAAAATTATTTTAAAAAAACTTTATTTATTTTTTCTTTTTAATCTCAAGCAATAAAATTTCACATTCTTCCATGGTTTCTATAGATAAGGGTGTTAAATTACAAATTTTATCTTTTTAATCTTAACATTTTTAGTTGATGTAACTAAAAATGTTAACATTCACCATTCAAGCCCTCTAAACCAGTATGAGGTAGCATAATTAAAAGTGTATGTCAGGCTTAAGTAAAAAGCTCTATAACAACCCGAAACAAACGAATGAAGACAACCGAGTAACTACATTTACGAATGTCGGTATACTTAATTATACATAAGAAATCGTTGCTCTATCCCTTACTGGTTCTCAGTTATTAATTATATTAGAAACAGTGTCAAACTACGAAATTTTATTATGTAGAAATATACGATGTAATAAACAAACATTTCCTCAATGTTTTCATAGTTGAACTACGATGTGTGTACCTCGCCATCTATCGCCCATCTGAGCAAGCTCAGATTTTTCGATTATCCGCTAGATGCCAGACAAAGAGGAAAAGTAAAAATTAGAAGGAATTGTCATTTTAATAGGATATATTACTGATTGAGTTATTAAAAAAATAATTAATTCCTGTCACATTAGTCACATCGAAAGCGTCACCGGATGTATTTGTACCGTCCCCATGGGCTGCTACCAATCTTGCTAGGGTGATACAAGCCTTCAGGAAGTGGGCACAAACCGCTATATATATACACATATATATATATACACACCTGTATATATACCTATATATATATGTACATATATATATACATATACACATACATATATATATATATATACATATACATATATTTATTTATTTATTTATTTATCGAGTGAGTTTAATATAAAAGTTATTAAAAAGGGCGGAAATTGAGAGATTTGCGCACGGGCGGCCAAAGAGCGACTTGCACACGAGCGGCATATAACTACGTCCGCCGCGACAAACAAAAGAAATAAAATTTGGCAGTACCTGACATCTACGGGTGAAAATTAGAAGAATATCGAAGTTCATGGGATTGATCTTAGCGACATAGGCCAAATTCTGAACTACTTCGCTATTTAAATGTTGGAAGTAGTTATACGCACACGGGCGGCCGTGAGGCCCCTGTGGGTTGTATCGTATTTTTCCCGAGTTTTCCCTGTAGGAACGACTCAGTCAAATATAACCAGCGTACACGCAACTGCGTGAGCAATTCTCTGCGTTTTCCCTATTCGATCGAAGCTCCATATTACCTTCGCACCTCTAACCGTCTGCTTCGTCGGCTAAAATTGGATTTCTTCCACCAGAGGCGGCACTAGCAACGAGGTCGAATGCGATTCTTGCCTCGTTCTGGCATCAGTGCCTTCACCCCATTTGCTTTCAGCGGCGCGCTTAAATTCCGTTTGCGGGATCAATATTCACGGTAATGAAAAACATATCTATTAAATGTATAAACATTGTAGTATTCGCGCCAAAGGATATATTATGAGGGATTGAATAATTTATGTTTCTGGACTCCGTGTATTAAAAGTATTTTCCGTCATTTTATAGGGAAGGTAGGAAGTAAAGTCGAACTTGTGCTCGGTAGATGGCGCCACATTCGAGACCATCTATTGTTAAGTCCTATCGTCCGATGGACTTTTCCGCATAAAGAAATACGAAGGTGGTTATAAAAATAACTTTACATAGTAAATTACCGGCGCATTAACATGGTACAATAATTTTGTTGGCAGTATAATATTTTGTTAGGCACGTGTGACATGTAGGAAAGTAGTCATAAGTTGTAAGGAGGCCGGGAACATGAGAAATATCATAGTCCAGTATTTCAATCCCGAGCCCCCCCTCTCATGCCGGGCCCCGGGCGGCCTCCCAGTTTGCCCGTGCCTGTATCCGGCACTGGATGTCGAGGTCCCTTTTTGAAAGACAGGACAACTCTACGGCGCTAAAGAGAAAGAGAGAGAGAGATTTTTCCTGTCTTCTTCTTGAATCTTCATCGTTGCTAAAGTAAATCTTCACGCGTCACCTTCAATATTCCGCGGGAAATGTTTGAAGAGACATAACGGCTTTTTTCCTATATAAACTAAAGAAATTATAAAAAGCGTTCGGGAATCCGTGTTATGGAGAATGCGTACCAATTAAAAAACACTAAAGTCTCAAATGTGACGACAGTGCGACTTAAAATCGTGTAATATTAAGATTAAAATACATTTTCGAACTAATTCCGAATGGATTCGAATTTTCTATGCAAACATGAACTTCCTATATTTTTTCTATATTCGTTTAAGTTTCAAGTTCGTACCTCGATTATATTTAGAAAAGAAAACTACAAATCTGCTACACTCGCTCCACTAATTATACACTATGGAAAAACAAATCTTGGATCGAACAGGATAGAGCTCGCTCTAGTATACGACATCATCTGCGTCATCCTCTCTAGAATTTAGAGCGAGCATCGTTCACCAATTTCCTTTACTCTGATGTACTCGCAAATCCGTCGGTCATTATTTCAACACACTCTACACATTATTTACTTTGAAAGTGTTTTTTAGACATACAGTCAAACCTCTCTAACCCGGAATGCTCGGGAAATCACCAGAGCAGCATTAGGGAATTTGCCGGTTTACGGGAGTTACATAAGCCTTAATTTAATCCGAGTCAGTCTCTTCACAATATTAAGTTCTGTAGCGTATTAGATGTGAACATAAACAGGTGAGCTGCACACAATGTTATTTAAACATTTACTTATAATAATAAAATATTAAAAAAACATTAAAGTACGCACGCGCTTTATTTTATAGTAGTCTCTACCTTAAATGCTCTCTTAATTCTGATTATAAACTTACGTGTGTTGATATCGTATTTATTCGAAAAATTTTGAGGCTGTAATGAAACGTATATTGCCGATGACTAAGAAGAACAGCGTTTGCCACGCATATTGGTATCCGTATGACGTTCCTGAGTGCTTCAGCGTAATCTCAACTTATTTAACCACTTATAGTAAAACTAATAACTGAAGCACTCCACTTTGAAATCTACCTATTAAAGGTAGCGGAAATTGTCAGTTAGGAAAGATAATTTACGTAAGTACGGATATTGAGAGATTTTTATTTTTCAATATAATAATATTCAAAACGGTACTTATAGTCGAACTGAAAATCCCTGAAATTCGCAATCTTAAATATTACCTAAACCTGATTGGATAATTAAGCAGTTCAGTGGCTTGGGATATTTCTTTGTTAGGCTCGCAAAGTTTTCTTCTTTACTTAAATTCCTTTATTAGTCTTTTTAATATGCGTATTTATCGAAATAATAATTTATGACATTATAATACTATTATAACCAATTTCTAAAACATATATACGAAATGGGACGATTGCCATTTACTTTTACAAGCAACTCGATATTTCAACTTTTACTCGTTTTTTGAACTACAACTAGGGATGGCAACGATACATCGATGTTTTCAAAATATCGATGTTTTGGGGTCGATGCGCCGATGTTTTTACATGGATGTTTTTAAGGCCGATAGATCAATACATCAAGTACAAACATCGATGTTTGGAAACTTAATAAATACGAAATAGTATTTCTCCTCGTGGATCGTAACTCTTAGATAACGTGCCTGCCTACATTTCAATGACTCTATTGTTTGATGGTCTTTCTTGACTTGTTCACTTTACAGTTGTTATGAAGCTACAGGCATAGTGTAATCGCTTCCTCTAACTCCACACCAAACACTTTCTATTTCGGCGTCATTTATCGGTAGTGGAAAACTTTCGTATGCCTTGCGGACTGCTATAAATACTCCACCTCCCGTCCGGACATCCGTGATGTCAATAGTGTTAACGTTTGGGATTTCGATAAAAATGGTGAAATAAAACGCGATCAGAAAGAAAATGCTATATCAACCAATTGGCGGAATAATAGTATGAAGAACGCATGTAGGTGTATCCCTAGAACGATTACGAATGGTAAGGCTGAGGTTTATCTGAGAAGTGATAGTGAAAAATTAAATGTCGTCGTATTGAACTGCCGCAGCATACGTAGGAAAATTGCCGATTTTGAGCATATTATTCGTAGTCTAGAAGCCGATGTCGTGATCGGTAGAGAGAGTTGGCTCACTGACGAGATTGCAAGTCAGGAGGTATTCCCTCAAGACTATAGAATTTTTAGAAAGGACAGTAGTATCCGGACGGGAGGTGGAGTATTTATAGCAGTCAGCAAGGCATACGAAAGTTTTCCACTACCGATTAATGACGCCGAAATAGAAAGTGCTTGGTGTGGAGTTAGAGGAAGCGATTACACTATAGCAAATATATGCGCATTTTATAGGCCTCCCAATGCAAGTTTAGAAATTATTCATAATCTCGAGAAACAAGTAGCAACGTTAATATCGAAAAATAAAGAGAGGGCCATTATAATAGGAGGAGACTTCAACTTACCTTCAGTAGACTGGAATCATAATTGCTTTGATCCCGGTGGTAGAGAGCGTGAATCATGCGAAGCACATATAGAAGCCTTCGTTAAACACTCGTTGTGGCAGCTAGTAAGATGTCCCACGAGATCGAACAATATATTAGATTTACTCGTAACGAACTACCCCGAGCGTATGAACAAGCTTTCCATAGAAGAAGGAACAAGCGATCATAATGCTGTGTACGTAGAATTTAAGCTAAAAGTGGAGAAACAAGATAAGGCTAGAAGACGCGTATACATGTACGCCAAAGGCGATTTCTCGAAATTTAGGTCTTCTTTACAGACACAATTCCCTAATTTCTGCGGGGCATCTATCGACGCTAGCACAGACGAAATATGGTGCGTGTTCGGGGATATGATGCGAGAGGGTACGGACAAATTCTTTCCACATAAACTTAAACGTGATGGTGCGCAACCAAAATGGTACAACCAGAAAGTTAGATGCGCTCTTAGACGGCAAAGTAAACTTCACGCTCGCTTAAATAACAATTCTTCAAAAGTCACAAGAGGAACAGAGGTCAATGATACGGCAACAATACAGAGAGGCGCGGTCAAGAGCTAGAGTAACAATGCGAGAAGCATTTAATGATCACAAAAAGAAAGTTCTGCATAGTAATTTGAAAGAAAATCCGAAAGCATTTTGGTCGTACGTTAGAGAGGTTCATGGTAGAGGCCCCACCATAGCGTCATTGAGAACGGAGGCAGGTGATGTAGTACATGAAAGCGCGGAAAAAGCGAACTTGTTAAATGAACACTTTCAGAAAGCGTTTACTTCAGTGAGCAACGAATTTGAGGAACCGGCTTTGAATGATGAGGGAAATTCGATGGAAGATTTGATATTCTCGGAAACAGGTATCGCGCACCAGCTAGAGTCGATTAAGCAAAATAAGTCTCCCGGGCCGGAGGGCATACCCGCGCCTGTGTTGAAAGAGCTAGACTCGGTAATCGCAACTTACTTGAAAATAATATTCGAAAAATCCGTTGCACGTGGTACCGTTCCAAAATACTGGAAGCTAGCATATGTAAAGCCCATCCACAAAGGCGGTGATAAAGAAAACCCCGAAAATTATAGACCGATTTCCTTGACGTCATTATCGTGTAAGATTCTAGAACATATAATCGTTAGCTCTGTTCTGCGTTATTTAGATGGTCGTTCTTCGCTAAGCAAAAACCAAAAAGGGTTTCGGAAAGGTAGGCCATGCGAAACGCAGCTCGCCCTGTTCGTAAACGATTTGTTACATGCGGAGAGAAAAACACTCAGGTTGATGCCATTTTCATTGATTTTAAAAAAGCGTTTGACAAAGTACTCCATAATAAATTAATAGGAAAACTCGGAAAGTACGGCATAAACACTAATATCGTGAGTTGGGTAAAAGACTGCCTCTCTGACAGAAAACAGATAGTAGTTATTGATGGGAAATCTTCATACCCCGTAGAAGTCGCATCAGGTGTTCCACAGGGATGTGTCATAGGCCCACTGCTATTCCTGATATATATAAACGATATCTGCTCGGTACTTCGCTGCAAAATAAGACTTTTCGCAGATGACACCGTTTTATATAATGAGATAACGAGTCAGGATGCCTAAAAATTGCTCCAGGAAGATTTAAACGCCCTTTCAGACTGGTGTCAAGATTGGAAAATCGAAGTTAATCACAGCAAATGTTCCCTATTGAGTTTCTGGAAGAGTAAGAACAATGAATTAGACTCGGAGTACATAATTGATAGATTGAATATCCAATCTGCAGAGTACGTTAAATATTTAGGAATCACCATTTGTCGTGATCTATCATGGAATATGCATATTCGAAGGATCGTAGGCGCAGCTAATAAGAAATTGGGCTTCGTAGGCAGAATCGTAAGAAGTAGCATAGAACAGGTACGAGTAACGTGTTATTTATCATTGGTCAGATCTCAGGTCGAATACGCTTCCAGCATACGTGATCCGTACGAAAAGGGACAAATACTTGAGTTACAAAGAATCCAACGCAGAGCAGCCAGATTCGTAAAGCAAAAATATGAGCACAAATTAAGCGTCACATAATTTTGAAGGAGTTGAATTGGATATCGCTAGAGGATCGCAGAATTAGCGCTAGGTTAAGGCTTCTGGAGAAATGTAGGTCGGATGTTCTCTTAGAGAAGGTCTCAGGAATATTTGAGGGACCTACTTACATGGGCAGGCACGATCACGAGAATAAAATACGAGAGATCTACTGTAGGACCGAGCGATATCAGAGCTCGTTCTTCCCAAGGACCATAAGGGACCATAAAAGGAGAGTGATTCCCACGAGGGACGTTATTAGGTAGGTTTTGGTGTGCTGCACACCCACCAGTCTGGTGATTTGCAGGGTATCATGTAGATGTAGATGTATGGTGACTTCTGTGGAGGTCGAAACGTACGGAAAGTTATCGGCTTATTACGATTTCTGGAGAAAGTAATCGTGGAGATCTCAGGGGAAAAATAAGTTACTCTCAGCTCAGTCATCCCATTAATTAATTGTCGTATTCAAGGAATAAATAGCACCGAACCTAAATTAGAAATTGTGGTCAGTTTAAAATCGTCACTTCAAACAGAAATCAGAAAATGATTTGGCGGTAGAGAAAATGCTCATTTGTTAGCAATTGGGACAATAGGTACTAGATCCCCTTACAAAAATTTACATTTCACAGACCCAATGGCATCGCGCACGGACGTTAAACCAAATAAAAATGTTGACAGCCACCATTACTGCTTATGACTCTCTTCTTCTGCTTCATCTGATTCCGATGGAAATGGAGGTTCCGCCACAGATATAGATTTGTGGAGCTTCCACAAAAATTTGGCCTACAAATCATCTAAAGTTTCTGGACGATTTGATACAGCAGCCGAGTTGGATGCAGAAATTTCGATATATTTATCAACACCCGATACATATTTAAAGCAAAATCCCTTGGAATGAGGAGATGAAATGGGGATCTTTTATCCCAGGCTGTATATTCTGGCAAGGAAGTATTTACATCCTGCAGCCACGTCAATCCCGACAGAAAGATTGTTTTCAAAAGCAGGGAGTTCAATAACAAAAACTAGAAATAGACTCTCCGGAAAACTTTGATCATAACTTCTTTTTTTTGGGTGGGTTACCAGAAATTTTTTGCCAATGTTGATATAGCTATCCAGAGAAAATATACCATTGTCTAGATGTAGTTATTGTATAGATGTGTAGGTTTTGTGCATCACATAACCTGTTGTATCTTAATGAACCATATTTAATAATAAAATGTACCTTACGCTATTGTAATAATTAGTATTTCACTTGAATACCAGTTTCCCGAATATACTTATACCTCGACGTTTCTCGATACATCGAATTTTTAAAACGATGTTTTTGTGGTTTTCACAATCTCTACTCCAAACGCGGTTCACGGGATAACACCAAACTCGAAAACTACGCTTAAATAGCGGAGTTACTCTGCCGTACAAAATTTTAGACAAAAACTTATTTGTACAAAACATTTTATTATGGAACTTAATCGGAAGTCATCCGTAAGTTCCTCCAAAAATTAAATAAGAGAAATACTCCAATTTGGTATGACAATCCGATGGAGTCTGCAGTATGTCAGCCGACGGGAGCGCATTACTCATTCGCGAAGATTAATTCAAGAACTCTCGTATCTATACATATTACCACAATCAATTAATTTATCCTAGGTATGTTTTAAAAGGTTCCTTAATTTTACCTCCATATAGTCATGTAATAGTTGATTTAGCTACTATAATAAAGTTACGTTGCCCATACGTCTAGTAAAGGAATAAATCACTACGGTATAACAAATATTTTAAAAATAACATTTCAGCAAAAAAGATTATAATTTAGCAGATGTAGATTTATCACATAAACATTTTTGGTACCGAAGGCTATGGTCTTTCTGTAGGGGCAGGGGCGTGGATTTCTTTGACCTTCGCCCGATTCTCGGATCGTGTAGGGCACCCCTAAATGGCTCGGGGGTTCATTACACGCCGGAGGCATCCCAGGGTGTTCAATTACACCCATTCCCCTAAGACGCTTACACTCTACCCTGCTCTCTAGCCTAAAAAAGCCCTACTATGCTCAAGGATCCTACGCGCTACACCCTGGGATGCCTCCGGCGTGTAATGAACCCCCGAGCCAGTGAGGGGTGCCCCACACGATCCGAGAATCGGACGAAGGTCAACGAAATCCACGCCCATGCCCCTACAGAAAGACCATAGCCTTCGGTACCAAAAATGTTTATCTGATCAACCTACATCTGCTAAATTATAATCTTTTTTGCTGAAATCTTATTTTTTAAATATTTGTTATACCGTAGTGATTTATCCCTTTACTAGACGTATGGGCACCGTAATTTTATTATAGTAGCTAAATCAACTATTAAATGACTATATGGAGGTAAAATTAAGGAACATTTTAAAACATACGTAGGATAAATTACTTGATTGTGGTAATATTTATAGATACGAGAGTTCTTGAATTAATCTTCGCGAATGAGTAATGCGCTCCCGTCAGTTGACAAACTGCAGACTCCATGAGTTTCGCATGCCAAGGGGAAGTGAGCCATTTAATTTTTGGAAGAACTTACGGATGCGATCCGATTAAGTTCCATAATAAAAAGTTTTGTACAAATAAGTTTTGATCTAAAGTTTTGTACGTGTGAGTAATTCCGCTATTTAAGCTTAGTTTTTGAGTTTGATATTGTTCGCGTGAACCGTGTTTCGAGTAGAGATGGTAAAAACCACAAAAACGTCACTGACAGCGAAAACATCGTTTTAAAAATTCGATGTGTCGATAAACGTCGATGTTTAAGTATATTCGGGAAACTGGTTTTTAAGTGAAATACTAATTATTATAATAGCGTAAGGTACATTTTATTATTATATATGGTTCATTAAGGTACAACAGGTTATGTGATACACAAAACCTACACATCTATACAGTAACTAGATCTAGACAATGGTATATTTTCTCTACATAGCTATATAAGCATTGCCAAAATTTTTCTGGTAACCCACTCAAAAAAAAAGTTATGATAAAAGTTTTCATGAGAGTATATTTGTAGATTTTGTTATTGTACTCCCTGCTTTTGAAAACAATCTCTTTGCCGGGACTGACGTGGCTACAGGATGTAAATACTTCCTTGCCAGATAAATGATCCCCATTTCATCTCATCATTCCAAGGGATTTTGCTTTAAATATGTATCGGGTGTTGATAAATACATTGAAATTTCTGCATCCAACTGGGCTGCTGTATCTAATCGTGCAGAACCTTTAGATGATTTATAGGCCAAATTTTGGTGGAAGTTCCACAAATCTATATCCGTGGCGGAACCTCCATTTCCATCGGAATCAGACGTAGGCAGAATAGTAAGTAGTAGCACAGAACAGGTACGAGTAACGTGTTATTTATCATTGGTCAGATCTCAGGTCGAGTACGCTTCCAGCACATGGGATCCGTACGAAAACGGTCAAATACTTGAGTTACAAAGAATCCAACGCAGAGCAGCCAGATTCGTAAAGCAAAAATATGAGCAAAAATTAAGCGTCTCATACTTTAGAAGGAGTTGAATTGGATATCGCTAGAGGATCGCAGAATTAGCGCTAGGTTAAGGCTTCTGGAGAAATGTAGGTCGGATGTTCTCTTAGAGAAGGTCTCAGGAATATTAGAGGCACCTACGTACACTCATTTCCAAAAGTCAAGCGACACGGCTCGGTCACGCCACACATAGTCCGGAGCTGCAAGTTCCGAGTATGTTGGTACCCATTGCTTGAGGGGAAGCAAGAGAGGGGAATGATAGGGAAGGGAGGAAAGAGCGAGGAGGTGAGTTTCGAAGCCTGGGTTGGCGGGCTGGAAGAAACGAACGGAATCAGAGCCTATGAGACAAAACCCATTCAACAGTGCGAGGGCATCAAATACAACTCGGAAAAAAGGACTGTCTCAGTGGTTGCCTTCGCATGCCAAGGGTAACAAGAAAACCTCCGAGAGAAGGAGGCGTGTATACGGTTCGAAGTCCACAGTGATGTCTTACAATGGGATAGGGAAACATAAATAAATATGCCGCGGCTAGAAAGCACTTTCGGAAAAGATGCAATATTTTTATCTTTGTGAGCGTTATTAATGCGAAATGCTAGGCTGCACTTCACTTCAGAAAGCGTAAAAAATCAATGGGTCAAGGGCAACAATTGTATAATACTCCATAAATTAGGATAAAAAATGAGAGCTGTTGGTTTAGTGGAGATCCTGAATGAGCATCTTCTGCCTATGTCAGACAGATAGTGTCAGATGTCGAAGACGTGGTAGTAATACAAGATAATTAACTCATCGTTAGATACGACCGGTGTAACTCGACAATTTTTTTGACCAGAACTGGATTATCAATGTTCTGCCCTGGCCTAGCGCTAATTCTGCGATCCTCTAGCGATATCCAATTCAACTCCTTCAAAATTATGTGACGCTTAATTTGTGCTCATATTTTTGCTTTACGAATCTGGCTGCTCTGCGTTGGATTCTTTGTAACTGATGTATTTGTCCCTTTTCGTACGGATCCCATATGCTGGAAGCGTATTCGACCTGAGATCTGACCAATGATAAATAACACGTTTCTCGTACCTGTCCTGTGCTACTACTTACTATTCTGCCTACGAAGCCCAATTTCTTATTAGCTGCGCCTACGATCCTTCGAATATGCATATTCCATGATAAATCACGACAAATGGTGATTCCTAAATATTTAACGTACTCTCTCAAAAACTACGTTTAAATAGCGGAAATACTCCCCCGTAAAAAACTTTAGATAAAAACTTATTTATACAAAACTTTTTATTATGGAACTTAATCGGATCGCATCCGTAAGTTCCTCCAAAAATTAATTGGACACAATTCACCTTGGGATGACAATCTCATGGAGTCTGCAGTATGTCAACCGACGGGAGCGCATTACTCATTCGCGAAGATTAATTCAAGAACTCTCGTATCTATACATATTACCACAATCAAGTAATTTATCCTAAGAATGTTTTAAAATGTTCCTTAATTTTACCTCCATATAGTCATGTAATAGTTGATTTAGCTACTATAATAAAATTACGGTGCCCATACGTCTAGTAAAGGAATAAATCACTACGGTATAACAAATATTTTTAAAATAAGATTTCAGCAAAAAAGATTATAATTTAGCAGATGTAGATTGATCACATAAACATTTTTGGTACAATTTCATCAAATGTCTACAAAATTCTGGACCAGTATAATATTTCTCTTCATTGTCGTGCCCAGAGTAAATCACGCTCAACAGCTTTCGGATTTTTCTATTTCAACCAACGACACTGTGGTTCATGGTTGTTACATATATTGAAATGTATTATCTTAAACTCGAAATTCGCTTAGGATTTAATTGCCGCAGATGCGAAAGCATTTTAAGTCAGCAAATATATTATTGTGCCACGACCTTTTCTCCAACGCTTACCGTAAAATGATACTTGTTGAAGTGTTAACGTAATAGCTTTTTTTGCGTATTCTTCCCATCATTTGACGGCCGCATTTATCGTTATGGGTTCGAGTGGGACATTTGGTGCGCGTCATGTGCGACCCCTCATAATTCCACCACTGGGTTCTTTGTGAATTTATTTAGCGTTAGATACAACAATGTTCACGCCTTGCGATTTTTAAATTTAAATTTTCTTGGAAAATTAAATATTCATATTAACGAATATTTCTGCGCACAATTTTTCAACGTATGAATGTGAAAATATTATTTTGGATACATGTGTGCTTTTCTAAAAATGAATACATAGATTAAACTCATTGCATATGCATATTACTTAATTAAAACAAATTAGACATATTGAAAATTATTTTATTCTCGGAACGAAGACCTTGATACCTACATACAACCAACGCTCTATTTTATTCCCTAACTTTATGACTCGCACAATTAATCTGAAGCAAACATATAAATGAACGTCACCATCATCCAATAAAGGCTGAACCAAATTTAAGAAAGTGTCACCAGTGGGAGCTTCCATTTTGCCAGCTTAATATCCTCCCATTGTTTCTCTGTTCTCCCTTACCCACAAAATTGATGCCCGTATTTTTAGTACCTGCATCCATTTCCGTTCGAGGAACCCGAGCTTCCGTGGTTTCTCAAAAAGCGGACGAATGAAACTCAACCAAGGGAAGCGAGGAGTTTGTTTTTTAGTTTTTCCTAAGCTCTCTCTATCTCTCTGTCTCATTGTATTCTCGATAACCTTTCTCGATCCGCGGGTCACTCTGCGACCGAGTGACCATGGGTGGAACCCAATGCTTCCAACGCCTTCTAGCCCACCTCTCCGTGAGCCAAGTAATGAAACACCCGGACGGGTCCCGCGGCGATAATTGCCTCCTCGGTCCCCGCTCCGCATTTAACCGTGAAATTGTTTGCCATGAGGACGCACCCCTTATACTACACGTCACATCCTCTTCCGGTCCATTCCGGGACACGAGAGGGGAGGACGCGGGATGGGATTCGAGCATTCGGCCAATCGAGGGAGATGATGGGCAAGGCACGCAAACCTTGGGGCGAAGGGTAAATATAGGCACCCGCACCGAAAGGAAAGATACCGCAGTGATTCCTTTTGATAGTGGCGTGTGATTACAATTAACCCTTTCAGTCACCGTGTCCGTTTTTATAGACACTCGATTGTGGTACTTAACTTACGATACATTTTATAAACATAATTCTGGATGGGAGAAATATTATTAATTGTATGACCTAGGTATTAATTAAAAAGATTGGTAAAGGAACTACTTATATATTCAGAATTGAGATGCTACTGCGAAAAGAAAAACATTTATTCTCCTAATAAAATTCATGACTGAAGGGTTGAGACTCCTTGGAGAAATAGATAGAATGTCACAAACAGCCGAAATGGTCGCGGTTTCGAGGGTATGGTCGTATGTGCTTGTTGTAAATAATTTAAAATACCTGTAATTGGGGAAAGCAGTTTGTGTTAAATAAATTATTATTGATATTTGTTTTAAAAACTACGAAATGTACCAACGACGGAATGAGAATTTCTTGATATTGTCCAAACGTGCATTATGCGTTAACTAACGATTAATTAAGGAAATGAGTAATATATCAACTTAGCCATCTAATATTAAACCTTGTCATCAAAACTGTTGCATATCATATTATGTACTTATAAACCAACTGTTATCTATGTAATTTTTCAAATATTTTTTCTGTATTATACTCATTCAAATAGTACGTATTATTGCTATCGAATGATTATTTAAAAAAAAAAGATATTAAGGATTTCCATGTTCTTCTGGGTATAAAATATTGGAGAGTGAGATTTTCAGATAAATTTATAAACAGAAACGAGTGTTTATGAAAGGATGAAGAAAACGGCCTGTAATGGGACGGCTTGGGTTGTGTAAGCCTGGAGCCAACTGATGATGATTGTTTTCAGAACATACTTAAAGAAGAAATTATTGCTACTTACATTGAACCCTTATTCTCTTAAATCAAATTTAACAAAAAATCTTTTCATTTAAATAGCTTGAAATTTGAATTAATCGTTTATATATATTGACTAGAAATGAACCAAAATATTAAAATATAAAGTTTTACAAGGGTTAATTTAATTTAATCACTTCTTTGTGCAAACTGAGAAATTTAAATTAAATGAAATACCTACACCGTCAATGGTTCAAAAAAAAAACAAAAACTTCAAAATTATAATCTTTAGTATGATACGACTCATAAAAATGGTAAGTAAAATACTGATAAATTCTTCGTGGTAGAAACATAACTTATTCTGCTACAATATCTTCAAATGCCGCGTGGGAAGCATTTTTACATTTTAATCAAAGGATTTAAATCCAGAGCGGTGAGCCAATCGATACACGTGTCTCCTCTGATTTATTGTAACAGGCTTGAAGCGTTTTTTTCTGCCTTTGAGCGGATAAAATTTGAAGTTTCCGGCTTCACAGACCGAGAAGCAGTCTCTCACTCTCTTTCTCCTTACCATGATGTCTTACATATGTATTCTGGCGTGAACACCGCCTCTCTTTTTCACTTGGCGTAATGAATCATCGTCAATGTAATAAAAAATATACAACCGCCAACCTAATGAAAATCCTCAAGGTTTTTCGTACACTCCTCGACATAGAGTTCTAAAATCAAGTGGTTACATTTTAACCCATTAATTGCTACTTGTTACTATTGATTTAGGAGGACAGTGAACTTAACGAGGAAGAAATACTTCCATCATAATATTTTTAAGATTATTTATTAAAATGTTAGCCATAAATAATAATAAGAAATGCGTGTATCTCTTGTTTATCAGAGTGTATACTCAACTATTAATTAAGTATAACATATAGAAGAATGATATGGGAAGCTCCATAACACTTGAGCAATTTCGAAAAAGTACGTAGAATAAGAAATCTTTGGCAAAATTTTAAATTTTATAATGTGGAAATGATCATTTAACATTAAACGAAGGTTTTATTCAATATTTTTCTTAGGAAATTACTAAATATTTTAGCCCGTAGAACAAATTAGACAGAAGTAGTGAAATAGCAGTAGCACTCCTAATTTTCGTAATAAAAATTATGGTTATATCATTTTCTAAAAACCTGTTATTCAGATTTGAATTCGGATACCCACTTATAATTGAAAACTAGCCTCAATTTTGTACGATTGACTCGATTCATTTGTAATTCCCTGTCTCTAAACCCTGATTGTGACTGTAATGTTGAACAAATCATCCGTTACATATTTTTTTTTCTGAGTCTGAATAATGAAATATTTTTTAAACGATATTGGACCGCACCATCATAGCATTAAAATTGTAACCAAATAATAGGCACATTCTAGATAATTTTCGCATAGACCGCGTCTCAACCATAACACGGATACAAGCATAGGAATGAAACAGCACCTCGCGACATGTTCTAATGTTTTCCTTCTTTCTTCGGCGCGGAAACTGCGAAAATGCCTGTACATAATCGGATTCGACTACTTGTTGACGTGATCGTCAAATGCCTCCCGCCCCTTTTGACAAGCCGAGAATTCTCTCGCACACGAACAGAGTACACAAGTGAAGGATACTATTATTTCCTCTTTTCGCTCGATTTCTCTCATCTTTTCGTACGTTTTTCCGCGCCTGAAACGAAGCGTTCTTTACATCATTTGACGCAAAGGGGCAGACGAGGTTGAGGACCCTTCCTTCTCATTGTCAGTGAATTAAAAGAATCCGAGCGTTTCAGGGGCACTATAAAAGCAAATCGGACACGGACGATGAGCTCCCCCTTTCGCTCCCCCTCGGAAACACCGGAAATCCCTTTTACCTAATCACCCCCTCCTCTGACCTCTCCCCTCACTCTGCTTCACCCCATCGCTCCTCTCCCCCATCCTCTTGACAACCACCCTCCCCCTCTCCCCAACCCCCACCCCCAACCCAACCCTTGACAACTGAAACGCGCATTTCCTGATGTTCGACTACTCTCTTTTCCCCAGCCTTTCCACCGGATCTCGAAAAGCGCGGCGTCCGAATCAAACCAAGTGCGAAAAAGGGTCTCCCGTTCGTCCACGCATCGTTTACGCATGCGCTCGAACAAGACTTGTTAGCGCGATGACACGATAAAGGAGTTTGCGTGCACTTGTTATATCATTCATGAATATTTATCTGCACATTAAGTTAGAGGTATAAGCGTTTCTGAAAGGCTCAGAGTTCATACGTCGTCAAAAGTTGAATCAAATATTACGCGCAATGATTTCCATTTCGATAACTTGTTTCTATTCGGGTATTTACGTTTCATCAATAAAATCTCTTGCCATACCATTTAATCGACTGAGTTGGTTTCAGATTTTGAACGAATCAAATTTTAGCGTCTTAAATATTTTCAATTCCTATCGCTAAATCTATAGCACTTGTTGAATGTAAAGTGGCGAGGGGATATACTGCCTCTTTTTTGTGTGCTCTCTATTAATTATTTTACTCTGAAAATAACTGAAGGATTAAATCAAGCATCCCATGAATAAGGACAAATCTCATTTTAATTCTGTCGGACAGCAATTGACTAGCGAAGTTTTTATCTTGTAAGAGGCGAATAAGAAAAATTCGTATACGAAAATATTATGGCGCCATTAAATATTTTAACTCCAGTGAAGGCTTGAGGCAGTGACTCCTCCTTCATAAATTAAATAACTATAGTTTCCGAAAATGAATGATTATCCTGACAGATCTATACACAATGTTACACGGTAAGAATGTATTAAAATAAAGGATATCAGAAAGAATAGAATTGTTAAAAGTTAAGGCAAGGTATTTGAGAATTTGAGGAATGAATGGGGGAGTATTTCTCATATGTGTTATGGCAATGATTCCGTACACTTTAGGTGCGGCATCCCGTCAAAGATAAAGACAATTTTCTGGCACCCTCCACTTGAAACAAGGTTGCATTTTTTACGTACGGTTATTACAGCGTTTCGGATCATTCGTTTGTTGGAACTATAAGAATCATTTGAATTGAGGTAAACTTATTTTACTACGAACAATTCAAAGTCATTCATTTATTAATTTAATGTTTTTCGTGGGACCCCTTAAAATCAGTTAAGGCACTCCTGCGTTCTATAAGGACCCAGTTTACGAAACACTGGCCCAAAGATTCGAAGGAATGTGACGAAAAAAAAATGGGTTCGAAGTGGCGGAAAAAAAAGGGTCGAAATTCATTGGCGATAAAGTTAGGGGAGGTTATGTTATTGAGGACCGAAGAATTCGGGAAAGGGAAGCGTAGAGAGGCGGTTGGAAGGGAAAGAAGGCTAGAGAAGCAAGAAGGGGGAAGGGCTCTTTCGTAGGTGTGACGGAAGAAAGGGAGGAAAGGATAGGGCGAGAGAAAAAGAGAGAGAGAGAGAGGTTGGAGTAGACCACCCTTGCTTTGGAGCCATCTTAAGGGCACGGATAATTTCACGCTGTGTTCAAGCCAAATGGAGGATGTCCCTTAAGACTATACTGCTAGTTCTTTCTTCCCTCTTTCAAAACTTTGCCGCTCCTCTCCCTTCCCCTTCCACCCACGCCCCCTTCCCATCCCACTCCATCCCATCCTCTCTCGCCCTCCCTCCCCTTCTCTAAGCCCCCATACCCTTGACGCCATTGTCTTAGACCGAGGAGGCCGAAGGGCCACACGTAATTATTTCGTGGCACTGCGAGGCGGCGGTTACAGTTAAGGGCGGTCCCTTTGAGAGAGTCACCCGGGGGGATGAGAAAGAGAGGGTAGGTGAGGGAGTAGACGGAGGGAGAGGGCCACCACGGGCGGGTTTGAGAGATGTCGTGACCTATGACCGAGCGAGTTGCGAAGAAAGTTGGGCATTCACGCACACGCTCCATCACTTCAGCTCATACACTGGAGCTTTCGCCGTGAAAAGCAAAAAATTATTCCACGTGCCAAAGGGTTTTTAACACGCTGTATTTTATTTCTTTTTAAAAAAAACCCTCCCATACACCTCGGTCGCGGTTACGGTTCCCAATAGGAATTATCTGAAAACGTTATTTCTTGGGTGGACTTTGGAACCGATGATGCGCGAGGATTTGAATTTTTATGTCAGTACTTTCTACCAATCTGTTATTTTTTTATTTCTCGAGTCGTTACCTTTCTCTCGGACGAATGTTGTCCCGAAATATTAAATATAAAGCGTCGATTTTAAATTCTCCCATAGGTGAATAAGCATGGTAACGTGGCATGTATTTTTTTGCCCCTCGCTCGAATTTCATCGCCGACAGCGTCGTGCGCAATTTCTCAGGCGAACATAATTTGTAATCCCACAGCAAATAATCCCAACATACAATGAAAAATTTCACACTCCAAAGGCCTGTCATTAGTTAAATGGCTCGGGATAATAATTTCGAAGAATTTGTGGCATTGATCGTAGAATGACGCTTACTGGAGACCTTGGTGTATGCGTTTGAAATTAGGTAATCGCAATGATTACGCTTTTTAGGAAAAATTATAGTTTTTTACCCTCTGTCAATAAGCATTCTGTAGTATGCGTTTTTGTTTATTTCAGGTGATGGAAAAAATTGACGCAGAATTGAATGCCAAATGTTAACGTTTTCATAGAGCACAATGTTAGAGGTTAAATGGTTTGACGGTTTATAAATAAAAATATTATACGTATATTTGGAAAGTGAGCTGCTAACGATTAAATTTTCGATAAAGGAAACGTTTTCGCTCTACTTTCTTTACTTGTCGAATTCAAATCAATCCTTTTGCCGCAGCTCAGACGAAATATTTTTAACTAGTGTAATTGCCCGTCAAATATGACAGGTATTCGTGAATTAAGTATTACGTTAAAATAAAATGAAAATTACACCAACTTTTATGTGCACTAAAACGTAAAAAATTAATAAAAATTCCACATACCCGAATGCTCCAGAAAGCCTTAGAACTGTTATGGGTCAACATAAATATTCCTAAATTATTCCTAAGGAACAATTTTCAAATGTTTCAATATATGGAGATAACCCGTTTAACATGGAACCTATTGGAACAGGTTCACTATTGTGCTCCCATAACTTGCCAACAGCTAAAACTTATCTTTATTCATTTGTTTTGTTTATTATTTTGCCTGGTAGTCGAGGATATATTATATCAGTTGTCTCCGGGCACTGTCGCGCCCTTCGCCTCGCTGGAACGAAAATAACCCTCCCCGTTGTCCGGTGATCGGGTTGGTAAATGTCGCGACAGGCCTGATCAGTTTTGCGTGAAAGTTATTAAATCCAAGTAAGTGATTGTATAGGTAAATGTCGCCACAGGTCGTAGTTCTCATTCTACCCGATAGGTCAGCGCCACATGTACGTCAACAACCCAGCGAGAGTGGGTGAACCTAAGCCAACCTATTAAAGATGCGGTTCAAAATATCAAGAAAAACTTCTTGAAATTAACTAAATATACTATTTTTGCTGGATCTGATGTTCGTTAATTACTTAGATTTAATAAATTTCACATTATTATCCATTGTATAAATGTAATTTCTGCAGTATTTATTAATGAGAGAGAGAGTAGATGCATACTTTTTCTGTTTACTTTAGTCTGTTTTATCCAAATATATACTTTATTAATAAATTCATTTGCTGTAGTTCAATGAACAATACTATTGAAGATCCTTATTGTCAAAAAGGTAAACTAATTGTATATCGTAGAAACCGTTACATAAACAAATGTTTATTATATAATTACCGTCGTTTTCGATGAAAGAAAGTCAAGTGAAATTACGTTACTATAAAATTAATTTAATGTGTGAAGTGCAGTGATCATCGAAAATGAGATGTGGTATCGTGTAATCAGATCAACGACCACTTTACATGAAGATCTACATGAATTTTATAATACTACATAAGAGTTATTTCGAGAACCATTTAACCGATATCAACCAAACTTAATATTAAAAGTATAAATATGATCTGTACGTCATTTGCAATTTTGTTTCCAATCTAATAATTATAACGACAACTTGTCGTTTATCGTCACGTATTTCTGATAGCATGGTTATTTTTAAAAATATTTGTTATTTTCTACGTAGGTAGGTATGATATTTACACTAACAAATAAATGTGACACTCGAATACTAACAACTACCAAAAATATATTGTGATAGAATGCGTTCAGTATTATCTCACTGACAAAGCATATTTTCAAATGGTCTAATTAAATTTCGCTGTCGGCCATCTTGCGTTCCTTCCAGAACAACGTTTTTATATTATATGACGATGTCAGATTTTCGGGTCACTCCGAATTTATGATATCAGGTTCTTTGACCTTGGACTAAGTATGGCTGATTCCGATTAGACTCATGAATTTATGAATTCAATCGTTCAGATGAATCAGAAGAAAACTGTAATACCTATATTCGCTTTTTATAGTTAACCAGGAAACTCAAACGATTCAATTAGGATGATTCCATTCGGATAATTACATTTATAGATTTTTTTCAATTAATAACTTTTTTAATCATAAAATATCAAATGAACCTATTTATGTATCACTCGATATGATTCGGTCAAACTTTCAAATTTTTACCAAAATCTGTAATACATATTGTCCGAATCGTCACCAATGGACGCACTACTATACGTTTCACCTTTATTTAGATTTTGAACGTGTAAAACCAGTGTAGCCGAATTGCTAGGAATTGTTTGAAGCCAGTCTTCGGTATTCCTTTTATATTAACATGCAGCCGTCTTCAATGGCAATTCGTCGAAAGTAGATCCTAAAACGTATAAATGTATATCAAATAGTCATTTTGCCAAAATTATATATTCTTCTCATTTATAACGCAGGTTATGTCAAGGAATGCTGCAAATGGACGATACAAAAATAAATAATATTTTTCATTATTTAATCCTTGAAGTTTGTATGCGAAATCTTCAGGTAATTTGCTATTACGAATAGAAAAATCTCTATGTTATGAGTCTTTGTTAATGTAACAGTGAAGGGGAATTCCTGCCATGCCAGTTTGGAGGGTCAATAATTACATAAGGCATTTTTTTAAAAATCTTGTCTGGAATTTCCACTAGGATGGCGTTAAGGCGATCGGAAGTGGTTTATTTGCTTAGGATCAACATCGTGTTGTACACCAAGGAAAGGCCAAATTCATTACGACAATGCTTATCTTATCAGCGTCCACGGCATAAACCAATGTAAGGAAAGTCTGCGCCTGGAGCGAGTTGAAGACGGTTTGCGTTGCGAAATCGAGAAATATCCTTCGCGTGTCTCTCCGTAGCATATACGCTGTCATTTGTGCCAATTATTACGAAACGATTGTGCCGGCGAATAATGGCGAACGGAGAGGAAACATGCAAAAGCGGTATCCATCAGCTTTGCCATTTAATCTAAAATAACTTGTTTCCTCAGACGGAGAAAAAAACTCGAATGCAGTTGCTAAATGGACTCAATTACTCGCCAGGTATCATATACAGTCAGTTCATAGATTGCTTCGACACGTGTGCGTAATTTTAAAGATTAAACTTGACCTAAAGAACAAACATGTTCGAGTTTCTATTTCACTGAAATAGCAAATAAAAAAATATGAACGCTTAAGACTCCTCACGGAAAAATATTGATAGAAATAATCGTTTCAAATCGAAGAGGGAAGAATTCTCTGAATCCCAAAAATTACGCTATTCATTCATCCATTAAAGATTACACCGCATAAAATTAGGACGTCTGTATGTTATGAATATTATAAGTTAATATTGGTGGACCCCAATTTTATATAAATTTATGTAAAGCATAGATAAATTTATATAGACCTTTGAGATTACTTCGTCAAGGGTGTTAAATCTTTAGTTGACCTCTCAGGCAATTTTTTAGACTCCTTAAAAACTATACTTGACTGTAAAGCAATCAGGATCTAATTGAAAAACGTATTTTTTCTCTATTTAACTTCGGAAATAGTTTCATTTTTACAATCTTTTTTATGATTCCAATCATTTCTATCCATATGCATTCATTTATTGCTAAATACATGTCTACACGTTGACTGTTACTGGATTCTGGACTCATTTTCGTATAATATATTCCAGTGACTTTTAAGAAAATGTTATGAGCAATCTATCAGTGAAATTGCCAAAAATATTTCCAGTGACTATGCTCGGCCATTTTTCAGCATCATTATTTTATCTTCCGCCATTTTCCAAGAAAATTATATTTCTCTTTGAATTTTCCCCGAATTAGACATCACGTGCGACTAAAATAATTAAAGCTTTTAATTTTTCTTCTTGTTTTAAAGCTAATCCATCAAGTTTATTACTCAAAATTCTTTGTATTTTAATGCTTTGATAAGACGGTTTTGCGGTACTGATAAGGGAATCGTTTCTTTAATTTTTCATTATTGACGAAGCATCACACGCATCGAACGAATCGAAGTGGTTTTACTCGCCATTATACGGACAAAGAAAAAAATAATCTCTCACATGCTTGGCTTAAAGGAATAAAAATATAATCCACTTTAGTCGTCTCATGAATCATGCCGTATCGCATTATAGTTTTACCTAGAGGTACGAGTATGACAAAGATGCTTTGAAGCGATGATTATACCCGAATTAACTGCCCAACTGGCAAACATTCTCCTCCTTAGCCAACCCAAGATGCGCAGCTTTAACGACGAAAAAAAATGCACCGATTTCTCGTGGGGGAAAATGCGCCCGCGCACACACACACACCACGCTCCCTCGTCTCATTCCTCGATCCTGTTCCCTCTCTGTGTCTTCGCCGCTCCAAACGATAAGAATCCCAACACCGTCCTTTATCGCGGAAACATTTGATTCGGCGCTGTTTCTTGACTCGTCGTCGGCTCCTTTTGATCTTTATTCTCTCACACCACCAAGAGCGACTCCCCATTCCACAGCGTCTCTCCCTTCCTATTTTTTTTTCCAGAGGAGTTGTATGATATATGTCCCTCACGATGTCACGGATGATACTCGCTCACTCTATCCAACACTTTCAACCTTTATCCCCTCCACTCCTCCCAATCTTCCTTCCTAGCCATTTTGCTCCACGCGTCATTAGAAACGAAATCGTCGCATTCTTTCGCGCTTTACGCATACGTAATTCCATTGAAGGAGTCCAAAATCCTACGATTTTTTTTTCGTCTCGCCATGCTACGCTCGTGGAATAGGACGATACGTTTATTTTTACCCCACGTATTTCAATGCGGTCGTCCGGTTTGGACGGAACAAATAGTCCTCGCTCTTTCTGTACCTGCGCACATTTTAAAAAGATCTTGTGTCATACGCAAATAAATTTCGTGTCGGGATGTTTAAGATTAATATTAGAAGTGAGAGCGCGTGTTTCTTTCTCGACCTGTGAGGTTTCGCGTTCGAAGAGGATGGGAAAAACCATTGTGTAACTTTATCGGCATTCACGTATTCTCATTTTCTCGGTGCATCATTTTCAAACGGGAAACTTCTTCCTCAAAGTCGGGAATTCGCCACCGAAGCATTTGTTTCGAGTCAAGACAAAGATCAATCGTTACTCGACGACTACGTCCTTGTTTTAGCTACGGGAGGTAAACTTCGGTCGGTGTGTTCAAATAGATTAAATTGGAGTTAAGATATACCCCTATAATGCAAGGAGTTTCATAGTGTTACGAATATTTTGGCTTTAATCTCCGGGGAGATAGAATCGAGCGAATATAAAAATAGTACGTATGACACCTTTTCCCAACTTTACAAACTTCCACTAAGAAAAATGTACTTGCATCCCCCCTTATATCTCAGGTGCCATCAAAGTTCATAAACAATACCAATTGGATCTACAACTGCAATTAATATATCCACTTTAAGAAAACCATGGACGCCAGGGGTGGATCCATGGGGGGGGGGGACGATCGCCTTAGATAACCCCATTGCACTCCTCTGGGTGCTTCCTTAAATTCATTTCGCGCAAAAATCCTCAATTATACGCCGCAGATTAGGTCTGTATAGCAAGGGAAAGAAGAATTCTGATAGGGGAGGGGTTTTCAAAATATAGGGCAGTTGGCAGGGGCGGATTCGCTAGATGGAGGAGCGATCGCCCCCCCCCCCTCCCCTCCCCTCCCCATTGAGAAGTTTCTGGATCCGCCCTTTATGGACGCAAATGCTTCTCCCTATCCACTTGAGAGCTAGAGTTCAGCGACTGCATATTGTAGGTCTCACGATTACGACAGTTAAACCGACAGTAAATAAGAATGTGAAGTCTTTTTGCGCCCCTCCCCACCTGACCGACCTACATATTAATAATCGCTAATCGCAAACCAGAATCGATTTAACAGCTCTATAATTGATTTTCCTGTTATTTGTTTGTTATATTCGGAAGATGTCATAACATTAAGAAACGGAGGAGACAACAAAAATGTGCCGCGTGAAACAATTTCATCTGAATCAACTCCACGGCAGATACGGACGTCCGCGAACTCACGCTGTCTTTCACAATTCCTCAGATTTTAACCATCCTCTTTAGTACGAAACCTACCGAAATGGGACGTCGGAGATTAAATACGTATTATCTATCGCGGCAGATATATATATTAAACTACGCCGCTTTAAGAGGATCAGGAAGACGGCACGTCGCCGGACGAATTTCCAAGGAAGTTAGAACGTGGGAGAAGTATCATGGGAAACGAGCGTGAGTAACCCTTTTCGTGAGTTTCCGTTTATCTGAGTCGATTCCTCGACGATAAGTCTTCCCACGTGAAGAGAGATTACGGTTATCTCGAAAAAGCGACGTCCCTTTTGATGTGGGAATTCACCTCAATTGAGCCGAAGCATGGTAATTTTCCCCTTTTTCAACCAGTCGCGTCGGCTCCAATGAAAGGCGAAAAAAGTGGAGTGGGATAATCAGGTCGGAGTCATTTCCGTTTGTTGACGTAACTTCTATCGCGTATCGGGAAATTAAAAAATATATTCTATTTATCAGTAAAACCGCCGATTAAATTTAAGCGACGAGTAAGGTAGGGTTGTGAAAGGTTTATCGTGTCGTATCGTTTACGACGCAAAACTGGCAGGATTTAAAATATATGTACCTATTTAGAACGGATTCTAAGTGCACTCACCGTGCTATAATTCATTCTTGAGTTGTAACGCCAAAATAAATGCACTAATCGAAATGCAACATCGTCATTATCTAATTATCAGCGATGGCGTCGTTATAAGTGATTTAATTTATAAAAGAATACATTTTAGTACGTGCCATTTTTGGCAGAAATATAGGACACATTCGCGGGGAAAACGATAATCTTTACGAAACTTTTCCGAAAATTATTTCAGCTATGCACAAATGTTACTTCACTGTGATAATAAGCGACCTTAACCTAAAGTCACAACGTGTGACACAAGCAGTTAAGTCAGCGGTTTCCAATCCGCTAAAGGTTTTCTGGGGACCGCGAAGTCGGAAAAGTGTACAGGAGACGCTCGATTTACGCCGTAGATACGTTCTGCGGATTATGGCGTAAATCGAAATTTGCGTAAATAGAAAGTAATTTTCCAACAGTGTTTGATCATGTAGTGGCGGCTCCCACCATGGGGATAGTGGGATTCATCCCTCCCAGAACTTTCTAAACCTCCGTAAAATCTTTCTTTATGGTGATGTAATGTCAGTAGCTAATTTATTCCTGTATTTAATATTATTCCTTGTATATGTTTAGTGCAAATAACGCGTCATAAATTTCTCATGCAAGCGACGTTTTAAAACTTCTCTTTAGGCTGCAATGTTCCGTGAAAAAATTCAAAATAATAATCTGGAGGTTCCGAGATTACGCTCGCGCGCGTACACAAAATTACGACAAAATTTTGTGGCTATCCCCACCAGCTAAAAGACATACGAGCCGCCACTGATCATATAAACTTAAGAGTTTATCAAATACTCAGTAAAAATAAAGGAAAAATGCTGAATTAAACAAAAAAGTAAATCTAGGCATTATTTTATTAAAATACATACAGATATTAAAATTTTTCATATTTATGCAACATATAAATAACGCTTGCAATATTCTTGGGACGACCACATCTGAAGATATACCGTGAAACTTCACAATGTAACATTCTAAGGTAGCGAATGCGTATAAACGAGCACGGTGGCGCAAATAGGATGTTATTTGTACGTTCGTTATAAATGACGTTAAAATGAAAGCGCGTAAATCGGATTGGCGTAAATCGAGCGTCACCTGTATTTTTAATAAATTTCACTTTTATTTTTATTTAAAAGTTTTAATTCGCTTGTTTAATTTGATTCCTTTATTAATATTTAAAATGTTACTAATTTTCGCAAAGTTTTCCAATCGTATTTCATATTTATTTGTGGGGTTAAGGGGGTTACGATAACGTCGACTGCCGTAACAAAGGGTCGCTGAGGCATGAAGTTTGGGGAACCGTCGAGCTAGCCTATTGGAATTCAGACCTACTAAATTAAATATGCGCTTAATGTTTTAAAATTTGGGAAGTAATTTATTAAATCAGAATAATGGTTTGAGGAAAAAACGCTTCGATAAACTTAAAATACAATTGAAACCATATAATCGACGATAAATTTAAAAAACTATTGAAACCATATAAGCTTTTCTTCGAATGTGGTTTCCAGGCCCGAGAGTTAAACGTCGTTCCCATTAAACCATCATTTAAGGACGCTCTTAAAAAAAACTCAGCATTGACATTCCTAATGGCAGGTCCTTGTCGCTTAGGTAATAAATGTCCTCGCGTATATCCTCTGAGAAATGTAGCCGCTCGTTATCGGTAAATTATGCACAAAAAACGCTCACGAATCAATATTAATCCCACGTCGAAAAAAACCTTTTTTTAACAATCCCGAGTCGGGGAAAAATGGCCACGCTTTTCTATTAGAAGTATCGAGTAAAAGAAAACATTGGGCAAAATTATCGCCTGTCAACTGTTCCCGAAGGAAACGAGCGAGCGGATTGTCTTCTCCGGACGAATCCCCTCGAAAAAAACGTCTATAACCATCGCCTTAGAAGGCTAGAACTTTCTGGAAGCAACCGACGAGCCAAGGTAAGACGTCAAACGTTCTCGCCCCAACCCTTTAAGTCTCCCCCACCTCCAACACAGAGAAAGAAAAGTCGAAAGAACAATAAAAACAAAGCGAAACAAAACAACACCGTTTCGGTACGGTGGGTGAGCGGTGGAAGGTAAAAAGGACCATGGAGGGAGAGGCGTATGTTATAGCAGTCAGTCAGTCGACTCCAATCAGTATTAATGGCGTCCCCACGCGCCGTATCACGAGGAGGCGACTGGATAGGCGACCCTCGGGGCCCTTTGCCATCGCCCACTGCCCCTCGCCTCCTCCTTCCCCTCATTCTCTTCACTTGTCCGTCTTTCAAGTCCATGCTCTATCACTCCCTCACGAACGTGGAGGGAAAGTTCCGCTCCTCCTCCTTCCCTCTCTCTCTCACTCCCAACCCTCTCTCACTCCTCCACTTCCTCGCCCCGAGCGCCGCTTCTTTGAGAGTGCGAGAAAGGAGGTAAAGGAAAGGCCCCCGACTATATGGGCCCTCCTTCACTACGGCACCCGTGCCCGTTTCATCATTTGCCCCATCAAGAGATCCCATTACGGCACCGCGGTTTAGGAATCCCTTTCCATCCGACAAGACTGCTATCAGTGGTGTGGCGGAATTTTTCAATTACGCTACCTGAGGACAGAAACGAGTGTGAGTGGGAGTAACAGAGAGAGGGAGAGAGAGAGAGATGCACGATCTTTAGCCGCTCTCTGGAAATTGCCGCGGAAAAAATAAATGACTTCGAGGTTGCGTCCGGGGATGGAATCGCACGGTGGCTATATCACGCGTCTGCGGCCAATGAGCCTCGATTGAAACCTTCGGCAATTATACCTATTGTTCATTTGTCTCGCTCGAGTTGCGAAAGCGGGTACGCTAAGCGGATGCTCCGTGGAAACCGGGTAAGGATCACAGAATTTTTTTTTCTTTTAATAGGGAAGACGGCGGCTAGATTTGTGTCGGTCGGAGATAGTAACCGACTTTACCGAAGGTTTTCGGGTTTAATACGTGTTTAATCGGGTGCGATTACGTGAGAAGGTTTACGCTTAAAGGATTCCCAATTACTCACCGCGTTTCGCGCTAAGAAGAAAGTTGTTGGGGATTTATCTAGCTTCCGGCTAATGCCTGGGTTAAATAAAACTTGGAAGGATATTAGATAAGGGTTGCGTTCGAGGGATAACTGGGTCGAGCGGTGTGCGTTATCGGAGAACGATTGCCGTTGTCATCCATGGAAACGCACTACGAAGAAACGTACGACGATATAGAAAACGTAATGCAACGGTAGCTGAAAAAGGCAAGTGATTTCAAGCGTTTCCAGGATTGAGGAGATTAATGCGATGAGTTTTAGAATACGTGAAGAGTTGAGAATTGATGCGGGGAGGGCGATTTCCCAGGAATAAGATAATATGATACTTCGAATTTTAGAATTATTTGCTTTTTAAATTTACTTATTTTTGTTGCTTCATCGGAATTACTATGGTTATTCTTGTCTTTACGACTACATCCAGGGATGAATTAGTGGATAAAAAGGAATTGAAACGCACAGATGTACGGTGGGGTTGTTAAATATGAATTTTTTATAAAGTTGTAATGGATACATTGTTCAACGAAAACAGTTGTAAAATGTTTGCCTTCTTTTAACATTTTAATAAAAAAATCGAGCATTGTCTTCTTTAGAAAAAGTACTGAAACGCCGTTACAGAGCATTCCGTCACAAATTTAGCCCTGAATGTAGCATTTTAAATAATATGCTCATTTTGTTGAGACTGAAGTTATTGGTGGTCAAATTTTTTACCTATTGTCAGCAACATAATGCTAAGAAATGATACAAAATCTTCACACAGTGAATTACTTTGATGAAGGTTGTCCTGTAACGGAAATCGTTCAGTACATATTTTTTCCCATTCTTATTTTTAAGCGTTTATTTTTTGGAACTGCTGTCGTTGTTTAGATGTCCAGAATGATAAGCGAGCGTTGCTAATAAATATGACTGAGTACCGATAGCGACTTTACATATGAAAAATAAATTATATGCAAATGTTAACATAAATATAGTGAGTTGTCAACTAATATTTCCCTCATATCCATTAAAAAATTCACACATATCCTTGTATGCTTTTTTCTCGAAGGTTTAGATAAGGATCGCATGTATATAATAAGTTCTTTATGAATAAACATGAAGCGCAACCTGGCCTAAAGTTGCCGAAGAAAAAAGTAAATGAATGGGATATATGAAAATCAGTAGTTACACTCTCTTAGAAGAATCATACTTTATGTTTTCGTTAACTTCATATTTTTTCCACTGTGCTTGGTTATACAATCTATTAATCTTAAACACAGCCGATGAGCACAGCTAAATTATATTTAATTTATTATTTACTTCAAAATGAATTTTGGAGCCCCATTCTCACAATAACATATCCTGAAAGAATTATCAAACATTAACTTGATTATATAATCCCACTATTAATATAAAGTTCTCTTAAATCTTAACTTAAAAAATGTCATTTGATTCCAGTTATCTCAGATTAAAAAGTTTTTAATGATTTCATATTTGGAATAGCTTGATTTTCCGGAAAAAAAATACGTTCGCTAACGTATTTCAAAATTATCCTCAAATAATCTTTTATCCGAAAAAGTCATTTAATTTCATTATTAGATTTATGTTCTATCAAACCAAACTTTTATGATTTTCGATACAACGATGGTACAATATTTATGGCATCTTCAGATCCACAAAACATTTATTTGGGAAATTTGAATCTCAAAACACCTGTGGAAATTTATTAATACCGTACTATGATAATATATAATTTCCAACAACTCTTGTTCTCAGCATGTTGAACTGAAGCAATGACATGCCACAAACAAAATAGTGAATAGCGGATTTATTTTTAAAAATCGAGAGAAATTATTCTTCCTTTTCCTTGTGAATTGTTTTTTAGCACTTAAATCCTCTGCATCCTCTGACATCATGAGCAATTTCGCTATACAAGCACCTACTTCCATTACAACTCAGTACCGAAGAAAAAGGCTCTATCTTTCAAAATCGTTAAAAAATAATAAAATAAAAAATGAAATAACGCGTCGACGCACAATTACGTAAAATTTACAAGTTGAACACTTTTTCACCATTCTGAAACGTCGACAAGGAAATTTCTACTCAAAGAAAAGATAAAATGGTTTCTTGAGTTTCTTTTTGCTTACATTTGCGTAAATAAGGTGTCGTATTTGGTATGTCATGGAGCCAGCGCAGTTATGAGATTCCAAATAATGGGTATTAGCCTTCCTTCCTGTCAGTTTGATTCATGTTTTTTTCCCTTGGCCCGATAAATGGGTGTCTTGTGCTAATCGCGACGGATAGCCGTTTGTAATGAGAGGCGATTATAAATTCATGTTCGACGACCGTCTCGTCTCAGCTAGCGGCCGAATCTGACCCCTCGTCTGTCTCGGAGTCACGCTATCCACTCGCGCAACGATAGCCCGCAGAAAAAAAGCGTTTGCTTGTTTGTTTGTTTTATTTCCGTCAAACTTGCTTACTTATGCATGCCGATATTTGAGGTAAATGCTCAATTGGATTCGTAAAATTTCCTCGGTGAAGCGCTTTATCTTCATTCCTAAGGCTCGATGACATGGTCTTGGTGTTTAAGTTGGAAGCACGTTCGTTTTGAAATCGTCCAGTTAGGGTCACGGCTCGGTTATTTATCATAAATATCTACTTTTACATCCCCTTTTGCTTTCCATTATTAAAATTACTCCTCCTGAATGCATAAGTATCGCCGAGGATTGGCTGAAAATTAACCTATGGTTCAGCATGACTAACTTTCGCCTCATAATAAGCCTAAATAAGATTTATCAGGTTTAGTTGTTTACCTCAAATACTATGAGTAACTTTTTTCTTGTTTTAAGTGAATTGAAAAATATATCGGCCATAGCTTTAAGAGAATAACGGAGCATTAGGCCCTTGATAAAATCGGGGATTATGTTATTGGTTACGTTGTACAAAACCGCGTTGTGCAAATTGAATATCTTGTGGAAAAAATTACACTTTCGTATAGTTGACGATTTTTTTCACGTTACACACATATATAAAATGTGGTACGCGTCCAATAAAGAACCACATATAATTAAATTTTATACATGTAGGTTAATACGTGTCACATTTATCTTATCTTGTATAGTAAAATCCGCGTTGAAAAATAGTTTACCGTAAATATTTAGGTATAAAAAATTTCCAAGCCCTTCTTTAGCGTGAAACAGATTCGCAATTAATTATGGATAACCCTTAAACAATCACCAACTTTTTATATAGAAAGAAATCTCCCTTTCTGAGGGCATGTCATCAACCCATCTTCTCCTGACTCGTGTTTTAAGAATATAAAACATTTCCCGCATGTATAACGTGACGGATGAGGGAAGGAGGAGGGGGCGCTTAACTTCCAAAAACATGCCTCGAGGGGACATTAACCGAATGATCGGTTTGGGGGACGCACGTTGCTTTGACCCGAGTTACTATTGACTTAGTCCCTGAGCCACTTCATGCATAATGGACTCCGCTAGGAAGAACTGTTGGGGCCGTGTAATTATTTCAAGTTGGACCTGTCCCTTGGGGAAAGGGGGGGAAGTGTTATTTCCTGCAATTACACAGCCGTGGGCCATGGAGCAAGAGGCAGGCGGGATGGGGGGAGGGGGAGGGTAAGGGTCAGCCGTCAATCATGAGTACCTCTCCCTCTCTCTCCCCATCTCCCTTCCACCTAACCAATGGCCCTCCATTACAATCGCCTAACCCCACCAATCTTCCCTCCGACATCGCCGCTGTTGCCCTCTGCAAACAAATGCCGTCCGCGGCGCGCAAAGCCCCCGGTATCGATTGCTGAAAACGCGCCCTCCGTGGGAGCTGGTTGCAGCGGCGAGCCGCAAATTTTAGCGTGTAACGTAGGTGGAAGAATCGTTGAGGAGGGATAATGGAGATAATGAGTTATTTTGAACGACCTCTCCGCTTTAGGAAGTCGTGTCGTATTTTCTAGACCGGAGGTGGGAAAGGTTGGCAGACAGCACGTGGCTAGAGGTGCGCGTAAAATTTGGAATTAATTATCCAGACGCAAACACGACCGAAGAAGCTATCCAAACATTTGAGAATAGCGCTATTCACAACGGAGTAGACACAATTTCCTTTGTAGGATAGACCTTTTGCGTCATAGTTTTTTTTTCCATTTTGAGGTGGTCGCAATTTTACCTGTTGCTTTACTGATGCTTTTCTGAGGAGTACAGTATTGCCTTTATTGTTTTTCAGTTAATAATTACATTTAAGTAAAGCCCCAGCCTCCCTTTTTAATTCTTGTCTAATACATAAGTCAAAATCTGTTCCGAAAACCAAGAGTCACAAAACTTTATACTAACACGATTAGGTACCAGACGAATTAATTTTCTAAGACAGGACCACATATGATATCTCTGATGATGAGTCAGCGGTAAGTTGTAAGATTAACTAATGAGTGACTCATCTATTTTTTTAAAAATACGAATAGTATTGCAGCCAGGAAGACGAACTAGGGCCGGTCCAAGATAAGGGCGAGATGGACAGCCAAAATTTGGGAGCCGCTTTCCTTATAATCTTTCTATGCATTACTTGCAGATTGAGAAATGTTGGCTAGGAATGAATGTTGCTTATCTGTTTTCTTGATAGCATTTCTTTAGTTATTGCGATGCATACAACGTGATGAGAAGACTAAACGAGCTGCAAGAAATAATTCTTCATGGTAATTTTCTTAAGTAAAGGAGGTGCTATAATGGATCCTTTCTCGGAGTACTATAACACCTTGGTCAAATTCTCAATAGTAGAAATGTCGTTTATACTTCAAACTTAGTTTATTATGGCACCCACTTCATAAACAAAGGCGGAAAAGCACGTTCGAATGAAACTGTTAAGGCATTACATTTATTTCACCATTTTTATCGAAATCCCAAACGTTAACACTATTGACATCACCGATGTCAGCGCCTTCATCGCTCGGTAACTCTAATTTATTTGCGGTATTGGCCGGATCTCTCGTAATATTGTTCTCTATTACCCTCTCAATTACACCCATTCCCCTAAGACGCTTACACTCTACCCTGCTCTCTAGCCTAAAAAAGCCCTACTATGCTCAAGGATCCTACGCGCTACACCCTGGGATGCCTCCGGCGTGTAATGAAGCCCCGAGCCATTTGGGGTGCACCACACGATCCGAGAATCGGACGAAGGTCAAAGAAATCCACGCCTATGCCCCTACAGAAAGACCATAGCCTTCGGTACCAAAAATGTTTATGTGATCAATCTACATCTGTTAAATTATAATCTTTTTTGCTGAAATCTTATTTTTTAAATATTTGTTATAACGTAGTGATTTATTCCTTTACTAGACGTATGGGCACCGTAATTTTATTATAGTAGCTAAATCAACTATTAAATGACTATATGGAGGTAAAATTAAGGAACCTTTTAAAACATACCTAGGATAAATTACTTGATTGTGGTAATATGTATAGATACGAGAGTTCTTGAATTAATCTTCGCGAATGAGTAATGCGCTCCCGTCGGTTGACATACTGCAGACTCCACCGGTTTATCATTCCAAATTGTTTTGTGTCCATTATTTAATTTTTGGAGGAACTTACGGATGCGATCCGATTAAGTTCCATAATAAAAAGTTTTGTACAGGAGAGTAATTCCGCTATTTAAGCGTAGTTTTTGAGTTTGGTATTGTTCCCGTGAACCGCGTTTCGAGTAGAGATGGTAAAAACCACAAAAACATCGTTTTAAAATTCGATGTATCGAGAAACGTCGATGTATAAGTATATTCGGGAAACTGGTTTTCAAGTGAAATACTAATTATTATAATAGCGTAAGGTACATTTTATTATTAAATATGGTTCATTCAAGTACAACAGGTTATGTGATACACAAAACCTACACATCTATACAGTAACTAGATCTAGACAATGGTATATTTTCTCTAAATAGCTATATAAGCATTGCCAAAATTTTTCTGGTAAGCCACTCAAAAAAGAAAGTTATGATAAAAGTTTTCCTGAGAGTATATTTCTAGTTTTTGTTATTGTACTCCCTGCTTTTGAAAACAATCTTTCTGCCGGGACTGACGTGGCTACAGGATGTAAATACTTCCTTGCCAGGATATACAGCCTGGGATAAATGATCCCCATTTCATCTCACCATTCCAAGGGATATTGCTTTAAATATGTATCGGGTATTGATAAATATATCGAAATTTCTGCATCCAACTCGGCTGCTGTATCAAATCGTCCAGAACCTTTAGATGATTTATAGGCCAAATTTTGGTGGAAGCCCCACAAATCTATATCTGTGGCGGAATCTCCATTTCCATCGGAATCAGACGAAGCAGAAGAAGGGTCATAAGCAGTAATGGTAACTGTCAACATTTTTATTTGGTTTAACGTCCGTGCCGATGCCACTGAGTCTGTGAAATGTAAATTTTTGAAACGGGATCTAGTACCTATTGTCCTAATTGCTAACATTTACATTTACATCAATACCCTGCAAGCCGCTAGAAGCGTTTGGTAGGGGGTGTCACAACACCAAGTGAAGTCTAGCTAATTCCTCTGTTGGATTGTCTTATCGCGTCTGGGAAAAAGGATCGGTAGTATTTCTCTGTTCTAGCGGTAATTTCGACATATTTTCTCCTGCACTGTGATCTAACATTACGTTCACTAACACCGATGGGGACGACTATACCGCGTACGTCTTCAACGAATTCGGAACTTTAAATTTTTCAAATAGTTTCCTTTTGTATTTAATTCTTCTACCCTTCAACGTCTGCCATTTCAGATCTCTCAATAACTCTGATACACTCGCATCATACCGATATTCTCCTTTTACAAATCTAGCCGCTCTACGCTGAACCATTTCGAGCTCTCTAGTTAGGCCCTCCTCGAAAGGGTCTCAGACGGCGCAACAGTATTCCACGATGGGTCGTATTAGGGAAATGTATGCGATTTCCTTCACATTCGAGGGGCATCCCCGCAGGACTCTAGAGGAAAGCCCTTGAATTCTGTTTGCCGATGCTATAACGGTTTTGATATGCTCCTAGGTATTTGTAGCTATTGACGTGTTTTAGTTCAGATATTTGGTACGGGTAACGGTTGAAATTCTTGGAGCGCGTGAAGTTCATTGCGGCGCATTTCATTATATTCAGATCGAGTTGCCAATCTTTACACCATTTCGTAATAGCCTGAAGGTCCCTTTGCAAATTCTCCTGGTCGTGTATTGTGTTTATTTCTCCATACAGAAGTGTGTCATCATACACTTTATATTAACCGCTAAAACATTAATACATATCAAGAATAACAGGGGTCCGATTACACTTCCTTGAGGCACGCCGGAAGTCACTTTGACGACGTCTGATGCAACTCCATCGAGAACTACTCTGTGGGTTCTATCGGAAAGGAACGAGGCGATCCAATTTACAATTTTCTCGTTAATTGAATAAGCCCTTAATTTTTGAACTATTTTCAAGTGAGAAACTGTGTCGAAGGCTTTCCTAAAGTCTAAAAATACTGCATCAACTCCTATTCCTTTATCCGCTGCTTTCAGAATATCATGTGTGAGTAGAGCTAACTGAGTCTCGCATGACCTGCCTCGCCGGAAACCATGCTGGTTTCTATTAAGCGCTTCTTTGCTTTCGAGAAATCGCATTATTGAGCTACCGATAATGTGCCAAAAAACGTTAAAGAAGATTGACGTCAACGATATATGGCGGTAGTTCTCCACTTTTAAGGGCCAAAAATGACTCACGGACATATCTCTGCGGACCCCTAAACAGATGATGGAAGAAAAGTCGACGCGGCGACTCTCACTGCTCAATCAACGAGTTACACGCGCGATAAGCTTCGAGAAACTGTTTATAATTTCAGATGTTATCAATCAGGTACACTATACAATTATACATGGTGTATAATTTCATCACTTCGAAAGATATTAGGATTATTTTTACGATCCCAATATCTCGAAGGGCACCTTTACAAATGTATTCCAAAATTTACGGATTACGTAGCCACTTTCTAGTTATGACTCATATGTTTTTTGCGGAGATGGACCTCGACACTCCAAATAATTCATAACCCGTTATCCTTGCCTTTCTTGTCTCCCTTTCCATCATCTTGTCCGCATATTTGTATCCACCTATTAAACCAGGAGTCATAAATTATATAAACCATGCATATAATTCTGCGTCAAATACCTAAAGTTGTAAAAAAAATCCTCTCAATGTTGCAATATAACAGTGATATTTTGACAAAATAAAGGGATATTCTTATGTGAGAAAGTCGGTTAAGGGTGGAGATTTAATGTACTACATGAGTAAAATGCATTAATATGAGAGAACTTATGACCCTTGACCTTTTTTAATGGTGTATGATGGTCGACATGTGAGAGGCGTTCTTTTAAGGAGATACACTTCAGGGATGCCATTAATTTTACTTATGTAGTTCTTGCTTTCATAACCATGGATCTACGTAGTGGAAAATTTTGGGTGCTGTGGAAATAATTCCAGAAAAACCCATAACCACTAAGTTGCTTGTCCACATTGCACTTGTATATAGGAAAAATTAAGATAGTATTTCATAATTTAAAAAAATAACGTGAATTATATCGCTAACCTACGTGGTACATATTTTTTAAGCGTCTTTTAGTAAGTAGGAGGCAACTTGATCATTTATTGAATAAAAAACATTGGCTGACTTTGAAAATTCGCCCTTAAATTACTGAATGTGCCATTTAATGATAGCTTTAATTACCAGGAAAAAGTGAATTTTCAATAAAGTATATTTTCAATGCTACCTTTTGCTGCTTATCTATGATAATTAAATTTCATAAAATTCATCTTTAAGAAGAATAAAATCAAATATATCTGTGCAAAAGACATGGATATCAATAAAAGTAAATAATTCTCAGCCCTGTCTGAGAAAATTATACTACCTCACTTATCGAACGATTCAACTACCATACTAAATGAATTTTATAGCAAACGCTCTTAAAATCTTTACAACGGCGTCAAACTCAAAAACAGGCATTATGCAACATAAATCTTTAAACAAAACTTGCTCGGGATAACTAATCCCTCTAATAAAATCTCCAAAATTGCCTTCATGGTCGCTGCGTTTACAATTTCTCCGTCAATCCCATTCGCTGAAGTGGCGAATGAGTACGAACTCGGTATATGTTAATCGGATTCAACCACTCACTAATTTCCCACGCACGATTTTCTCTAAAAGGTTCTCACTCGCATAAAAGCGAAAAAAGATGTGGAATTATGGAGCCGGATGAAGAGGTTTTACCCGTTTATTTATTCATAGACACGAACGGATCGTGGTGTCAAAGGATACATTAATTAACACTTTTAAAGAGATTGCGATCGCTGCATGTGCTGAATGCACCAAATACCTCGAAGAACATGTGATCAACCTGATGCGCGCAGCGCTTTTAATGGCTTCCTTCAACACGTCGTTTCATGCACGAGCTGCCCTTGGGTCAAAACACGGACGCACACACGCACTCAGGCTCGCGCGCCCTCATTATCATAATGCGGTGCACGCAGCAGTCGACTTTCACAACGCTTAAGGGAATGGAAGGCCACGGGAAGCATAGGGAAGGATAAAAATAAGACGTTCGAAAGAATGAGAATATGCATAATGAAACGAGTCTCATTTGCATTACGCGTTCAAAGCGGAGAAATAGGTACATACATACATACATATATATATATATATGTGTGTGTGTGTGTGTCCGAAGAGGGAATTGGAGCTATAGAGTTTGTCATCGTGTGAGAACTGAGAGCCATTTCGCAGTTTTTATTTCTTTCCATAAAGAGCATTACATATTCCAACCTAATTAACGAAACTGTTTTCCGATCAATGTGCGGTTTAAATGGTCGATTTTAATTTGAATCGCGCTTAAACTGTAACTGTGGACTCATAAAGTGGAGACGCCATGAAGTGATAAATATTGATTTATAATTATTGATCTTGAACAATTCGCTTCGCCCGGTTATTTACTTAATTAGGAGGAGAGAGCGGACCGTTGCACAAATCGTCGTCTCAGTGCCACTAATTTAACTATAAATGGCGATTTTGTCCCTGTATTATATTCAGGTTCTTCTCGCCTGACAATACAATGAGTAGTAAAGTGTTTTTGAAATATTCAACGTTAGAAATCAGTGAAACTTTTTCGATGTAAACGACATACCTAATATTATCTGTCGACACGAGTGTCAAAATAAAGAACTTATTTAACGATTACTGTTTATGATAAAAATATATTTCTCCTTAGGTGTAAATTATAGCTAAGAGAGGATTGGGTACATTATAAACTGCGCCGTAGCCTTAGAATTAATTATTCATTTCTCCTCCTGTTTAGAAAAATGTGGTTTTAGAATCAGCTGTATGATATTATGCTTAAATTTATCGACGAGCACCTGGACCATTTTTCTTTGCTTATACGTTGTATCCTGTTGCAGAATATACGTTATATGCGGTAAGTCTGAGTCTTTTTAATCCCAGGGATAGTCTGTACATGTTAGGCAATGTCATAAGAACAAAAAGTTGCCTTAAATCCCTATAAATATTCTTAAACAGCAAACACTAACTCCAACATATATTTGCGTCTGCGTATGTCGCAACAACTTTATCTTTCGGCATATGCATTTCACGTGTTAATTCATTTGTCTACCTTTCTCTTTATACTTCTTCGTGTTTGCCCTTTTAAAGTTACACTTAGCGCCTTGGAAATTTAAAGAAAATTAGTTTTTATCTAAAGAGGCGTTAAAATTTTACACTTCTGTTCAAAGGCAAGTTGTTCTGTGATCATTTTCGCAGAATATATGTTATTAATCAATGGTTGACTGAATTCGTTGTTGCCGTAAAAAGAATAAATTACTGTCAATGAAGCAATTTCGAGATAAATGCGTATTTACAGACGAAATACTAAAAGCGATTACGCCGGCATCCGTCGAGTGCGAAACCAGTAAAGATTTTCAGAGCAATTTGGAATAATTAATAAAAAAAAATACCTCGGTTCACCTTCACGATTTCACGCCACTATATTGAACGATACACATATCGAAAGGTGGATAATACAACGCGGGAAACGTTCTGTTTCGCAACGAAAATACTTTCGATGTATCCGTAGGGGTTAATAAACGCACATAAAAACGCGTTAAATTGTAACTTTGCCACCTGATCTAAAATTCCGAACGCCGTTTTATGTCTTCCTCGAGGCTCGCCGCGATCTCAGTACGCTCCGTGTGTCGGTGGGAATTGGGAACGTGACGCTCCTGCAAGAACTTCTGCATCAGATTATTTCCAAAGCTTATGTCTGAGATTCTTACACGCTTGACAGATAAGATGTCACCGCCAACCGCGAAGACTATCTTAATAGCGGCAGAGGTGATCGAGTACCCCATTCCCCACGGATGCATTCGAATGACGATCTCGGAAGGCGCTAAGGTAAAAAAAACAAACGCGATTTTTCTCGCCTATTATGGATCGATTGGAAAATATCCCGTAAGATATACGTAGGAGATAATTTTAATTAGCCCTCACGCGGGCAAAAACTCGCGTTAAGCTAAGCTCATTAATTTTCCCCACGACTGGTGTAATTAGAGGGTTTGAATAAAATCGTATTTAATTGCGCATAGGATTGCAATTTCGAGCATTTGGTTCTCGTCCAAGTTTGGTATTCGTTACAAATAACTTGTTTCGATAATTTATTTTTGAGTTAGATGCATATTTTATCGATTGATAACAATTAACGGCAGTCTCCCTTAAATTAAATTTGGTTTTGGAATTCAGCGTTCGGTAATAACATTAATCAGTGATAATTTACCGCAATCAATTTATGCAATCATGTATTTTAAGAAAATGCGCCTAGATGCGACGATAAATTACGTCTTTTATTGTATTATATATTTTACATATATTCGTTTCATGAAGTCTTACAGTACGAGATTCGCTACATTGGAAAAGAATTTGATCTATTAAAACTATAGGTACCTCACTAATACTAGTTATATTTTTTTACACTAAGTAGATACTCCGCGAAAAAGTTATCCCATACAGCTTACATCCACAATCTTTTGACAATGACCAAAAATTCATTTAGCGATGTTTACAGCGATATTAATTTAACATTTGCAATGATGAATTCGTAAATTAATTATCGAACTTATTTTAAAGCACACACACACATATGTGTGTATGTGTTTTATAAATGTCTCTAAGAACCAAAACGTGGTTGAGTAAACCATATTTCATCAGCAACGTATCACATTCAACCATCGGTGAGTCATCTCCGAGGACGGCTCTTTAGCAGCCGTAAGCCAGACATGATTTGCTCAACCGCCTAACTGTTTCGAGTGTTGACCACAGCATTTATTTTTCAACCAGTAAGATTTTCCGAGGTTTAAAGTTTAAAAAATAAATAATTATTTCATGAAACATCCTCTATCCACGAGAGAAACAGCGTTATAAATTCACTTCTTCCGCGCTGACATTATTCCACTACAACCAAAGCCAAAATTCAACCTGGATTGAGCGTTGAACATCCACGTATGGATCGGACGGATCCGACCGATTCAAACCCCAAAATCTTCCGCATACTTAGCCGAGTTCCTCATCGTTTTACGCCATAAGTTTCTCTCGTTGTGGCGTCCCGTTGCCGACTGGAGCCCTCTTACACGCTGCCCCGGGCCATCAGCCCCGCTGATTGATCCATTGTTGACGAAGCGAATGCCACGCTCTCTAATGGTATGGAAGGGAGGTGAAAGGAAAGGGACGTGCCTATTGAATCGCCTCCCACTGATGAACCAAAAAAACCGTAATGCCACACAGTGAGATCCTTTAAGAAAGAAAAACACGACCGAGGCGTTATGTAAGGATTCAATATAGGCCGAAATGTGTATTTACAACGAGGGTGGGTAGGTGCGGCTTTATTCGTGCGCAGATTTTCTATTCTTATAGTCATTCGTGGGTTGTACAGCTGTGTCTCGTAAACAGTGGTTATTTTTGTTTATGTTCCTCGTTTTTAGAATTAGAGAACATGGGAACATCGGTGACTATTTTCTTTGCAGAATTACACAGCGCTGTACAATATTTCATTCTATAATCGCGAATAAAAACTTGAAGGAACATGTCAGAACTAAGTGAGCGTTTTTGGGAATAATAGGCGTTGTATAAAACTTTCTCTCGCATTTATAGTAATAAAGCATTATTCTTTTTATGCATTTATCATGATAGGATGAGATACTTATGTTTTCACAGGGAACTTAAATATGCTTTGTATGAGCGAGCGCCTTGTATTACCGAAGTTTCACTATGTGTATAAATATTTTATACAGATATTTGGTGGTTTGACATTTTTTACATTAAGATGCCACGAGTACAACTCCAGCGTATTTTTAAAAAATTAGAATGGGAGGATATCGAGTTTCTTTCCCTTTTCCATGGATATTAGCTATTTCCACAATGTTAAGCTTCAAATTATAGATAATATACTATAAAGATGAAATTACTTCATATTTGGTCTCCCGGCTCGATTTTGACTTCATTTCGTTCAAACGGTATAAAAATTTGGATCTGCAACGTTAAGGTTTTCACATTTTAAATGGAAATTTCTAAGCTTCTTATGTAAAGTAGCGCCGGTAAATTTCTTTCGTATCGCTATTGTGCATGAGGTGCACTAAGAGCAGTGCTCCCCAACCTTTTTTGCTCCGCGGTACACCTTCATGCATGCTTAAAAATATCGCGGCACACCAAACCACCCCTAATTAATTTCACTAAGTAAATACACATTTTAAAAGAAAAAACTAGCATAAAACAAGTAAAAGTCTCAATTATATTATATTGTTATAATTTTATTGTATAAGTACATACACAATTCAACGTGTAAAAATATTATGCCCTTCGACGGAAAATTTAGTCTTTCCTTTTTGGTACAAAGGCTCAATAATAGAAAGAGCTACAAGAAGTTCTACATCTAGCTTCTATTAAACATGCCCTTTTAATATTTTTAATATGAGCCGTTGACGAACAATTAAATTCGCATAAATACATTGTTGAATTTGGAACGTCGTAGCGATGGCACACTCAGATATTGAAGGATATTCACCTTTAACTTATAGCCAAAATACATCTAAAGATAGAATTTTAAGTTGTATGACCGTTGCTAAGGTCTATCAATCCCTCTCGTAGTTTCAGGATAAATTCCTTGGATGTTAAAATTTATGCGAATTTGTTCGTTCCAAACGCTTTTATTTAAACTAAATATCCTCAGAGTGTGCGGCACACCGGTTGGAGAGCATTGAACTAGAGCATCCATAAACGTTCTCTTAGAGGAGGTCTCAGGAATATTAGAGGCACCTACGTACATGGGCAGGCAAGATCACGAGGACAAAATGCGAGAGATCGACTGTAGGACCGAGCGACATCACGGCTCGTTATTCCCAAGGACCATACGGGATCATAATAGGAGAGTGATTCTCACGAGGGACGTTATTAGGTAGGTTTTGGTGGGCTGCACCCCCTGCCACCCACCAGTCTGGTGATTTTCAGGGTATGATGTAGATGTAGTATAACATTCGCAAACAATCCTATATTCAATTTACTCAAGGATGAGAGATAGGAAGAGATATAGGTAGCCTTTAACGGAATTTCCGGGACTTCATTGCCAGATTACGCTTCCGTGAATAACGAACTATATCTTGGAGAAATAAAACAACGCTTTCTTATAAATATTCCAAAGCTTGCTGTTTGTCGGCAATGCCAGGCCGATCTTAATCACTCAGAGACACAACGGCCGTCAAAGTCGAGGGATTTCCTGAATGGAATACTAAAAAAAACGTAATACTCGGATGAATGAGAGTCCGTGACACTAAAACCACCAGGTCGGTATGCACGTGAGACACTTCTCAAACCTTTTCCCTTAATGAAGTCCTCATCCCATCCCACACTTAGCCTCGCTCTCGAATCTCCCAAATCGACCCAAGTCATTACTCTTTCCGGTCGCTTACTTTTTAAGAGACGTTTTCCCTAAACGGCCAACCGTTATACATCCTTTAAAGACGGAAATTATACATCCCAATCTAAGCATCTTGGTAAACGCCTTTGGAAAAAAAAGTTCGTCAAAACAAAGGATTGGACACGTGGGCGGAGAGAGAGAGAGAGGAAGGGGAAGAGAGAGGGGAGGAGAGAGGGAGGGTAGGGAAAGGTCGGATATTTTTGGGGGGCGGCGCGACGCCAATGAAACAGTTCAAGCAAGAGAGAGAAAGAGAGGGAGAGAGAGAAAGAGGGAGAGAGAGAAAGGAGAGAACGCGGAAAGGAGGAGGTGTAGAGAAGCGAGGCGGAGGAAAGGAAGGAGGAAGAAAGCGAGGTTAAAGGATTTTGGGTGGGGGCAATGGCAGTAGGTGTGGGTGTTGGAGAATCTGTGGAGGATGGGAGAGTGGGATGGGTTAGGGGTGCGGGGATGGGTAAAAGGGAGTGGAGTGGAGAGGAGAGCGGTCCAACCCACGCGCGCAAGAATGATAGAGGAGAAAGCAGACGTCAGAATTGACCTCTGGCCCTTAGTCCGTGCTCTTTATGCAAAATGGTGCTCCGCTCCTCGCATGGCGAGGTTCAGGTGAGCACGTTCACAGCCTCCGGCCCTACCTTCCTCCCCTCTCGCCTCCCCCCCCTCTCCTCTTCTGGCGTCCCTGCCTCCCTACCTCCTTTCTCTCTCTCCCTCCTTCCCCTACCCCTCGATCTCGCCCTCTCCCTTTTTTCTTTCTTTTCCCGCACTAGGATCGGTCGTGATCCTTTCCCGATTGAACCCTTTATAAAAGGGAAATCAAAAGAGTCGATAGGGAATCCATTCATTTTTGCGGTTTTTTAGTACTCCGTTCCGTGATTCCGAACCCAATCCCAATTCCAATTTCAATTTCGTAAAGATCTGTTGAGTGAGAGAGAGAGAATAGGGGGGGGGGGGGGGGGGGGGGATTGTGTCATGGGTACCTTTCGAGACGTAATAAGTTTTTTGCAATTTTCTCTTCTCCCGTAAGGGGTAATAAAACACGGTCACGTCCTCAGTGACATTTTCCGTTTCTCGTTTTTACGTGTAGTTTTTCCGTGTAGTTAATGCACTGCCTTCAAGTGAATTCGCAGCTCCGGCTTAGTTATTGCAAGGAAATTCGGCGTTGGTTGCCCCAAATACGTGGTGGCTTTCTGAGAGTATGAGGAGTAAGCGGTTCCGTAACTCAAGATTGCCTCCTTTGTACGGATTCGCGCGGTTTGTGATATTTTTTTTTTATCGCACGCTCAACCGCGTTTTGCAGGAAAGTATGTACTTGCTACGATATCATAGTTGGGAATCCTCTGAAGGAACTATACTACTAATTTTATCTTCGAATTTAAACTTTAATGGAGATAAAGCGATCTGAACTAATCGTCTGCATAGATGAATATTTTCATTGTGTCCTTGAGTTAATTTCATATTGTTAAAAATAACTTCTTTTAAATGCAAATTTTTTCATACCCATTTCTCATTCAGTCGATATATAACATTTCAAATATAAATAATCATTCCAACTTTTTATAAAAATCGTTCCTTGATTGGACTAGGCATCGAGTCAATGACTTTATGCCCCAAATAAAATATTTGATATCTGTTTATGACAGGAAAACGAACGGTGAATATATTCCAATTAATCTTAATATTTAGCGAAAGATAAAGAAGATAATCGAGGGTTTTGAAATGTAGAAAGAAATTGATCAGTAGAAGAAAGTATATTAAGGTATTTGATGGTTGAAATACTGTCACTCCAATATCCATAACAAGGTTGAGGAAACCAAACGCTCATTTAGGCTGCGAATCATCCGTCATCAGTAGTGATTCAATGATAGTAATTGCTCAAAATAATCGGTAAATAAACAATTTTCCGATTAGATTTCAACCTTAAGATGAGCTCGATACTTCTTTCTTTAATAATTGATGGTTTTTAATCATTGACATTTCGATTCCATAATTATTATTCATCTCACGCTAAATTTCAAATATTCGAATCAATTAAGTACCAGAATTTAACAAGACTTTTAACTTTGTATACTCAAATAAACATTTGATTTTAATTTGAATTTATAAATAAATATAATGGAAATAAATCTTCATTCAGTCTAGCTATCACTGTGCGACCAAAATAAAATACAAACACCGCTTCCCACTTACTGGAGAGTATCAACCCACGTTTATAATATAAAGAAACATTCGCTGTTATAAAGAAAAGGCCTGAGACAAGCCAAATTATCAAGAACAGAAAATAAAACGAAAGATAATCATCCCCAGAGCAAAACTTTCTTGATTGCTTGGCTACTATAATATTTATAAGAACCGGTATCTTCTTGCTTCATAGCGATGCTATATAAGAAGGCCATTATGAGAATCCCCCCTGAATTTTTAAGAGAATTTAACCTAACCCATCATTAAACGTTTTTGTCTTTTATATGAAACGAATCTCAGTCGTTCCGAAACGAATTCGAAAGAGACAACTGTGATTGTGATGTCTCGCTTGGAGCAACTCTCGGATACGCGCGTTTTGAGATAATTGCGCGTTACAATCTGTTGTTGCCACAGCAGATGTTTGACGCAAAATAAAATTGCTGGCAGACGCTATCAGCTTTAATAATAAAATATCCCGTGTTTTAGTACTATGACCACAAACAACTGCATTTAAATATATCCAGATTTAAAAGAAATATATAGGAGGTAGACTAGGTTTCGCATTTCTTACAACAAATGTCAAAATGGCTTACATTACGATTTACGATTTTGGCCGAGGATATATTATGAAAAAGCTTATATTTGTGTTTAATGCCGTCAGTGGTTTGCTTAGGAATACTAGTTTTCATCGAAGTTTCTTTTGTTACAATGATATTATTGTACGATATAGAATTTCGTGTCTATGCATTTTTGGATGAGATAGCGTAAAGAAGGATATCATACGAATAAATGTAGGTATTGATGGTCCGGGGTCACGAATCTTCCATAACAGCTGATGTTGCTTATTGATGTTTGTACATTTCATTATTCGCGAGTGTATTATCTCATTTCCATCGCATCCGTCTGGTTCCGCCCTGCTACCATCAACATACAGTCGATAATGCTTTTTTCCGAATGTTTATTTCTCAACTGCTGCTGCTAAGGAACATCCGATTATTTCTATGACAGCGGTTTTGTTTGGTAATTGTAGCGCTGATACTGGCATTTGTCCAGCTATTTGTCGCTCTCCATATGATTTGAACCTTACTGTAACAATCTAAGAATGATATCATCGACATAGGATATTTTTACGCTGTCTGCTAACTGGGAGAGTTACTTCGACGATTTGGCTGTGGCAGTTTACGAAAATATTTTCACCAGCGTTTATTATTAAGCACCTATTGAAATGACTATAATTTCATGCTCCATCCATTCAACCTCCATCGATAATCACAATTTCAAATGACGGTTTTTATATCTGAAACATTATCATAATTTCCGAAAGACCCTTGTCGATAAATCACAGGAAGTGAACAATATAAAACGTGTTTACCGGATCATAAGACGAACAGTGCGAATGGCAAATAAAATATTCAACCCAATGCTAAAATATCCCTATCCTTTTGCACACGCAATAGTTCATCTACGGAAAAGCAGCTATCCCCTTTTTCTTACAAACTTTCACACCATCGTACTCTTAATTCGGTGACACCGAATTTTACTGCTGCAGCTCCTTGGCGTAAATATGTGTATAAATACAAATAAAATAAAACAAATATAAGAGGACTCTTGATTTTGAAATTCAAATATATGGAAAATGAAATTTTTTAATAATCAGGTAAAAATGGCATTTCGCATAATTATTTTTTATTCCTCTTCAAAATATAAATTTTTAACAATCACGTAATACTTCTGTGTTTATTTTCTCTTGGATACCTCCTTTGTCTTATACTCTATTTCGCCTAGTTATATTTAATTTCATTTTATATCAGGTTTCAATCATTGTGCTGCATTCGCTAATTTCGTTTAATTTTTATGATCATCGTATGTGTTCGTCGATGATATAACAACATGTCCGTTTCTATATCATTTAAATCAATAATTAACACTTTTGTTGATAGGTTAATTGCGAACTATAATTACCCATGGATATCTATAAACACAGAAAATGTCAGAATTTGTTTATTTGAGATCCGTTTAAAAATATAAATACAATGGAATCTCGTTTTAAAGAATTGTTTGTACACCATGCCTATTTCTATATTCTAATGAAATCTCCTAATACTGAAAATGCATATAAGAACCCAATGGGATGGATAAACTAAAAAACGTAAGCATACTCTATCAAAACGTATGTTTCCATGAATTTCTGATTCCTCGTTTTTTAAGAAAATGACCCATAAAAACTCCGAGAAGGGGTTTAAATTTCCCCCGTTTCATCAATCATACATTGTTAAGTGTTAATTTTTGCTAATACTTAACGGTACAATATTTGAGTTGTCGGGACCATAGGAATATACATTTACTTAATAATCAAAGCGTGAATTAAGCATTTAGTTTAGAAATATTTTTATATTTTTCGCATGAAATATGAAGAGGATCGATGGAAAAGATGTAAATCTGAAATGTACGCTACTCTGAAGAACGTTAACACGAGATTTTAATGTATTGACAGTTCCCAAGTAACAAGACCCTAACGCGCGCACACACATACGTGCACGCATACATATATGTATATACATACCCACAAACTTATACGCGCACAAACACGTCTCCCTTCCCCTTCCCGCCACTATCCTCTTCCCACCGAAACAAAAATGTTCTTTCATTCATCCCCTCTCCTCGTTTATCTATGTTTATTACAACCAGCGACTCTCCTCGATCCTCCTCCACGCGATTATATCACCACCAATCAACATCCACCATAGTTGAGAGGCATAGTTGCTCATTCCTTAGTTGTGATGCCGTCGAGTCTCAGCCGCGAGGGTGACGGTGACGCGATGCTTATTAGGAATGGCCTATCCCATGCGGAAATCGATACATTGCTGAGTCTCACGCTGTCTGGCTACGACTGATCAATGCATGACGCTTCTCTCCCGCGAGTGGCAGCGGAAACCCCGAGGAGGGGTGCTTAAGAGGGTGCGAGGGGGGGAGGGTGGGAGATGGGAGGAGGGACGGTCGAGAGAGAAGGGCATGTGCGGATGCTCCGCGCCCTCCCTCGTTCCCCCGCACCGCCCCCCCCTCTCCTCCGCACCCCCGCCTCCAACCCCTCAGCACCCTTCCCAGCTTCATCAGTATGAATTCTCCGTATCCCTGGACGGAACTTACGGGCCCCGTGTCCAGTGTGTTGATTTATTACCTGGAGGAAGGACAGACGCCTCCTCTCACACTAATTCTCGCCCTCTTCTCAACCTCCCGAGTACTCGTTTGACCGCAGAAAACGATGCTCAAACTCCTCATCCTCTCGCCTTTTACTTTTGCCCAACATCTCTCGCCCTCCTGCTCTTTATCTCTCCTTCGAAACGTACGTCGCCCTCTTTTTAAAGAGGTAAGAAGCTTTATGAGAGCGAGGCGTTTCTCCTTCCGCCTTTCCATCTCTCAACCACCTTAACTCCCCTCTCGTAATCAAACGACTATTTGCATTGCAGATTCGCTCTCCGTAATGGGGAGGGGAGGGGAAGGGGGGAGGGGGGGGGGAAATCTCCATTAAGGGCGGAAAATGCTCCTCGTTTGATCTCCATATTCGGTGAGGTCACCGCTGCGATGGATATAACACGGAAGGCTAGCAATTTTCCCTTCGCGAGGTGCGCATTTATGGGGATCGTGAAGTAAATTCTAGGAGATCCGAGTGCCATCATCTCGCGCGATTTCAGTTCCGTCGCCGCCACGAGTTGATCTATCAAGGTTGTTTTTTTTCATCTAAGGTTCGTGAAACACTGCGTCTTTGGATCGACGTAAGAATTCATGATAAAATACCGTGAAGTTTAATCCAAGTTAAGTTGTACTTTAGCCAAAGGATTTTTAACCTGTCTAGGATTAATGGTCACTTGGGGAAGTTTTTATAATCGGAAAGCTCCATACTCATTTTGTGTACTAATATACTGAAGAGGTGAAGAGCAAAAGAAATATTATATTAAGCTCCAAAAATTTTTGCCGTTGATCGTAAGCATGGTAAAAAATAGGTACAGATTTCTAAAACTGAAATGAGTGCAGCGGGCCCTATCAAAATTTTGATTTTTTAAAAACCGTAGTAAAGCTTACTGCAATTTAATTAAACTGGTCAACCCTACCATATTCCTTATTTAGTTATAAAATTTTCGCTTATTTTGATTGATACTAGATAATTTATTTTCATTCAAAACTATTCATTTGTTTATCTGAAATATAACACTCGCCGTTTTTAATATAGGTAATCAATGTTGCTAGGCAATACTTGGTGGAACTCCATTACAAATTTAATACTCTAAAAAAATTCGACATTTATATAAGAAAAACTTGCATTTTCCACAATGTTATTATTATGAAAATCTTTTATTTTTATGGTATTAAATTTGTTGTTTTTGATTGGCTAAAATTATAATAAGTATGTCATATATACGGCGAGTATTTTGTCAGTTAAACTGACCGCAATTTTAGAAATGTTATCTAGAAAGTTCTTACGATTTGATTGAAACAATAGCTTCTCAGATACCTACGAGATGATGATGAAACAGCAATCCGAATAATTAAACACACAAATTCATTTATTTTAATAAAATTTTCGCTAACAAATCTTTTAATATCAGAATGTTTACTATAAAAATCTCATCAATACTATATATTCACTTAAATGGAACCTCAAAATATACTTATAGATAACTTCCGATTTAAACTCTAATGCGGCCCGCGGTAGAATTGGCAGCTTCCAATGCGGCCCGCCGAAGGATTCGCAACCACCCGCCACGTAGAAAAGGTTGGACACCACTGCTCTACTCGACACTTAACAATATGAGAAGTTAAGAACCAAAGTGGAAACAACTTCATAGGGACGAGGAAAACGTAAAGTCAACATAAGTTCTAACACAATGTTTCCCAAACGGAGTGCCGCATCTGATTGTAAGAAGTACCGCGAAAGTAAATAAATTAAAGGTTTGGAATGTTGGTAGATATTTAGGACAATCATTTCTTTCTGATAAGTTGATTTTGATGTATAATATTGCCAATATTGATCACTTTTGGAACCACTGGTCTTTCATATGGGCGAAGTGAAGTCGATTCCCTAATTTTCCCGAGGTAGTTTTCACAATAGTTTTTCTACCTCGGTCGGATTTTCTTTTCGATGATTACATATGTAAACTTATGGGTCTGTGTTAATGAGGGCGAACGTCTTATAAGTTGTGAGATGAAAGCGATAATTTGTTTACGAAAAACAATTCTCAATAAGCACGCCCTCCCAAGATATCTGAGGCCAAACCATTTAATGGAGTTAAGAATTAGATGGTTCGAGAATCCTTGATGTGCTGTGACATCAAATGAACTCGCTACGATAGGATACAGCTACATATTGACCGGCATTATTTACTATCATAGACTGATGTCTAGTAATATTTCGTTAGTTTTTTTTTAATTGTCAATTTCGCGAATATACACGCCGCTTTGGTTCTATATTCACAAATTGCTTGTATGATAAGTAAACAGGTCCGCCAATGTTAATATGTTTCCATATAGATGGGGTGGGCAACAGTGACGTAACTAGGAGTGGAGGGGCCCGTAACAAAATATTATCGAAGGCCCCTTCTCCCTCACCCAACAAATACATATGTTCACTGAAAAATGAAATCCACTGTAAATCCTACGATGCTGCACTTATTGATAGGTTATCAGTTATATGCTGAAAATGTTAGGATTTGTAAATTACTCTGTCAAAAAATAATGGTTAATTGGGAAGCCATTCAGAAATTAGGATAACAAAGAGAAATCGCTAAAAAAATCTTAATTTTTTCTACCCTCGGAACAATTCTAGACGCGACCGGGTCGGGGGTGCAAAACGTTCACTTGCACAAGGCGGCAACTTTTGGGGGGCGACAAAAATGAGCGCCAAATGCAACGAACAGAAAATTTTGTGATAAGCATTATGCTACGGAATTCGAATAAAACCGAACGATCCGTGGCTCCGTAGTTTGGATCATTATCTGCTCTTTTCAACTCTCAAAATTAAAATCAGCATCGGCCAGAGGGTGTAATTAATGACTTTTGTCAAACCTCACTCGTTAAGTATAGGACTCGACGCCTAATATGATGCTATAATATTGAGATTGTTATTGTTTGTTAAGGTACACGCCCTTCGTCAATTACTCCGTAGAACTCACAAGGGGCCTCTGCTATTGAGTGTTTCATGAATGACTTCTTTCATTCATTTTTAATTAAAAGAAACAGCTTTACAGATATGGCAAAAACACGCTTTCTTTATGCTTTCTGTAAACGTGCCGAGAAGAGAGGTTGGCCATCGGTTCACTTAAAGGATAACCCTACTACCTCACACTTTGCTCACATTTAAGATATAACGTCTGCAATGATGCCTGTTTCTTCATTGATAAAATGTAAAATTTGAAATATTTCTTTATATTGCATGTTTCCCGAGAGTAATTCATTATTAATATTATTGAAATACGTAGTGCTATAAAAGCAAGGGGGAATTGGGGTGGGGGGGCGGCAAAATCAGCATTTGCACAGGGCGGCAAAATTCCTAGCGCCGGCTCTGATACTAGGGCCCCCATTGGGTTCCCGGACCCCCGGGTCCATAGTATTTATTCACCCACGCCTCTCTATTGTTACGCAACTGGTCGGAAACCTAATTATCAGGAAGAACTGCTTTTTTCCGATTAATTATAAAACTCAACATAAGAAGGCAATAGTACAAATAAATAATATGGTAATTATTATACAATTCTGATTCGCATTTTAGAACGCTCTTATAATTAAACCAGATCTTTCGGTAATGTAAGACGCCAGCTAATACGATGTTCCGTGAGCTTATTCAGGAGAAACATTTAGTTTAGGGAATTGCAATGAAACCTAAAAGAACCGCATGCAGCTCATGAGCCGTAGGTTGCTATGTCACTGCCCTGTGGTGATGACGTGGCTGATCTGTATCTCAAAAGTAGGCAATTTTCAGAAACTTCAGGGGTAAGTTTTAAAATTCAATTGGATTAACCCCTCAACGCCGAGCGACGTGTCCTGCACGTCCAACAAGAACTTCGTATGTCGCCGAGCGGTGTCCTGCACGTCCGAGGTAGTGCTTACTTTCTTTACTGTTTAACTCACTTAATATATCATACATCTATAAAACCATAATATATTTTGAAAGAGGAAACTTTGGGCTTATCTATAATGCATGTCAAATAATTTTACTATTGTTTCTATATTTTATAAACTACGTAAAAGTTTGCGATGAAATTTTCATTTTTGCGCAGAAAATACGGAGCGTCACCACTTTTGTCTATTGACGCAAGAGATATTCCTAAATCTTAATAACCTTTATATATTTTGAAAGAGGAATCTTTGACCTTTCTAATAATGCAAATCTTATAATTTTAATATAGATTTTATAATCTACGTGAAAGTTTCAATGAAATTTTCATTTTTGCCCTGAAAATTCGCTAATTACGCAACGGAGGATAGTCAATCAGAATAAGATATATGTATTTTGATAGAGGAAGCTTTGGCCTTTTCAGTAATGCATGAATTGCAATTTTGCCATTGTTCTAACATTTTATAATCAACGCGAAAACTTGCGGTGTAATGTTCGTTTCTGCGTCGAAAATTTGGAGCGCAAACACATACTTTTGTCTAAATACGCAATGCATATTCGTCCATCTGATGAAGATATACGTACTTTGATAGAGGAAGCTTTGCCCTCTTCAGTAATGTATGACCTGTAATTTTACTTTTGTTCCAACATTTTATAATCAACGCGAAAGTTTGCGGTGAAATTTTCGTTTCAGCGTCGAAAATTTGAAGCGCAACCACATACTTCTGTCTAATACGCAAGTCATATTCGTCCATCTGATGAAGATATATGTACTTTGATAGAGAAACCTTTATCCTCTTCAGTAATGCACAACCTGTAATTTTACTGTTGTTCTAACTTTTTATAATCAACGTGAAAGTTTGCGGTGAAATTTTCGTTTCTGCGTCGAAAATTTGGAGCGCAACCACATACTTTTGTCTAAATACGCAATGCATATTCGTCCATCTGAGTAAGATATACGTACTTTGATAGAGGAAGCATTGACCTCTTCAGTAATGTACGACCTATAATTTTACTATTGTTCTAACATTTTATAATCAACGCGAAGTTTTGCGGTGAAATTTTCGTTTCTGGGCCGAAAATTTGTAGCGCAACCACATACTTTTGTCTAAATACGCTACGCATATTCGTACATCTGATTAACATGTACGTACTTTGATAGAGTTTTGGGCCTTTTCAGTAATGCATGAATTGTAATGTTACTATTGTTCATACATTCTATAATCAACGTGAAAGTTTGCGATGAAATTCTCATTTTCACACGAAATTACGAGTCCTCTTTTCACTTTCTCGAAGAAGAAATATAATATTTTCACTTGTATCTTTGCTGAGCCTTGTGAGAAAAGTTTCTGTCCGTTTGAGAAAGAAATGTCTCCTATATACTAAATACACAGCCCACTTCATATGCTTCTAAATATCGCTTTTCAATTCACCAAGAATGCTTTCCTCTTCGGTGATCCTTCAAAGACCTTCAACGACTGGTTTGTTCCTCTATTTGTATTGTTTGCTGTGTTTACCTATCAAGTCCTTCAGTCCCCCAGGCACACGAAACGGCGCGTTAAAATGAAAGGCTAACTCAAAACCGTAACATGACTAATATTTTAGTGAATCAATACGTAGGTGTTATCGATATTTAACATTAGGGAAAACTAAATGAAACTGCGCATTAAATCAATTTGACATAAATATACATTTTTTATTGATTACAATAACAATAAATGAAATTTATGGACAATCTATAATAATTATAATACACAGTTTTTGTCTTTCGTATTCAACGGACCTACGCAGTTTCGATTTCTCAAGTTGACCCATATATAAAGTGACCAGATTTTCTAGATGTCAAATCAGTACATTTTTTATTTTATATATTCATGAAAGAAAACTACCAGATTTTCCATATGTAAAATCAGTACATTTTTTTATTTCTTATACCTATCCATGAAAGAAAACATTTCAATATAATACTATATATATTGAAATTTTATACAGTATACCCTATTAAGAAAAAACAAAATATGTCAATATTTATTTCATATATTTATTGGAATAAACAATTTCTTTTAAAATTCTTTCATCATTTAAAATTTCTGCATAAAGCTTGTCACATGACATGACATACACAACCATAACTACTATTGTCTGGACGACATTACTTTGGAAGTGAGACTTATAGTTGTAGAGAAGGGGTGGGGGTTTGGAAGGAAAGACTGAAAAACTCGCCTCCCTCACAGCCAATCATAGGTGGAGGTGCGGCAAGTCCTCTTTACACATACTGGCAACATCGCACCCGAGCCATCCCAACCGTCAATCCCACAGTAAATGAACTAAATATAGATTTTTTCTTCTTTTAAAATCAGTACAACTTTAAAATTCAGTACATATTTGAAATCAGTACACAATCTCTAAAATCAGTACGTCTGGTCACTTTACCCGTATAATGCGTGTAGACGAGGAAACGCTCACGCTCGGATATGATTCACGGTATCTTTTCAAAGACTTCGCTTACAAGAGATATGTTTCGATGCTATATTGTAAATATCATGAAGAATCCAATTACGCATGTGTACATTTTCTATAGCAATCGGGAAAAGACTTGTGAGCTAATATGTAACTTTTAAAAGTTTTCCGTATTCTGTCTGAAATCTCATGATAAATACAACTCCATATCTCCGCTTCTAATGAACGAAATGTAACCAATTTTTCTATTTCACTTATGTAATGATTAGGAATGATGACTGCGTAACTAAAACTTTTATATTATTAATGAAACGCCTTAAAAAAATCATAAATGCAACACTTAGTTAAAAATTTCTAGTCACGACATGGAAAAGTTGGCATGAGACAAACTTTTTACCTAATTGGTTTAGATAGGTACAATCAGCGGATGATGTTTAGTAATGTTTATATGTTTCTTTGAATAAGATTTCATGTCAATATCTTTCATAGTTCACGCTATGCTGAAAGTTATATAAACCGCGAACGCGCACCGTAACATTAAGCGATTAATGTTCATTCACTTCTATGTAGCAATGTTTGTGTGTGACGCATGATATTTTAAATCATACTATTTAAAAACTTCATCTTTTATGTAACAATACAAAAACTTTTATCAAAAAACATTGAAAACAAAAGTTATGATTTAAAAAATTTTTCGCAACTTTTTCGTGGTTTTTCAAAAAACTCCTTCGTCCGCTGAGGAGGGAATTCGTAAAAACTCCTCCGTCGTAGAGGGGTTAATTGTTAAAACAGTCAAATTCATTTAAAATAAAAAAAAGAGCGGAAATAATGGTCTAGTACAATGTGAAACTATTTCTCATTTGTAAGTTTTCATTTTGGATTGTTAAACTTGATAACGTTATCATCTAGCCGCCGAGCAAATATCGTGTATCCCCAAATATTTAATATTATTTGATTTAAAAATCCCATTTGTTAATTTTATTTTATTGCATGTTTACTTCATTGAAATTAGGACTCATTTTCCCAAAGGCTACATACTGTAGAACTATGGGTAATTTTATTTATGTCAAATAAAACGAACGAGTCGTAAACTTCAAATAGTGCATCAATATTCGACATGCATATATCATGACAAATATTTTATAGCCAACTTATAATTAGCAAAACAGCAAGTTGTTTCACCCAGATAAAACGATTATTACACAATTAAATATTTATGGAGACGTGCTATCTTCGGTTTGCGAAAAATTCAGATTATATTTTTTCAATGTAAAAATCGCAACTCCTTCCTACCATTGTCAGGCATCTTTCTTGGTAAAACTGTATCGCACCATCAGAAATCCGAAAGCTAGTGAGTTTCCAAAGCGGAATTGAAAAGTGGGTTTATTTATATAGCAATTTGGATGGTGCAACTTCCTCTGATATGTCTGCCAAAAGTTAGAAGGAAACAATAATAACCAGATATTACTAAGCTTATCGTGAGATACCATTCTTTTCTA